>VWPW01001862.1:174929-372638 GCA_013389825.1 Crypturellus undulatus
CCTGCGCGGGCAGCCGCGGCCGGGGGGGGACCCGGCGCTGCCGCCGCATCCCGGGCTGACCCCGCGGGCACAGGGCTGCCGGGGCGGTGACGAGGAGGAATTTTCCGTGTGATGAGCGCGGATCCCGCCGGCGGCGGCGGCGGCCGCGGGGCGCTCGGGCTCGCTGTGAGACCCCGCTGCGCCGGGCGCAGATAAGATGAGGAATTTGGGAGCATCTCGCAGCCGGCGCTGACACTTTCCAAGGAATGTTCCTGAAACAAAGACCCAAATTCCTACATCCTGATTCCTGTGGCTCCCAACAGCCGAATGCCAGCGGCCAAAGCGTCCTCAAATCCCTTGGTTTTGTGCGTCCTGGGCAGGCATCCCGTCTAACCATGGCAGTTTTGGATGCATTGAAATTGTGGGAGCTCACCTGATGCATTTGCCCTCGGTGCACCTGGCAGTGCAAAGTCAGCTCGTTAGCTGCTGCCTTGTACCCTCCTAAACTGAGTGATCTTTGAGCCGGTCTTTGTTCTCTTTCAAAGAAAAGAGAAATCGTGGCCAGAACCATTCCTGTAAAATAGCATCAGAACTGAGATGCAATATTGTGTGTACCATATATATTGCCGTATTATGTGTACCACAATGCCACAAGGTATTTTTAAAGTTTTTTTTTTTTTATAAAACCATTGATTAAAGTCACTTACCATTCCTTAGTTGCACTATGGCATATTAAGCACAGTGCAAAAGACGATTTTTCAATGAACCCTGCTGTAGGCATTGCAGAAGTGGTTCAGAAAGGATGTCCCAAGTTCCTAATGCTGCAGTTCTGGCTGTACCCAGTGAGAAGCAGGGGGAACACCGCTGTCTGCAGTTCAGGGGTTGGGCACTGCCACCTACATCACTACAGCGTGTGGGGTTTTTTTGTTTTTTTGCTTGTTTGTTTGTTTTTGGGAGACATTTTCATCTAGGGGTGCTTTTGAAGAAGGGTTGAGGAAACAAACTTAAGATCTCTAAAAAGAGCTTCAGTGTAGCAAAGCAGAATGTTGCATAATTCAGTGACAAAATTGCTCTGAGCAGACTTGATGTGTCTCTTCCCAGATTTCTGTACAGTGCCTTTAGCCCTCAAGTTGCAATTGTGCAGCAGTTTAAGCTGCTGCGCAAGACTGACATAAGTGAGGCTGCTACCAGAAGGTGTGTTCCTGCCTTGCTGAGCTTCCCACCTGCACTTCTGGGAGATGCAGGGAGAAGCTGTGAAATTAGCTAAAACCATCCGGGAACTGAGTGAAAAATTAACCTCCCAGCAGAGGAGTGGAGAGGTGTGTGGGATTCCCACTTGCAGAGGCAGCTGCCTGGGCAGCGCTGTGAACCTGCCCAGGGTTCGTTCTGCAGAAGCCCAGACTTCTCCAACTCCCCATTGACGCTCCTGCTTGCTCTCCCCCAGCCCCGCGTAGTCCTGCTCCCTCCTCTACCCTCCTGCAGGTGCAGCTGGGCAGTGAGCCTTATCAGGGAGCTGCTCCAGCAAAAACTTGTCATTTTTAGGTAGAGTTGATTTCCAGCTGCCTCAGCCCCTGAACGCAGCCCTTCTCAGGGACCTCTTCTGCTGATAGAAGAGAAGAGAAAGGATACGGCAGACAGGGCATCTCTAATCTGGAGCAGTTAAAGCTGCTATGTACCTGCACCCTCGCACAGGATGGGTACACATCTGCAACCCCTGTGTCTCCCTCTCTTGACGTTTGTAGCAGTTTGAGCTATGTCTCTCTCTGCGCACCATAAGCGTGCTAGTAAGTTCTTGGTCGGAAGAGGAGCTGAGAAGTCAAGAAGCACTTCTAAGGCACTTGCAAAAGCCCTTTTATTTATTTTTTTTTCTAAGAAGTGCAAGTGAGATACTACTGTGGCTCTTCAGAGGAACTGAAGCGCTAGCCTAGGCTTAGGGCTGCGTGTCTGAGTGGAGGAACTCACTGCGGAAGGCAGCTGGCAGAGTGGCTGCAGAATTGTTTGCAGCTGCAGATCGATAACGGGGCAGTGCACTTGAACAGGTCATAGTTTAAAGCTCACCCTCCTCAGAAAGCCTGCTTGGCTGAGGAGAGATCAGAGCGACTGTGCCAACACCTCGCCTTGACGGCAGAGCGGGGCTGAGCGGGGACAAGCTGCGCCACCGAGCGCTGACTTACGACTGGCACCATTTCCACGGGGGATGCCTGGCACGGTTTCTATCCTCTTGCTTAGAGAGCTGAAGGGGTTTGTGACGACTCATGGCTATTTCGAGGGTTGCTTTAAAAAGAAAAGTTAAAAACTAGCTCTGACATGTTTCCCCCAAACACCTCGGTGTGACCTTTTGTGGCTGAATTGCTTAAGAAGCAGCGTCCGAGCACCGATTCCTCAACAGTGAGGGCAGGCAGCTGCTGGTGGCCGTGGCAGGACCGGCCGTTCCCAGGGTGCTATTTCTGTGCGTGAGTCAGATCCCCGCAGCTTCTAGTCATTTTTGCACGCTGATATAAAATACAGAGCCATTCACTTGTCAGATTATTCATCTTGCTCTCGTATGCAGATTTTCTTCAAAGGTTGCTCACCCTGGCACCTCCGCATCAGAGTGGGCTGTCCAAAACAAATCTGTTTTCTCAATCTTGTGCAGCAGCCCAGCAGCTCGTAGCGAGCGCAGAGCGTTCTTCCTGAAGTGCAGGAATGCGCTTGCTGGTTAAGCAAACCAGGCATATCTAGTTAGCAGAGAAGTGGGGAAATCTGTTTCTCTGATGGCTGGTTACGAGGAAACGGAGGCAGGAGGCCAGCGTTTGTGTTTTGGGCTCTGTCAAGATAAACTGCAGAGCCGCGCGCTCGGAAGCGAAGTGTGTCAGCAGCTTGCCGAGCTAGTCTTAAATAACTTAATTGTTCTCCCAAAGACAACTTTGGAAGAAAAGTCGTGCTTCTGCAGTTGTGAAATGCTGAACACATACGCACAAACGCATACCAAGAAAAAGAAAAAAGAAAGAAAGCAGGAAAAAGTCTATTACGATTGGTCGTGTGCACAGGCTTCCTGGCTCAGTGAAGCCACCATCCAAATGGAACAGAGCTGGACCATTGTGAAAGGTCTATTTGATAATCAATATCAGATCAATTTTCTTGAAAGCTTTTTCCCCCGCAAGTGAATGGGAGTTTTTCTTCTGCCTGGGTGTAGGTCAGAATTACAAGAATTAAGCTAATTCTCAGAGACTGAAAACTCTGCTAGTGCAATGGTGATGGGGAGACAGAGGGGGTGTCTTTTTGCCCTATTCTCCCAGCAGACCAGGAAAATGCAGGGAATGCATTTGCTATCAGCTCACCTGTTAGTGGAAAGAAAGGACTCTTCTTCATTGGCTCACAGAAGTAGTAATAATTCTAGATTGCTTATCAGAAAAGCACTTAAAATATTTTTTTGCTGCTTTAATTGGTATTTTCTATTTGTATTTTTAAGTGTAGCTAATAAATATATTAAAACTAAAAGCTTAGTTCTCTTTTTGGTGCAGATTCCAACGAGTTGAAGTCAGTTTTATGCTCTCCTTCATGTGGGGAAGAAAATGTGTAAGTGGTATTAGAGTCCTGCCCACCATAAATTAGGCTGCTGGTCCTAGCAAGCAGGGATTCAAGCACAATGCTGAGAATTTCAGCCCCTGACTCCTACTTTTTTTCCATCCTTTCCTCCAAGCGTCCCTTCTCTGACAGATCTGAGAGGGAATGGCAGCGGGAGTGGTGAGTTTGGAATATCCAGGCCCTCGGAGCCGCTTCAAAGTTGGAGGCCAGCTGTGCCTCTGCGTGCCTGCGAGGCTCCTCCTGGCAAGGCCCCGTGCCGCCCGGAGCGGCTCCAGCAGATGCGCAGCCTCCATCCAGGTTTCCCTCCCGGAGGGCCCCCACGCCGCTGGCCGACCCAGAGCTCCCCGGGCATCAGCCAGCTGCGAGGGGACCGAGGAGGGAGCGAGCGGGCAGGCGCGGGGGGAACAGCAACGTGGGGCCCGTCGCAGCGAGCCCGGGGCATCGCCCCGTGCCACGGAGGAGCCCTCGGTGCGAACGATAGCGGGGGAGCGGGGAGGAGCCGGCACTGGGAGGAAAGGTGCTAAAAACAATCCTAAATCCTGGAAATCCTACGCCTCGTTAAAACTACACTTCTACCAGCATCACTTTATAACTCATCCCTGTCATCGCCGCGCGGGTCGTCAAGCCAGTGCCTACACATAAATACTGGCTGCCTCCCGGGAAGGTCAAGGGGCCTTGGCCGCGGCTCCGCTCCTGCCTTCCTGTTTTGACTGAGGGAGGAGAGGGCTTGGAGGGAAGGTTGTAGCAACCACACTATACACAGGCAGTGCTTCTGAAACATAAGATTGGGCAAAGTGCTCAAGAATAGCACCGGGTAAGGGCTTTTGGCAAGTCGCTGCTTTGCTAAAAATGAGGTTCTGAGGTAGCCAAACCCATTCATAAATTGGAAGCAGTTTCGTGGAATAGTTTCAGGCAAAACAAATGGCAAAGCATTTCATTTTGGGCACTGGCAGTACAAGCTGAGGAATCAAAAGATTATTAAAGCAGTTGGAGGTAGTAGTTGCCTTTCCCTGAATAGCCGGTTGGTAAGGAATCCACACAGGCTGTGGGAAACCAGTCCCAGTCCTCTGCTGTGGCCTCAGGGATTAAACTCATATCGCAGAGCCCAGGAAAATAACATGATCACTGGGGTGTGTGGTAGCTTCAGTCAGACAAGAAGAAACACATGCAAGTTGGAGAGGAAGGTGCTCGCTGCAGGAGAGGATGCTGGGGTTGGTACCCCTAAGCTTTCCTTCATGGACTTTGAATGAGAGCACCCTAAGAGCACTGCATGATATCTCAGCAGGAAAGAAAAAGACTCCTAAATTGCTACAGAGCAACTGTTGTGTGTGTTAGGATGCTTAGAGAGCCTGCGTTTTGTTTAAAAACAAATTGCTGTTTTGAATCAGGGAGAGAAAAAGTTCATCCAGGACTCCCACATCCAGTCTGAGCAACCAGGGAAAAATCTGGTTTGGATAAGTCAAAGCACTGTTTTGGCACCCTGAAATACTTCTTACACCCAAGTTAGAAGTTGAACAGAATAACTTTTGGTTGCATGGGCCCAGCAACAGAGCAAAGTGGGTAGTGCTCAAATAGTACCTTTTATACTCCAAAGTTTCTCACATAAACACACCTATTTTTTTTTACCACTCTTGATTTTATGGACTACATCTCTGCTGCAGGCTGCTTTTCTTTGGAACTGGCCATAGGCTACTTTTAAGTCAAGATGGGTAGTAAATGATTTATTTATGTGAGGCAATTCAGATTTTTTGACCTGCCATATGGAGAAAATACACAAGATTTAATTCGTTCTGTTTTTCTCCTGCCCATCACCAACTTCTGAAACAAGCAATGATTTCAGGTGCCTTCGGAGGAAGAGACTTGACTCAAAGCTGTACATAAAGGATGGTGTATCTGGGATCTACTGGGAGGGAAAGTCCCTCAAAGGAGGGATAGATATCTGAGTTTTCCAGAGAAAGGGTTGAAGCATATAGGCTTCAACTTCCTGATTTTATCCCTACAAACTTCTCCTTCTCCAGCTGTTTGCTTTCCTCACACTGAGGTAAACTTCCTGGTACACTCAGTTTCTAGATTTTTTCTTGGAAAAGCTATAAGAGGCAGTGACAGGAGTAGGAACTGCTATAACATATGTCCTTACAGCTTCAGCTTATTTTCCACAATTTATTTTTCAAAAAAAAGTTTTTTAATCCTACAGTCCTCTTGACATGAAGAGTCACAAATGAATATGTGTTTGAAGTCAGCATATATTAAGAGTCTGAAGTTAGCTCTTTAACAAACTAATCCTTATACCTCTATATGAAATCACCAGAGATGTACGCATGGGAAATACTTTGCCTTTTTTGTCCCTGGAAAGGGTAGTGGCAACCTGATCTGAATAGAAGTGGAGGGGGTCAGCTGGCATGTTTGGCTATGGAGCCTCATATTTATCCTGTGAATTTAAGAAGCAAAATAAGTGTTACACACAGAAAAGTGTTTTTGTTGTTGTTGTTATTTATTTTTTTATTTATTTTAAGTTGTTGGGCCATGTTCCCCAAACCACTTCCCCAAAGGATGCTGTGTCTCTTTAAAGTCCCTTTGGTGAACACAACTGGCTTTCTCAAGCCTTTTGCTTTCTGAGCAGAAATTATCTCATGCTGTACGGACTCTTCCTATTTTGCCTTCTTGAATCTTGCTTTGGAGCAACGGAGCTATGACTGGCCTACACATAGCAACGTATTGTCTTTCAGGATTGGGATTTCGGAGATGTTTCAGAGGTTGGTCTAATGTTTCCTTGGCCTCTGAAGAAGTCCTAAAACCATCCTCCCAAACTGAGATCTATATATTTGAGGCAAGGCCAGAAAGAAAGGAGAGACATTACTCCAGCTCAGGAGGAGAGCTGTGCTGATCAGTAGCAAGTCCTAGAGGTTCTTGCCTGTTTGCTAGTAAACTGTTAGCCTAGTCTTCACACTAGATAATGTTTATCCATACACAATATATCTGTAGCCAGATCACCCAGCTATGACATGACTTCATTAGTTTAATACTTGAAAGACTGAACAGTACTCAGACAATTCCGCTTGCACAGACAGTAAATTGCATGCCTTTCCTTGCATTACGAGTATACCTGTGTTGAGCGATGCGCTCATTGCTTAATCTGTCGGATTTTACCACTTACTCCTTGACTACGTCACAGTTATTGGCAAGACACAGTTGTCAAGTGTGAATAAAAGCAGGATTTCTTGTTATTTGGACTGCAAATTCCTCAAAAAGATGCAGTAGCAGCAGCAGCTTTCAGTGGGCAGCAGAAGACTGTGGCTCCCTGGCTGTCCTTTTGGAAGCACGACCAAAAGCACAGCAATAAAGGAATAATGGGGGAAGGCATCTGCGGGAGGATTTGAGAAGCTTCCATGGCTCTGAACTGTGTTATAGTCTTAATCCATCCCTGCTGTTTGCTACGGAGATGGCAGAGATCCTTGCCAGAGGATGAGGGACAAACACTTAAGATCCTTCTCTTCACAGATTGTTCCTCTAATATTAATAGAAGATTAGGTGAAAGTACAAAGTAGGAAAATGCACTAAATCAAAAGAGTTTCAAATTTTACATTAATCCCTGACAACCTTAAAGTTGTGTGACACATCTTAAAACTCCCTTTTATGTATGCCTTAGTGGTATATTTGCCACCTACTGTATGCACTTGTATTAAGCTTATCTGCTCTGCCATACAAGTTTTCTGTTTTGCTGCTGGAGCAGTTTTTCTCTGTTTCTGTGCCTTCAAAACTTTGAACTTTGTGCTTGGCTGTAATGTCTCTGCTCCTCCCTGCAACCATCTCTTGACGCCTCAATTCTTGCTAACTCCTTGTAATTTCATGTTATACAATGAAACATTTTTGGCTTGCATAAAAGCAAGATTGCATCTTTATCTCATTAAGTTAAGTCATCTAATTAGATAAAACTGTATATCAGGAAAGACTTTTTTTTTTCTTCTGAAATGTGGCAAGCTCAAAAATTCCTAGTTTTTGTCTCATAAGTGTCCTTTTACCAGAAAGTAAGTTTGACAAAATGATATTTTACCCTGATATTTTACCCTAAAATGATATTTTACCCTAAGCTGGACAAATGATTCTTGCATAAATCTCTCTTGAGGATATAAACTATGTTCACGAGTTTGATTTACCGTAAAACCATGACTCTAAGACTCTATGGAATCAGCAGAGATAGTTACCTATTTGCCTCCCTGTACCTTCTCTGCTAAAATCTCTGAGGTCCTTCATTTCTATGAATCCTAAATTTTAATAGAAAACAAATTGATAGTATGACTAATCTCCATGTCGTGCCAACAGCTTCTGTGGCAACTCCAGCTACAAACATGATTAGTGTCTAACCGTGTGCGGTAGACCAAAAGCTGCATTTGTTGAAATGATCAACACATAAAAATCCTGTTGTGGCTGGGGCCATCCTTGCAGAAGAGGGCAACTGCAAAACTAACTATCTAGCTACGAAGTCCATCAACCAGTGGAGAACTTCTGAGCAAAGTGGTCACAAAACTGTTGCTACTCCCAGAAAGCGGTAAAATTTTTAGTTTGCTCCGAGCAGATTGTACTCAGAGCTACTTTTCCGCTCCTCCAAATCTAAGCATGCCTTAAACTATAAGCTTTTAGAAAATGCTTCTTAAAAAAAATTGAAACCTGTAACCTGTGGTCACACCTTAGCTGCCACATGAAAAATCCTTTCACAGTATATAAGGACCAAGAGATATATTCCTGTCCCGCAAAGCCGAGCACTTACACTAATGAAATTGTTGACAACCAGATAATCACCTGGCCCCAGTGCAGCAATGCCTCTCTAATCCAAGTCGAGGGGCTGGCTCTTCCAGCCAATCTGGCACTGTGTCACTTGGCTCCCGAGCCCTGTGCCGACACATGCTGACTTGGACACACACAGGAGCGCTCCGGAGAGAAACGTTCCTAGAGCAAGACAAGCTTGGAGATGACAGCTTTGGCTGGGACTCTGCATGTCTTTCGGAGAGTAGATATTAGATGCTTTCATAACCCACTGAGCTAGATGTCTGACTGTGATATATAGAATGGAATTGCATTTAAACAGTCCAGATGATACAAAATGAATAGAAGGGTAATCCAGATAAGCTTTTAGGACAGTAGCACTTCCCAAAAAGTAGTCTTAGAGATTCCTGTCTGAAAAGTAACCAGAAGAAGCAGACCTTTCACATTCCACAGCTATGTCATGCCCTGACAAACACTAGCTGCTTCAGTATACGTCTCTTCCCAAGACTGCAAAGCTAACTCTTACCAGTGTGGTAGTATCAAGCCCAAAAAGCCCAAATATTGACAAAAAAGTTAAAGATACATTTCTTGCTTTTTCTTTGGCTCTCTGAGCACGTTACATTTTCATGGCTGCTCTAGAGCCACAAGGAAAGCCATTTTATCTAAATAAAAGTTCTAATGATTGTTTTACTGAAGATGAGTCTTCAAAGAAAACCTCAGGAGAGGGGACTCACTGGCACTATTGAAGATGGGGAAAATGTGAGTGCTTGCTGAGTCACCAGCATTAACAGAGCTGAAAGATAATTTTTTTGGCAAGAACAATTAGAGCCCTAACTTCCAGGCAAACCTGCTCCATTTTCTAAAATGGCCCTGAGTAACACCCTATGTTAAACACGACTCTGCATTCCCACGTGTCCTTGATTCACTGCAGTTCCCTGAAGAACAGTGTAAGCATGTTCTTGCAGCCCATGCAGGAAGCTAACATCTGGGTTCTGTCTTCGATTGTCCTAGGAGGCCACATTCATCAAAATCGAAAACCGTTGGGTAGAAAATGCCTCTTCAGGCTTCATCAAAGCCAACTTCTGTTGGTTCAGCTAACTAGGTGGTGGAATTCCCCGGGCTTTACATCTGCCTTTGCCAACACTTCTGCAAACTGGCGCCAGAAGCCTCTCCCCTTTAACTCTAGGGAATGAACTGGAAGAACGAAGTGGAAGAACTATCAGTAACCTTTTGTTTCTCTTCTGCTGTTGCACAAGCTGGTGCGTCATCTTTCCCTTGTCCCTCACGTATCCCTGGGATGAGATATTTTGTTTGAAGGATGCTTTGATAGCATCCACCCCTGCAAGTAGACAGGCGTTTTCTAGGGCTGGCCAGCTGTCTACCGTGTCCTCCAGCTCTTTAAAAGCTGTCATAGTCCACTCAGCTGGAACAGTTAGCTTGGGACTCCAATGTGCACAGCATTTGATTGGTTTTCTTTAACCTTCGAGCTGTAAGAAGAGGAATAAGGTAGTCTTTTAGCCTAGCCTTTGCATTAAATTAATTTGCATTAAGGGCAACTTCTGCTGCGACAATCCTAAAACTGGGTATTCTGTAATCTTTGACTCCTCTGGTAAAAATAACTCCAGTAGTCTCTGCCAGCTACAATAATAAGGTTTTCCTGAACAGAGCTTTGGCGAAATCCTAGAATAACACTGTAAGAGGAATTTTAGAAATGCTAAAACTTTCATTATGCAATCTAAGTTGGTGTTGTGAGGGTGATCAAACTTCATGCTTCAGGACACAGACCGAGGAACTTCAGGCTAGTGGAGAAAGCCACCTCTTGTCCACACTCCCTCGCAGCATGACATGAAGTGGGGGACATCGCCGCTCCTCCCTCTTCCTTAGGTGCATTTGATATCTATCTGCTGCCTAAAGTAACACACTGCATGACAGAGAGCAAAGTACTGGGCCAGCACACAGCCTCTCAATGCAGCTCAAAAGCTGCAGACTGTGCTCTCTACCTCGTTTCTTAGCTCTACCTGCTTTTGCAGAGACCATTTCTCTGGGTTTTGTTTCCTGGATGGTGGTTGCCAGTACTTCCGGGGGATGCAAGCCAGTTTTTCCTGCATACAAGAGAGAGAGATGTGCTGGTGGTTGCATTTTCCAAGAAAGAGGTGTACGGTACAGCTTCTCCTTTACAAGATTAAACAATTCTAAGAATGTTCCCTTGTGTGGCTCATATCCTCTGGCTTTATGAACTCAACATTTGCTTTCCTGTAATACCTTCATTACACATGTTTTCTCTACTCCATCCCTGATGTCTTAAGCCAGTCCTCCTTGCCAGTTTGTCAAGAAAACAGGCAAAAGGAAATAAGCAACTGTGCTTCTAGAAACTTTGCATAAGAATCTGTTTGTGACTGCAGAGCTCTCTGAAGGAGACTCCGAGCCCTGGCACGTACCTACTTTTTTCTTCCTGTATTTAGCTGACTAAGATTCCTAAACAGCAGCTTCATATCTTAAATTATAAGTTAGGAGTGGAGCACTTAGCCCACAGCTTGGATCCCTTGTCCTGATTTAGCTGTAGCTAAATCGGGATTCTTGCGGGAGACGGCCCTGTCTTCCCCAACACCTCAAGCTCTTCCTCCCAGGAGCATTAGTCTCGCATGGCGGGGACTGGATAACACCGCACTAACCAGACGAGCTGCTCAGGACTAAGGCAAACTGCTTATTCCCTGGTGTGTTACTTCCTCAGCTCTCACAGGCTGCCAAGACTGATGCAACTCAATAAAACTGCACATGTGAAATGAGGTGCAGCAGAATGCGAGAGCGCCAGACAGACTCCACTTCCCTTTACTGAATGAACCAATAAAGAATAAGTGAATATAGTGATGTTAAGACTTTTGAAAACGCTGCCTGTGAAACCTTCTTCTGTCTATGTGGTCTTTCAGGGCTGCACTCTGTCACTAACAGCTTTTCTTAGCTTCGCCTTTGGAGTTAACCAAAAACCCCTTTCTATCAGTGGGATAGTTCACAGAAAGAATAGACCAGAAAAGGATGCTACAGAAAAAGCAGAACAGAAGCAGGAAGTGAAAGTGCAGCAGTAAATAACAGGAATGAGTAGGACTACCACAAACACCACTAAGCAAATATTATCCTACTTGAAAGGAAACTGTAATATTCATGGGGATGTGTGCACTGAAAATATTCTCCGGTTGCTTGATCATGTCTAACTGGGAGCAAAAGTGACGCTATGTATTTTTCAAGAAAGGGAGACTAGTTTTTGACAAAGTGGGATGTGATGTCTGATTCCAGACAACTTCTGTTGTCTGGAATAAACATTAAAAAAATTCATGGTCTCAGAGGAAAAGAGAGCAGACCCTTTCAGACAGACAGAACCGATGGAGTACATTGCATTTTTAGATTCATAAAATGTGGTGACTGGCCAGTTGGCTACTTCATCTGTGGAAAGGAGGCCAAATTGCTTCTTCCTTTCTTTCAGTAAAGGTACAAATCCAAGCCTGTTCCTTCTAGCCTCCCGACTGTTTTATTTACAGTGCAACCTGAAGGAAGTGAATATTGGTACAACCTGTCATGCTTGGTTGTAAATCAGTAGGTTTACAAGCTATCGAAAAGATTGATAGAAGAAATAATTGTGTGTTTTGTTTCCTTAAACTCTATAATCTTAAAAATAACTTAGATGCTATTAAATAACTTATTAGTGATAGATTAAGTGACTCTAGTCACCTGAGCAGCTGTTTATCAGAATATATGTAATAAATTTAAGATCTTTTTTGGCACACATTAGTGACTGAATGTTGGAGCAGTGAAGATAAAAATCTGACTTACAGTGCACAAGTGGTTATAAAATTCCAGTTCTAAAATAACAATCCTTGATCAAAGGAGCATGGTTGCAGAGCAGACTGATTAGAAACTGAAACATTAATTATAGCTAAGGCTCAAGCATACCTCTTATCTACACTTAAGTAAAAAGTAATAAAGAAGCAAAGACTTGTCTTAAGGCCAAGCCTCCTGAATTACTACTGACAAAGCCTAAGGACTTTTAACACTAAGACATTTTAGTGCGCCATCAAGCATTTGTGCTGATCTAAACACCAAGCCCCGTCTGTTTGAAAAATAGTGTGAGAATGCATAGGAAGGCCTAACTGAAATGAATATGCAGCGTTTTGTATTGCGTACAACATGCATAAACTGAATTACGACTGCTGAGTTCTGACACCCCTGCTAGAAGTAGGCGGGAGGCTTATTCTGTGACTAGTCAGCTTGTGAGTCACTGCTCCACCGAGAGCTGTAATACAAGTGCAAACCTTATACATTAGGACATGTAAGAACAATTAATCTGCAATTAAGTAATAGCAGGTTCTTAGCTCACACTCTCTGATTTGGTCACTGTCTCTAACTATCCTGTTTTGGTAGTTAAGGATTTTCCATGAAAGACCGAAAAGATTAAGTATTTTGGCCTAAAGAGCTGAGTAGCAGGGAAGGCCAAGGTCTGTGCCCTCACTGGTGAAAAGACAGAAGAGCTAGTGGTAATTTGAGTCACCCAGCTTTAAGATTGTAAGGAAACAAAGGAATAAGATATGATACATAGAGCAACACTTCTGAAAGTGACAAAACCACAACATGGCTGGCCATCAGCACAGTTTAACACAGCCCAGTACTCCAGGGTTTGGAAGGATTACATATGTGAAATGCTAGGGATGATAGTTACTCCATTAGAATGAAAGTAAACATATGGTATAAAGTTTCCAGGCTTGCAAATTTCCCCGACCTTCAGCTGGGAGGGTTCAATAGGGCCAGGATTTTCCGAAAACTCTTCCCTAGGTTTTCTTGCATTTTTATCGGAAACCTCTAAGACCAGAGCCTGTTGGAGCTAGTATGTTAAATCAGAGTAAACAAACTAGTGCAATGAAAACATTTATATTTAATGTAAACCCATCTCCAGTCTTTGATAATCAAGACCTGATCCAAGAAAACCCCCACAAACTCCTAAAGAATAAGATTAATTCCTGAGATGGAAGTCTTTCACAAGGTTATTTGTACAGAGATGTAGAATTTCCATGAAAAAGATTAAGAAATATATGGAAGTTCAACTCTTATATAACTTAACTGTTTCAGCCAAAAGTAATTTAAGTTTACTGTAACAGCAAGCTTTCTCATTTTCCTCTCTTCCATCCATCTCTTTAGGTCTGCAATTATACTGTTCCCCCAAGTATGATAATATATCCTTTTTTTCCTATTCTTTCTACTTTCCTATTGAACAAAATGGCCCAAAAATTTGAGAAAATTAATGTGTTCTGTTTTCATACAGTCAAATGGTACAAATCAAACAGTCTAAAGAGGTCTAAATGCCCTGCTGCTGGAAAATCAGATTTTATTTAGAAAACAATTTCTCTCATTTCTCGTTTAGATAACTTTGGATAACTCGTTTGGACTTGAGCTCAAAGAGCTTTGATTTGACCCCCTAGCTCTGTTAGTCAACCTGAGCTTAGCATCTGGCGCCACAGCTTGGTGCCCAGGTAGATGTCTGATGGTAGTGTTACCAGTAACTGAAAACTTGTAATTCCCGTGCCAAAGCCCTTTGTCTCCTGCCTTCCCAAATCCTGCCCTCGCAGGTTTCAACAGCACACGGCACACAGAACATGTTCGAGTCTGTCGCTGTTCCATGCCTTGCGCTCCTGTAACGCTGCTGAGCATGCCCCAAGCAGAAACTAGCCGTTGACTGGTACTTTAACACCTTTAGCTGCTGTGGTCTTCATCACGTCCTGCTGGCAGCTCAGAAGGGCCTCTGGCAGGGACTGAGGGTGCCTTTGGGAGGTTGTGGCACCGAAAGCAGCAAAGCATTTGAACAAGCGTTTCCTTGTCTGTCTCGATTAAATGGACAAGGTTGCATCATAGCTTTTCTAAATGCCTCTGTCATGACAAACAGTGCTTCTCGGCCCATGGTCAGGTCTGTAATAAGTAGGGGTAAGCATGAGTGGCTTTGCATCTGCCTTGCAGCAGAGTGAGCCTTCTGGGTCAGAGTTACAGTCCATCCAGCCCTGTCCACCAGTGCACAAAGCTGAGGGAAAGCTGGAGAGCAGAGTGAGCAGGCTGAGATGCATCCCTATGCATCTTCCAGCAGCCTGCAGCTCTGACATTATTAGCAGCAGAGAGGCTGAACCCCCTCTCTTCAGTGATCCCCCAGAGGTTTCTTCTTCATGAATGCCGAAGGGCAGGTGCATGTCTTTGGTCCCCACAGCATCTAAGAGCAACGAGTTTCACAGATAGTTTCCACATTGGGTGTTTAAGCTTTTTGGCCAATGGCACTCCTGCTGTCCTATGCTCCAAGAGCCTCAGAGCGGCAACGAGGCAAAAGTGGCCTCAGGCAGGGTTGTCTTTGGCCTGGAGCAAAAGAGGCCATTAGGCAGGTGATGGAGGAGTAGCTGCTTATTTTATGGCAAAATCCTGGAAACCAAGATGTTGGCTGCCTTGCAGCTGGGAGGGAGACAGCGACTGCTGTGGGGGAAAGTCACTTCCCAACAGCACTCGTTGCCAGTCCCACTTCTTGCCTTTCTTTGGCCACAGCAGAAACAAGAAGTTTGACATCTTTTATTCATTCTTACATTCCATTCCAGTTCTCTCTGGCCCCTGCCTTCTGCATGGGAAAGGAAACTTGGTCTTGGACCCTGTACTTAGAGGTAGCAAAATTCACCTTTTGGTATCTACTCCTGGCAGAAGCAAAACTGAAGCTGGCTCTTCTGCCTTGACGCCCTAGGTGGTGTTGCCTCAAGGCAGATGTTTGATCTGCTTTTGCAATGTGCTGCAGAGCAGGTGCAGCATTCAAAGCAGTGGGTTGGCTTGCTCAGCTGCAGTTTTCCTTTGAGTGGATCAGATGTTTCTGTCTCAGCAGAGCAAGGTCTATGAAAATGGTGGGAAAACATAGTTGCCATGTGTCATGAACAACCCTCAGCCATCACTGCTTTGAACTCCCTCCTCCATACCAAAATGTGGCAACAACGAGTCTTTTTCAGTCCAATTTTGGTGATAGGTCATATGACTGTAGTGGAATTTTTTTTTTTTTTTTCTTGCTTAGTTTGGCCTATCTGCATTTTGCTTGCTACGTTGGCTGATGGAAAACAGGGCTGTTCTAGAAAAAAAGTGTTCTGAGTTTCTGAGAAGATGAGTAAACCTAACTGCAGTATGGAGTACAAAATGGTTGTTAATTGGACATATCAAGAGATTTCTTGAAATTGTCTTAAACTGAAGCAGTAAAGCCTAAAAATTTGCACAGAATCATCTGCTGGTTCTTGACCAGATTATACAACAACTGTCCACAACTGGGAATTTGGGTCAGTAGATCCTCCCTGACTACTACTCCTCGGATGGTGTTATTGTGAATGATGAGTTGGTATGGAGAGAAGGAAGTCACATCTGAATTCTTCCTTTCCACTTTGCTGAAAGCTCTCCTGAGTCAAGAGATACTCAAAGGGGCAAAATGGTCAGACAGATAGATGGCTAACCGTCACTACACTAAAACCATCACTACACTAAAAAGCTCTTTTCCATTTAAGGAAGGGTGTTTATCAAATAACTACTAAGAAAAGCTATTACACAAAATCTAAAGAAGTTCTGAAATCACTTTGATGCCAAATGCATTTAGTTGTGCTTTCTAAGGACTCTTGTACTTACTCTTCCAGTGGAGTTTCTGCTTAGTTCCTCTTTCTAGTCTAATTCAATATTTGTGTCAGCAAAGTGCAGAGCACATTTTATTTAGAAGTTGAAGCACTAATGTTTGGAGAGGGTGAAGGATAGTTAAACTGGATGAACTTCTTGTACCTCACTCTCTCGCATGGCAACAGACACAAGCAGGAAGCTGGAACTATGTTTATTCTTTTTCTTCCCCTGCTAGACTCCCAAAGGTACCTGTCTAGAGTCGGTGAAGACTGCCATTGATACTGGTTACCGCCATATAGATGGTGCCTTTGTCTATTTCAATGAGCACGAAGTGGGACAAGCCATCCGGGAGAAGATTGCAGAAGGAAAGATCAAGCGAGAAGACATCTTCTACTGTGGCAAGGTGAGAAGTTGCGCTTAGTTTATTTACACTAAATCCAAGATTTCTGTGAATGGACTTTCCTAAGAATGGCAGAAGTTGACATCTGACATGTTTCTAAGCCTTTATTTTCCTTTCCCAGTATTTCCATAGAGCCTCAGAGCATTAGGAGCATAAAGCGTTTGTTGTATAACTCAGCAGTCACTGTTCTCAGTTTATAGCTCATTTAGCAGCAGGAACCATGCAACACACATTCTGTCTGGTATCGTAGGTACCTGCATGTTTAGATCATTGTGAAGCTCAGAGCTATTACTGAGCTGTGAGCGGTGAGCAGTGCTATTACTGCTCCACATGCTGTGCAGGCTCCAGCATTTGTACAGTCACACAATGAGCCTGGTCTGGACAATGGTCCTGCAAATGAGTTATTTTCTGTTAGAACAATTCCCCATGTAGATTTGCCGTGGGATTGCACAATGAGAGGGGCAGGGGTAAGCACGTGTGTGTAAGTGCATGTGTGCTGGAGAACAGCGAGTGCTTAAGTTGGCACCACTGCGAGAAAATTACTCATCAAGCCACACCCTTAGTTACTGTATCATCTGTCATTAAGGAGCTCTAGGTTCATAAGTCGACTCACTGGGAGAGAAGGGGTTACCAAACTTTCTTTTTTGATCAACAAGCCTGTTCGGAGTAATACTTGAGCTACTGAATGCATTAAAATACCAACTCTATCAGTTGATGCTCTACTAGAGAAAGGAAAGGGGGAGCAGATAAAAGTTGGTACAAATACAATTCCTAGATCACAGGTATAAGAGAGAGAGCTCAATGCACATGTCTGAATAACCATTAGATACCTCAAGAAAGTTAACGGTGCCTGTATAGTTTTAAATGGTGTTTAATACCTCAAAATACTCTTCTTCCTGCAGTGCTTCTTTAAGTCTTATATTTTCCCTTTCTCCTTTCCCAAGTAAAATGTAGTCCACAAAAGTTACTCAACTCTTTTGGAAATAAACGCCATGGTTCCTAGAGTGAAAGATCCCATGGGAGAAAAGGTCTGTTCTGCTCTACTGTGAGCAGTCTGGTTGAGTTCTATGATCTGGGAAACTAAGCTTTAGACTGGGAAGTTTGCAGACCAAGTGGATTATCAAAGCTATAGAACAATTTCCAAGTAAAGCAATTTCCAGTCTGTAAAGTATGCAAGTCTTTTCCTAGTGCCCTGCTCAGTTTTACTGGTAACAATTTTGCCATTCTGAGCAAAGATTCATGCCCTCCAATTTCCCACCTTTATCAGGGTAGTCTCTCAGTCTCTCATATGTCAAAAATGTTGATTCGAGTCAGTCAAAATATTTTGTTTAAACTGTTTTACAGCTTCATTACTGCAAATTACCAAAAACACAAAATTGTGCCAAAAATTTAGAACCAGATGTCCTAACAATTTTGAGTCCTTAACTTGGCCTCCTGCTTTCCCTGCTGTGTCCTACTCCCTCCCCCTTCCAACTTTCATGTTCAGCAAGTGTGTATCCCTTGTTAAAACGTTATCGGGATTCCCAGCTTACTTTTTACAATTAAGACTTTCTATATTCATTTGTTTGATCTAATCACCAGGTGATTTTCCTTACTACTTAAAAATTGAACCATTTATAAACAAAATAAAAAGGAAGGAAGATGCCATTCCACAAGTTTTTTTTTTTCCTAGAAAAAAATCTTCCCTAAACTGAACAACCTAGCAGTCCCAATGCTGTAATCCCCAATACTATGAGTCAAGACCTATAGTTTCAGCCTTACTTAAAATTGTGAGTTGATATACTCATGGATTTGCATTTCTGTTCTGTGTCTTGTCTGTGCTTGACCACAGGTTTATCCTCAGATGCTCGGGTTGACAGCTCGTTAGAGCACAACTGTAATCTTAAAAAATGCTCAAAGGCAGCAGCAGAAAGCATACTACAACCAATTAAGCCCATCACAGCCAAGGATTTTCACAGGTCTTATTGGGCATTTACACAGCAGCTCTGAATTCATAGGAAGAGTAATACTGGATGTCCCTGACCTTACAAGCTTCTGTATCTTCAGCTTTATGTACCTTATGAACTATAGGCAAATATACAGCCACTAATCAATAAATGACTGGCATTAACTGTTGCATTTTCTGGGAAATGTGGTAGATATTCAAGATCATTCTTAAAAATAGCAGGCACAAGAAACTCCTGTTTATTTTCAGCCTCTCTGAAAGCAGAAGTGCTGGAAATTCACAGCACTCCGCATACTCAAGCACCTCTCACAGATCCTTCCTTAAACAAAGACCTTGTACATCAGAGGCTGGTCCATCAGCAGTGACTAACAGCAGCTTCACTAAGTGGCAATATTACTGGAATAGTGACTTTGTACAATTATGCTGTATTTCCCAGCTGAAATCATCAGCACTTGTGCTTGGCTCTTGCTGCTGGCTGGCTGATCAGACAGAGCAGCTTAGTATCCAGAAATTTTAGATGTTTTCTATCAATTGCCAACAGCTCTCTTGGCTTATTTAGCAAGACCTTTTTGGTCTCCTCTTTCATCCCAGGATATTTCTTTCATTAAGCTAAAAGTAACATTTCCAGGGAATGTGGTGTCCTGAAATGCCAAAGCCAGCTGGCAGCTTTGATAGCTCTAATGTCTACATGGGTTCTACTTAGGTAGATACTACAATAACTTGTACAAATCATGAAAACAGTTATGAAACTCTAAGTTTATGTGGCATCTAAGTATGAAGGCGGTATAAATGCTTGCCATTTCTGAAGGGTGTTTCTTTAGAACTTCTACAGTTGCTTAAAAAGAAGTTTATTCATTGGTAGATACTTACTCAACTCTCCTAGCAAAGGCACTTGGAAAGACATCTCTGAAACTAACATACCTCAAGTTATTACATTTCTAAAATAAAGCAACAAAGCAAACTCAAAATGAAGGGTAGGAAGAGTCAGTTCCCTAGCTATATTTAAGCTCAAAAGAATATTCCATTTTACATGTGCATGTAAGAATGGCAAATGCCTAAAAAAATCCAGACCAAAGACTTCCAGGAAATTCTATGGAACGTCTTAAAACTTTGAGAGCAAAACCTTGGTCCCTTTACTGAAGCAGATTTCAATCAGTATGGCCAGCGCTTAATATCATCAACTCTTCATGAATTGCAACATAAAGCTGGGGTTAAGTGTAGTATGAATTTCCATGTGCTGACCCCGTAGGGCAGCATCACATGGGCTTCTCTGGTAACAGCTGAGCTTCAGTTTAACATGTCTTTGCCTCTGCTGGCACAACTGAGCAGGCACCTATTCCCTCTCCTGGGTCTTTGAAAAATAATCTGGTCAAAAAAAGTTCTAAAATGCTTTAAATGCTTTACTAAAGTAATGTTTACTAAAGTAAATGTTTTAAATAGTTCTTAGCAAACTAAAGTATTCTAAAATAATATAGTAGTCCCAAAATACCTTCTAAAATACTTAGTTCTAATACTTTTAGAACTAAAAATATTTTAGTTCTAAAATACTTTAGCCAGGCTTCCTTTAACACCTTCAATCACTGTCTTCTGAAAAAAATGCTGAATTCAAGTAGTTCATGCCTCAAATATCCTTTCTATACCTTGGCATGCTGTGACCGCCTTTATTGGTGGCAGAAATGGGTAGGAAATAACTGTACCCAAAAAAATCTATTTTCCAACCAAAAGAAGATGCCAGAGATTTCAACATCACTCCAAATGTTAGTTTTGCACACAGAAAGAAAAATAAGATTTGTTAGGTTATTGTGTGCAAGCAAATGTCACACTTAACCTTCAATTGTGTATTAATACTGGCTTTAGTGGATCTCAGTTGCAATGATCATTTTACAAAGACCTCTTGGTTACTAACTACCATGGTATGGCTTTATTCTTGCAAGAGATCTGCATTACCAGAGTTCAGCTAGAGTTAACTCTGAAAGATAATCAAGTGAACAAGCAGTAGGAACCTCAGGGGCATAACTCATCAAGGAAACATTTGTGATTAAAAAGAGTGAAAAAGCTGTGTTTTGACTAATCACACCTGTTTTACTGTAAGCAAGCAATATTATAACTTTCAGTGAGCATTTTGGGGGGTAAATTAAAACTCTTCCTAGGTCAAGCAATGATTCAGGGTCCATGACCACATGAGAAAACCAAAAAATTCTGTCTGTGCTTAGTGTTTGGCTATTCAACAGCGAGCTCACATGATCTCAGCCTCTGCGTTAAAACATAAAACTGACCACAGATTTCTTGTGGGAACAGTCAAAGTTTCCCAGTGAAAGCATATGCTTGGAAAGCTCCGAAAACAACGTGGATCTGCCCAGATTCACTGAGCAAGAGTTTGCAGTTTGCCCAGCTTGGAATAACCTGTTCTAAACAAACATGCGGTGGCTTTACTGGGTCAGCACAGGGACAACTCTGGGCAGGTATTCACACCTTAGCTCTCTGTCTTCCTCTGGAAGAAGAGAGGATAAGACCCTCTTTCCTTTGAGTTGATGTAGACCACCTTGGCTTTACAGTGTGTGCAATGTTCTTTCTAATAAAGATAAGAGAAGGTGGGAAAAACAGCTGGAGGAGCCTCACCATACCTCCTAAAAAATGACTCTGTATTTGTTTCCTCAGCTGTGGAATACCTGCCATCCGCCAGAACTGGTGCGCCCAACACTGGAGAAAACGCTGAAGATCCTTCAGCTGGACTATGTTGATCTCTACATTATTGAGCTGCCTATGGCTTTCAAGGTGAAAATTATTGTCCTAAAAAGTGCACAGTTAGCTTTAAGCTGAATCTTTGTCTAGCATCCTCCATTCAGCTTCCAAACTACACTGAAAATAGCATATTTGCCAAATCATAGTCTGCAATATACACTGCCTGCATACATTTCTGTGTGGAGGGGCTTATAGACCATATGAGAATGTTGCTGACAGCTGTGGTACAGGATCCTTGGAAGGACAGGACTCTTTACTGGGATTGAAAACAGACTTTCTACACTGGAGAATTATCATAGCTGAAGCAGTGCATGTGTCTAAATCCTCTCTGAGCTCTGAGGAGAGAGTCACTAGAAGGTTCTAGCAGTAAAATTTGCTAGGGGGCAGGTAACAGAGAAGAACCGCCAGAAACCCACAAGGGTTTCCTTGTTCTGCCCCCAAAACCATACAGTTTCTATAGTACTAAAATTACTGGGAAAATGATAGTTACAATCTTAATCTCCTTAACTCTAGAGTGCTTCTCTCAGACAACTTTCATAGATCACTGTTGACCCCAAATATGGGTTCCTCTTGCTCACAAACATCTGAAAAACTGAAGTACCTTCATTCTCCTGGCTCTGGAGAACTTGTCCCTGTGCTCACAAACCCTTCCAAGTGCAAGTGTCTAACATATGATTGCATACCTCCCCTGCACCAGCTCGCATGGACCTCTGACCTTTCCAGTTTCCACCAAGTAGGACCTTGCCATAGAGTTTTCTCTCTGCTAGTACATGATATAATAGCACCCAGATTTGAAGATAGAGCCTCAAAACACACTTAAGTAGCTTTTAACCAATAAAATCCCTTTTCTTGAAGAGAACAGGACCAGCAAATTCGCTGGCTAATTGTTGGGGGGGTAGGGGGAGAAGTAAGCTCTAAGCTGGCTATATGTGTTTCTGCAAGGAAGGCAGTTCAACAGTTATTAAAATTATAGGTAATTATGGGTATAAAAATAATGGATTGTAAACTCCCAGAACCACTATATAAGAAAGGATTTAGCCATGCAGCAATCACCTTAGACTTGCAGTTCCTTTTATCTTAAGGAAACACTAAGGCATGTATATGAGTAATTGGTCACATTTTATATGGTCCCATGTATGGAATCCTTTTGGGTACTTTTTTAAAAAAATTCCCACCACTTGCAATTTCCTGTTTCCCCTTACTTTTGTTTGTATTCTCTAGTAGTTCATTCTCCCACATAGTGAAGGTCATTGTCTCACAATATAAAGATATAGACAGCTGGCTTTAAAGTAATGTACATCTGTCTCCCTGAGGCCTGTATCCACAGGCTGAGACACTAATAGTACCAGTTCTAGAACTTCTTTCATGTCCCCCTTGAGAGAAGAAAAAGCAAAGTCATTTACAGCCTGAAAAAATATACATTTTTGGGTACCAAAAAAAATGAAAAAAATCACTTTTTCAATGGTGACAGGTTTCCTGATTTTTCTCCCTTTCTCTCTCACCCACACACTTCCCACACGTGGTGTTTGCTTTTGGTGAGGAATGGTCAGGTATATCTTATTCCTATTCTGCCCTGCACTGCAAAACCTAGCCACTTGAAAGAGCTTTCCTATCTCCCCAAAGAACTTCTAACAAAGCAGACCTCTGCATGAAATCAGTGAAGAGCATGAGACAAAGGTTGCAGCCCCACACCAATAAGCTGGTAAGAAACTTGTCTCTGCAGGTCCCAATGATGCAAGCTCTTACAAGAGCTTTCAGGAAGAGTAGGAGGAATCTCTTTTCTAAGAGCACCACTCAAAGGAAGAAAAAGCCACCACCCCAGCACTTCACATGCATCAAAACTGGTTAATTTCTGGGATGACTTTAAATATAGACTTGCTAACACCAATCAGCACTTCCCTGTTCTCTCTCTTACACAAATTCCCTTTTCAAGACAACCAGCCTTCCCACCTTTCCTGTTCCCCAACCAGCTCTCCTTCCTCACTTTACACAGAGGTGGTTTTACCACCAGGTGTGCTTGGTGAGGCAGGCACCAGCTGGAACATGCCTTTTCCTGGCCACTGCTTGCTCTGCCCAGGGAATTCCTGTCTGCCGGCAGGTTGTTTAGGTGGCTCCCGGGTCAGATGACTGATCAATCAATGAGCAGCTACCTGTGCACTAAATCATCTCTGAAAGGCCCTTCCAAATGGAAGTATTCTATGGTCAAGCAGGAATGCAGCTTATCTTAGCCTTATATTGAGTAGCCTGTTGCCATGCAGCTCCCTGTAGGCCTAATCAGGCCTAATCATTGTGGAAATACGCAACAACTGGTACCTCTAGACTCAGTCAAGATCAGTTCATATTCAAGATACTTTTCATCCTAACATTCCTTGCTTTTTAGAACATGATTGGTAGAAATAGAGGAAAAAAAAGAAGGGATAATAGAATTGCTAATCGTTGACAAAAAGAAATGTTGAACAAAAGTTAATGAATTAGAAATGGAACAGAGTAAACAGTTCTGAATTCAGAGCTATTCCCTGAGCTCAAGGATGTCCCTCTGCAGTGCCTGGCTGCAATGAGTCTGTAGTCTATGAATGGTCTGGTGGGATACCATGAGGTGGAATGGGGCGTTCCAAAATGCTAGGAGTGGTTTTGTAAGTCTTCTGCACCTAGGTTATGATTGCAAATAGTATTCCTTCTAAATAGTGGAGGGAAAAAAAAAGTATCCAACAGTCGCCTATCTCCTTCTAGTCGAGTTTTTGATTCTTTTTTTGTTTTGTTTTGTTTTGTTTTCCAACAAGACATAGCAACAAAAGGCAGCAGGTCTTTGTGGAATTCATTGAAGAAAGCCAGCACATTTGAAGGAGACAGTCTTATGGTTGCAACTTAGACCTGGTCTCTGAAATCCGAAGCCGTGTTTTCCGTAGGCTCACTTTTCCCGTGGAATGTCTTGAATTTGAACTTCTTGACTGAATTGGGTGGTGCTAGTTGCAAATCGTATTAGTCACAGATGCATGTTCCCAAGGAATTACCATGTCAACATCTTGTATACACTCCTTTGAAATGTATCTGCCTGAAGTCAGATTGAGTATCAACCATCTCAGAAGAGTTTTCTTTGAAAGAAAAGTGAAATCGGGATCAGACAGACAAAAGAGGAGGGCACTAAAGCATTGCCTTCAATAGCAGTGAAATGCCTAGCAAATAAGAGAAAGTAATATTCTTAGGCACCAGATATCACCTCATAAGTCATCCCTGAAGTGCAGGGCACTTATGCAGGACAGAGATAGGAAGAAAGAGCTGCTAGTGTCCGAAGAAAAATGGCTAAAGCACTTTAAATGTTTGTGGCACATCCTATATCTGTTTATCCAGACCCTTTTCTAGTAGCTTGTATAAATGGTCCCTCCAGCTGGAGCTGGAAGCTGAACTTGTATTCTTCTCAAATACCTCTGACACAAGCAGGATGGAGCAGAGGGAAGGGAAGAAGGAAGGAGGGAAGGGAAGAAGAGGAAAATAATATATATATTTGTGTCAGTACTCTAACCTAGTACTTTGGAAAAAAAAAGTTCCTTTGGATGCCTTACCCTAAAGGTCAGAAGTTTATTGAAAAATAAGGCTAAGGCCAACCTGGAACTCCTGAGTATGCACTCATATGATAGTTCAGAAGTGCATCCAAGGACTTTCTACGATGGGCAGTTGCTGGAGGATGTGGTAAGACCAGCGTGAGTGACCTGTTGAACTTAAGGCGTTTCAGAAAGCATCTGAAATTTTGTTTTGCTAGTAGAAGCAGACATTGTGGAAAATCTTTGTTCTGTGGAGTGACTTTTTTATTTTTTTTTTTTTTTTGTGGTTTTACTTTTCAGCCTGGTGATGCGATCTACCCAAGAGATGAAAATGGAAAATTTATCTACCATGAGACAGACTTATGTGCCACTTGGGAGGTAAGTGATCATAACATTCATTTATGCTTTAAAGACCCAGATCCTCCTTCTCAGCTTTACTTGGGGACGTCACAAACTGACCTGAGACATGCTGATAGGCCAAATGAATCAAGTTCTGCTAGCTCCATGGGTAAATTTTGATTCCTGCCTAGAGAGGGATGTTGCTTCTTGCCATCACTTAATTAATCTTAAAAACAAAACACAATATTAGACACATCTGACAGCCACATTCCTTCATTCATAGAGTGCATTTACTAGCTATCTGTAGTTTTATTTCAGGCTCTCCTGCCTATCAGATCTTTGCAACAGGAGAAAGTTAGAGCTCTGAAGAAAGAAGTGAGTGGATCTTCCTCCGAAAGGAAGGTTTTTCAGCTTCAAGAGAAAACAAAATTTGCACTAAAGCTCACCATTAAGATAAAACACAATATAAAAGAAAACATTAAAATAAGCTCACTCACTTCTGATTTTAGTTACCAAATGAGGTTGTAAAGATTTTCTATGTACAAAACATGAAGTAACATTTTTTGTGAAGGATTACATTATATTATATTACATTACATTATATTGTGAAGGATGGTCATTTCTCCTTCTACACCAGGTATACTTCAAAAGCATCACTAGTTCATCATGATTTACGCTAAGAGCACCCCAAGGGCTACCGCATGCTCTACTTCAGCTTGCACTGTCCAGAGTTGGATAGTCATATCCTGATTTAGCTCTGCTTGAGGTTCAATGAATACAAATGGAGATGCAGGAGGAAACTGAACCCTGCTGCAATCAAGCCCTTGGGGTGGGCTTTGGTTTTCTCCTGGTAGCTGAGCCACCAGACAGGACTTTAAGGCAGATAGGGATAGCTAACTCTTGTTGATTCATGACACCCTGTCTGGGGCTGATGCAGTTCATTCCTCTGATTCACAAGCCAGTTGCTCTAATGTTAAAAGCAATAGCTGTCTGAACAGCATTATGTTTTTATCTTCAAACTTGTGCTTATTGTAAAGGATATATTGTTGTAGCAATTCTCTCTTCGCTAATAAGCCAGAAGAAAAATAGCTGGTGATGACTGCTTGGAAATAATAGCTTCAGTCTAAATAAAGCTTGCTAAACTCAATCCAGATAATTTCACTGTTTCAGTACAGTGTTAGCAAGCAAAAATGACTCCAGATGACTATATTTGCTGACTTGTCACTGTGTGATACAAAGCACATGAGACCAACTGGAGGTCATCAAATATATGGTGACTCTTACCTCCCTGCTCTCAGTTCCTGTGAGACAGAAAGCACTAACAAAACTGTCAGAAGAGGCCTCCAGCTCCGGTGGAGGGGACAGCAGCAGTGGGGTCTGCTCTGCCTCAAATAGCCACTGAATAATTTGTGTGCAGTCTCTGGAAGTACATGGGAAGGCTATAGGAAATGTCCACTTCTCCTGTTAATGACTCAGAAGATGAAGCTGATCAGGAAGGCTGAGGCATGTATTTATACCCTGTATTGATAAAGCTGCCTTAGCTACTAGGACATAATTGAAAAGCATAAAATCTAGAATTCCTCTCTTCCACCTTTTTCTTCTACTTCATACTATACATTTTTTTCATGCTAGTTTTGTGATGTACTCTACCAGATGCTTAGGTGATTTAACTAGCTAGAAACTTCATATAGAGAAGTATCATGCAGTCAAAAGGAATGAACTGAGTGATTGTGAAAGGAATCTGTTTTGTTCACTTTCCCTTCTTCAGCTATGAAATAATGCTAAAGCAGCATAAACTTAGCAAAAGTCTTCAAGCAAATATCTGACATGTAAATATCTGTATCTCAAATGTATCTTTCATCTTTCCAAATACTACTTTCATGGGAGTTATAAAACAGTAGGATTTGATCTGGAAAACGGGTCATTGGATACAGAGATTAGACCAGAAGCGTGGCACGAGCCCTCATGGTAATTTTGCTGCTAGCTCTGCTACAGCAAGGGACCATCAAGAACCAGGTTATGCTCCACTTGTCTTTAAAACATACGCTGCAAGGAATCAAGTCAGTATTTGGGATTCCATCGTTCTATGCTTTCTTTGCAGGCTATGGAAGCATGTAAAGATGCAGGCTTGGCAAAGTCCATTGGAGTATCTAATTTCAACCGCAGGCAGCTGGAGATGATCCTGAACAAGCCAGGACTTAAGCACAAACCTGTCAGCAACCAGGTATGACCAGAAGCCAAGGTCTATGGCTGCAATAGGGCTACTGCTGTATTGAGGATGCAAAGGCAACACAACACGTGGCCTGAGCTGCTGTGTGCCGAATGGTGACGTATGGTTTGCCACAGCTGCTGCACTCCATACTGTCACACTTCCATTTCTAGCTTGAAAATATTACTCATGCTATTTAGGCTAAAGATAATATTTGAAGGTGCTGGAACAATCTCTCTCCTCAGTTCCTGCTCCAGGACTGTAAAAGTTGCGCCTCTTTGCCAAGCTCCATAGCAAGCTTGGATGCTGAGTAAATGCAGGTTTTAAGTCTCTGCCATGTACCTTATTCCAAGTCCAAAACGTTCCCAAGACAAACGATTCAGGGCTAACCAGTCATCAGTGAGGCCATCTCTACCTCAGCTGACACCAAACAAAAACAACTCTAAATATCAGAGAACCTGAGTCACTCTCAGTTTCCTGGGTTTAACAGCCATTAGAGGTAACTCCTGAAATTCCTGGACTAGCTCTCCTGTGCCCTTTCCTTAAGAAGTTCCGTGAGAACTGGAGAAAAACCTATTGACAAGGAGACCCCATTAAGACTGGAGCTGAATCTGTGAAGAAGGTAGGTATGTCTATGTTTTATGACAGTAGGGCTCAAAGAAGGAGGTCAGCAGCAAAGGCCCACCTGAATGCTCAGTGCTGTTGATTCTGGCATTTGACGGTTCACTCTATTTGTAGAAGTCACTGAGAAACTTTTCTGACTCCTCTGACACAAATGAATATCCACATTAGCAGTAGCAGAGGCGGCCCCAAAGACCACCTAAGAAAAGGAGAGTCTTGCCATCCACAGCCTATGACTTGGAGGACTGGGACCTGTACCCAGCAGCACAGGGAGGGATTGCTATATTTTACCTACAGAGAAGGGGCAGCCTGCAAGAGAAGGAAATTCCAAAACCTCTCACTAGTGTTAATGTGGGTGCAAAATGCAATTGCTCTCTCTGGAGTGCCCCTAAGACTGTACCAAGAACTGTGCAGCTTCCAGAGATCAAGGGAAACTGGGAAAAAGGGTAACCCTAGCTTAGGACTTTGCACCAAGTAACTGAAAGCAGTGTTTGCTCTGTCACCTTAGAGATATCCCTCTCCCAGAAACTGAGAACACAACCAGAAAATTCCTATAAAGGAATGAATAATGCACAGTATTTGTAATAAATATGGGAGGATAAGGCTCATAACAAGGTATTACAGAGATGTCTCACATTTCACTTTCTGTCTGTCACTGGCAGCTCATGCCAGTACTTCCCCTGAAACAATCTCAGATTAGCCATCGTGAATGCAAGAAGTACAGAAGGACCCACATGAGATGGGGAGGCTTCTCAGACTCTAGTTAGCTTCTTCCACCTCACTTACTGCTACCTTTCCACTAGGGACCAATAAAAACTGTCTGAAACCAAATTACAACCACAGATGTTAAACTACTGCCCACTAAAATCAAATCAAATCAAACCTAATGAAACCCATCATTATCATCAAGTGCTGAATGCTTAGGACAGTAATCATAGAGTGAGTTTACCTATTCCTTAATTTCCTGATATCCTTTCCTGCAACTTAAGAGTCATCTCTCATGTGTAACACTCACATACATCAGGTCATCCACTTCTGTATCTAGTTCTGTGAATTAATCATTCTTTCTGTATTATCTTGTAGGTTGAATGCCATCCCTATTTTACCCAACCCAAACTCTTAGAATTTTGCAGACAACATGACATTGTTATTGTCGGGTATAGTCCACTGGGAACCTCAAGAGATGAAACATGGTAAGTCAACAGGTTTTTTTTCTAGTAGTAGGGCAACTTTACATGTGAAGAATAATAGATCTCTAGGGATAGATCCCTGCAGGGTGTCAAAATTATTTTGAGAATGTAGACTTGCAACACTGCTGCTGTGTTCTGTTGTCAAGAAGTGCCAGGCAGCAGAAGTTCTGCTACCAAAAAGCAAGTGACTGTAACTGAGAATGCTGAGATTTGCCTGAAGAAGTGCAATACAAGTCAACATTAGTACATTGGATAGGATGGAGGACTGTCAAAGTCATCTTCTTAAATGTTCCAGAGCTTCTCTTTCATCTTCACACTACTTAGCCAAAGGTGCAGCATTACATCCATGAATAGTAGATGACTATGTCTTTTAGCATAAAGATGGCAAGATAATTTCTTCTTTCCATTTTGTTCCAGGGTAAATGTGTCCTCCCCTCCTTTGCTGAAGGATTCTGTGTTGAATGCCATTGGCAAAAAATACAACAAGACAGCAGCACAAATTGCTTTGCGTTTCAACATCCAGCGAGGGGTGGTGGTCATTCCAAAAAGCTTCAATCCTCAACGCATCAGAGAGAATTTCCAGGTAATTCCTTAGTCGGCTGGTGCATGGATATTTATGTTGGTTGGTTTCTGTGGTTTGGCTTCCAAATTTCTTTCTGTAGACAAAAGGCTTTATGACTGTCAAGCTTTGTCAAAATTGATCCTTTTTGTCCTTCTTAATGATGAAACAATGATAATGCAAAGTAGAGAGGAAATTCTGATGACTCTAAAACCCTGCAAATGGCTAAAATTCCAGCTAATAGTATATGCTCCAGCATATACTGGAGCACTAGTTGTTCCACTGCACAACACAAATGAGATAAGTATTTAACAGATCCACAGTCTTGGGTTGCTGGCTGTAGATGTTTCAGGAATGACAGATTTTTTTCCGCCCCATGTTCAGGCATGGTTCAGCTTTGTTGTTGAAGAGAAGAAGATGGGCACACTGGTGTACCAGAAAGGTTCATAACTATCAGGAAATGTTTAGCTTGACACCACCCAATTGAAACATGGCTTTTATGACTCTTGCGGTGCTCTGAACAGTGGGGAAGTGATCCCCACTTCCCCCACCAAAATATTGCATTTGAAGCCAGCAACCAGTATTTACCAGACTGCCATTCTCTTCTTGGAAGAGAGCATAGCCGAAGTGATTAGACTTACTCATGTCTTCAAGATATACTTATAAATGAAAGCAAACTCTTTTTTTTTTCTTTTTTTTCTGGACTTCTAGCATCTTGAATACATTACTATTGATGCTTTTTGCAACAAGAAATGCTGACTTATTCTTAATATTTCCTTCCATTAGATCTTTGACTTCTCTCTTACTGAGAAAGAGATGAAAGAAATTGAAGCCCTGAACAAAAATGTCCGTTACGTGGAATTGTTGATGTAAGTCCAGGATAAACCCTATATGCTTACTGAACACTCCTGTTTTCTCAGAAGCTCTCAGAAATCAATTGCTTTTAATATATTTTCTTTTTGTATAAATAGTCTTATTTTAATATCTGATTTGAATGTCAAAGAAAATGTGAGAGCTCTTTAATGCCGTTTTCAATATGTACATGGACCACTTGCAAAAACAAATGCACAGTACTTTCTTAGGGCTCAGATTTCAAAGGCCTATCTAGTATAAGATGACTACATCTGGGTGTCTCTGCTCTATCTCCTTAAGCACTTTGAATTTTATGCTATAATGAGTATCCATCTAGGTGGCCCTGTCTAGCCACAGGCTATCAAAACTGAGCTTCAAACAGGCTTACTTTCCTGTCTTTCTCCTCCTAGCTCCCAGAAAGCCACGTTGCACCACAAGTGCTGTTGCTTGTGGATTGCAACCTTAGTGTTTCCATAGGCAACCTGTCCTAAATTACCAGGTGGAAAGCTAAGAACTAATGAACATTATCTGAATCCACAACAGTATCGGAAACCTCAGGGCTAGCTCAGAGAGATCTCTATTCCATCTTACTTGCGAGGGTTTGGTCAGGAAAACGAAATTTGCCTACCTTACTTCTTTGTAAAACATGATACATCTTACTGACCACAAGAGGTCAGAAACTTTTTTCTACCTTTCATCCAAAGTTGGCTTCTTCAGCAATCTGCCTCTTCTGCTGTCATGGTGAGTTGTATCTTCCTACATGAAAGACACTAAAACATGCAGGCTGTTTAACTAGAAATTACTTCCTAATTACCCTTGAGAACTAAGGAGGCTTGATCTCTTGCTGCTTGTTAGCTAAACCTTATGACCCAAAGCAATTTTGCTTCACTTGTAAGATGGACTTCTCTAGGAAGCTAAGATTGACTCAAGGTCTGATATTCTGGAGAATGAGGCCATTGGTTTTTCCTTCAGCTCAAGACTGTCTACAGTTTGTGGCCAAACTCTATGCTTTTCCTTTTTCTAGAGCATAAATGTATAGCCAAATGCTAAAGGGATTGATTTCCATTAATGTCTCCTGTAACCGTGGATTATCTATTTCTTGCCAAACTCTAGTGTGCTCAAGCACTAATAATAATAAAAAGCAGGACAACAATTTCAACAGCACTCTAAAACATGGACTATTACTCAGAAGATGGACAGTGAAATTACAAAGACACAAAAAAACACTTAGCATACTGCATAAATATGATTGGAAATACAAACTAGGTGAAAGCACCATAATGCAGTTCATCTTCTACATTTAAGCTCAGCCAGGTGCTCTGAAGCTTTAGCTTCCTAAAATTTAAAATAGCTTTCCATCAATTATCAAAGCTTATTTCCAGAAGGCTTTTCACAAATTGACTTGCAAATTCTTATGTGTATTTTGGTATTGGAAATTCTTTGTTTTTTATTGCTAAGTTTTGAGCCATAATATCATTTAGACTTTGTTAGTGAGGATACATATAAAAAATAACCTTGGTACAAATACAAGAATCCTTTCCAGAAGCAAAGTTAAAGGATGGAAATGCCCACAGAATGAGAACTCCTAGGCCACTCATCCAAAACTAATAAAAGCAAATGTTTTTCTTTATTAGAACAAATTTTATGATGGAAACCCACTGAGAATAAGAAAAACAGGACGTATAGAATATATATCGGTTGCTGTATTTTTCACAGAAGTACCAGATTTGGGGAAAACAGTTAACTATAATCTGGCTTCAGCTGTGAATAATAGCTTCTTGGAAAAGTGAAGCTGCCATGTAAGGAATAGCTAAATCTGTATTTGCCAACCAGTGTGTTCTTACACTAAGTATCTGGAATGGACACTGCAATAGATGACTTGCCAGGGTAGAGAGCTTTCTTCTTTCATCCAGCAATAGGTATCTGAAAAGGTCAAACAATCATACAGCAAAGCTTCTGATTGGTCAACTTTGTTGAAAACTTTCCATTTCTGTGATGTAATGGAGGTAGGAATGGAAAAGCCAGCTTTTCTATGGCTCTTCCAGCTATCAGCAAACATAGGTACTGTGTGAAAATCTCTTGTTACAATAGTGTGGGTGCTGGATTACCAGTAGTGTGAGTATATTCCATTCCTATGTGCATTCCTATTGCATTAACTGGAATGTGTTAGAAAGCTAAATACCTGATCAGAAAATGGAGTTTTTGCAGAGATATGAATATTCCAGCAGATCATAGTCTGAAATGGTTTCTTTCTCCTTGGGGAAACAGGCTTACTGTTCCCTGATATGATTGGTGAGTTTTGTATTAATCTGCTTGATTTATTCTTCATCTCATGTATTCTCCATCTCTGCTATGGATGTTCTTCCTTGCTTGGACCAGTTATTTGAAGCCACATCATCGCCCTTGTGTGAATCATTTTGCTACATAAGAGCAAGACCTGAGAACATTTAAGATAGATCTGATTGATTAACAAGATTTCTCTCCAGATGGAAAATAGAGATTAAGACATTGGCAAACCAGACATTGTCAAATAATACTGGGAGGGAAAAAATATAAAACATAAAAAAAAAAAACCCAAAGAGCTGAGTCTTTTTTTTTTTTTTAAAGTCAATCTGTTAATGTGTAAACAGTTCGGCTTGGCTGAATATCAGAATGAAATGTTTTGACACAACCATTTTAAAATGTTTGATGCCTTCCAGTTAGCTAACTTCAATATTGTGAAATATATCCTTCCCAAATTGGAACAAGTACAGCTGGAACAATTACCAGTATTTGATGTGCTTTACTGTAAGGCAAGGCAGCCAGCTGCCACAGTGCACCTGAGAGGATCCTCCAGAAACATTTTTGCTGATGGAAAATGTTTTTCAAGCCAGTGCTTGTGGTTTAGCATCATCTTCTCAAAAAACAACTCTTTCTCTCCCCAGTTTGTCAAGTTATGGACAAGTCAGTCTCATTTTCACTTGCAGTTGACCCTGGAAATTTACCTGTGACTTGTATAATGTTTCTGCATCATGTATTTGAGAAGACATTCTCCATGAAGTCCAGAATGTCTCTCTACCTTTGGTAGTATGTAACCACAAATTCCCATCTCTCCCCCAAAATGAGTGTCCTCTAAGTTCACTATTACCTAGGTAAAGCATCTGCTCCTAGGTGAGCTAGTAGGCTGGGACAGCACATGTCTAGCCTGGATACAGCAGCCACATGGAGAAATGGCCATGGCAGACCAAGACATTCTCATGCCAGTTCTAAGCACATACACCAAAGTAGTACAAGATTTCTTGTCAGATCTGCTATCTCCTTTATTTAGAGCCTTTATTTAGACTCCAGCTAAGAGGGCTTTTTAGATATTTGAACAAAGAAGTATTCCTCTTCCACCACACATACATATATAGCAAAACCTTTTACCTTCCCTACAAAACTTCCACAAGTATGGGTTAAATCCACAAATACAGTGAGAATAACCGATCTCAGTTCAAAATCTTTCTCTCTCCCCCTCTCCATCTGCCTTCCCTATCCCCCTCCCATCATCTGTCTTTAAGGAAAGACCTTTCTTTAAGAAAGATCCATAAGCCTTGGGGAAAAAAGGGTCCTTCATTGTGCTCTCCTTAAAGCCTTCCGTGAATACTGGGTATTGCAGCGAAGAGATTTGCTAGAAGAGAGGCAGAAGGCAATCGCGTAAGTGACACAAACTCTTGCTTCTCCCAAGAAGCTCACTTGTTCCATCTGTCCTCTCCACAGGTGGCGTGACCATCCGGAGTATCCCTTCAGCGACGAATACTGAAAACAAAGTGCATCCAGGCAGGTTCCTAACTCGATGTCGTCAGACTTCGTTGAAACATACCCAATGTTTGGTGCTTCAGTTTTATGGGAGACTGTAAAAATCAGCATTAAAAACATGGAATTTGCTTCCTGTTCTGTTGTCAGTCCTTTATTGCTACTGAAAATTAGCTCCATTTAAGCAATCGAGTCTAATTTTTTTGGTTTAGAAGGCTTAAATTCTCCCTTGAGCAGTTACTACAACTGAAGCTCTCTCTTGGAAATGGGTCTGCTAGTTCACTAGCCAACTCATCTTTGTTCAATGAAGACAACTCTGTGTGAGATAGTCACTGAATTTGAAAAAAGAATTCACGTTTCAGTAGATATGACAGTGACATTTTTCCTTGACAAGCTCAAGTGAAAGTTAGGTATTGCATAGTGTTGACTTGACACACTTTTTATACAACTTGGTGTATTCAGCCTGCAGCTAGTACTAGTGTAGATACTTTTAGAGAGTCTCATTAAGATAAAAGCCACTTAACCATCTTTATTGCTCCACAAATGATGATTCACATGAAAAAAAGTTTGTTCACTTCTTAGTTCTGTTTGAGTTCCTGAACAAGACATCACTGAATTAGGAAAGTAATTTTTAAAGAGGGAGAAAGTTGCTTTTAATACCACTGTCTATCACATAGAAATTGCAGAATGCTAGCAGTTCCCAGAAAGGGTAAGGAATGAGGCAGAAGAAGCCCAGCTGAGCCCAGGCCACTTCTTTGAAACTGCCATGACTCTCTGAAAAGAGGAGACTAAAATGTGGACATCAGAGTAAGGAAGGGACTAACTCATTCTATATGGATTTCTTTTTCAGAGCTCTTGTTTGCTAAACAAGTTGCTTTCCAGCCAAAACTTGAAGTGCAGTGCTTCCTGCAGTGCTCAAGGACTCTAGTTTCTCACGTTGTTGGGAATAAAACACTAACGTGTTGAGGAAGAGACTAAGTCATAGAGACACATATTTTTGACCCATTTCTCCAATGGCAATACACAAGATTAAGTACATGAAATAATCAGCAATCCATAGCATCTGCTTGTATTTACTATTATCATCCCCGACGTGACTAGGTTAGGAAAAAGGGGAAGCTGCAACTCATGGAGTTACTTCTGTTGTGATGTGACAGGTACTCCTCAGAGCTGAAGTAAAGAGATACAGGGATAACATTTCACAGGAAGAGCATTCAGAACTTTCAAATGGGTCTAGTGATAACCCAGACTTGAATGAGGCTGGATGGGCTTCTAAGAAATCCAGGCTCTTCAGGGAAGGTGGTCTTTGTATAGCATTTATAAATCCTCAGCTGTGTCAATGAAGGAGTGCTCTGCTTTTTGGAGGTTACCCAAGGGTTAACCAAGGTTACTCCATTTTGTTCAGTCACCCAGATAGACCAGGAAAAGGAAAGGGGGTGCTGAGGAGGAGGAGACATTAGAAGCCTGCCAGGTATAGACCAACACACCTTCCCCAAGGTCAGGTGGATCTTGGCTCCCATGAGACCGCAGAACCGCTATCACAGCCCTCCTGCCTTGAAGCATCTGAGGGTCTGGCCAAGAACTTAGAATACTAAGTCTGAATTGAAGTGTCAGAGAAGAGCACAGCTCCTGACATACCCAGCATGCTTTTCCTGTTGCTTCATTGCTTTAAGGCTTTAAATAGAGCTATAGGATCTTCATTACTTAACAGTGGCACTGTACAAGTTTTTGCATTGCAACTTGACCAGGTCCGTGTCTGTGGCTGCAGCCAAGCCTTCAGGCCAGCTTTGACAAAGCTCTTGTGTTCGAAGCTGAGCAACTAATACTCAGCTTAAATGTTCACACCAAACTCTTCTCAGCTATCTGCTGCTTTCAAACATGCCCCACAAAATAGGCAATATGTAAGGGTCTAGTAAGTCAACACCCTTTCACGTGACCTTGTAAATGTGAGTGAGGAAGATGATAGACCAAAGCCTCTCTAAGAGGAAATACCCCATAGTCAAGTCTTCACTGTACAGAGTTAACATGCAGGACGGATTGTGAGAGTTCCTCTGGTCCCAGTCCTGCCAGCAAATCCCCCTTTTTTATTATTATTTTTATTTTAATAGAATCCTCCTCTGTCTTGCCTCATTTGAATCTGATGAAAAGGATTCAGCCTTTTCCCGAGGCAAATGCTTCCATGCTCGTTTTCATCCGTTATGAAACTGCTACTGACGTCTAGCCTAGATTTTTCCCCGCTTTGCTCAGTTTCAGACCGTTGCTCCCCATTGTTCTCCATCTTGCTCTACAAATAAAAGGTTCAGAGGAGGGAAAACAAACAGCCCTGCAGATGGGCCTTGGGAAAGGCATGCCACCAGCCACTGCACAAAGAGACAGAAAAAAACCCAACCCTGGCTCTGCATACCTTCCACTCGCATCTAGCAAATTTGAGAGTCCCATTTAACGCTCTGCCTGATGTGAAACACATCTCCTTGGGGCATTGCATGCAGCCCTGCTCCAGCTGGATGGGTCAGGCACGGGCAAAGAGGGCTCAAGAGGAGAACAAAATTTGCAGCAGGAGAACTTGCTTTTACTCTAGGCAACCTAAGGAGTCCAGACTCTTCCCATAGCTGCAAAGTGAAGTGAAATCCAGACTGAAGAAGTTTGCTTCAATTTTGTTGAAGTAACTTTATGCATGTAGAAGGACAACTGAGGCAGCTTTTCAGATTCGTTTCCAACCCAAGAGCTGCTCTGGCCTGGCCAGAGGAAAACCAGGTGATATTCTTCTGTCCAGAGCAGCAGAAAATCAGTCGCCACAGCTCTATTGGAGAGCGTGGGCTTATCAGAGGAGGAAGCATTCCCTGTTATTATACCAGTTAGGAACAGAACACAAGGCTTTATGATGGACAGTTGAGTCCTTTCTTGGGCATATTTATTCATGTTCAATAGAAGAAAGAAGAAAGGAAGCCCCGACTAACAGTTATCAGGTAACACACTGATATTACCCCTCTACAAGATACACTGGGTTGAATTTGTTTCCCCATGGAACGAAGGACTAAGTACTTGGGTGTGATTCCATTGCAAAATGGACGCACATCCCCACCTTCCTGAGTCTTGTGGGTGCCCACAAGGTGAACAGGGTAAACAGTAAAGAGGCGGAATGGGATGGGCCCTGCATGTGTTTTACAGCCTTTAATCCAAAGGGCATTCTTTAATATATGTCACACATTTTTATGCCACAAAGCTATTGAAATAGTTTACAAGGGTCAGAAACATGTGGGAAGATGTGGGATTTTTTGCACATTACAGCATTTGTGGGTCTCCTAGAAGTATTCAACTGCACCAAGACTGCTATCTCTAGTTAAAATCACCCTGTAAGCAGAATCAAATTTATTTTTTCAGTTAATTTTCAGTTTATTGTATGAAACATTTAAAGGACAGTGTGGAGACAAAGGTAGTGTTTGTAGACTCAAAATGAAGAGAAAGCAGATGCTGGGGAAATGCTAAAACTCTCTCATGTCTACGTAAGTAGACAAAAGACAGATTTAAATCCCTAATATCTTGTTCAATAAGACCAACTTATAGATTTAAGATAAGCCAGTACTTTCCTCATTGCGAATGGCACCTCTCACTGCCTGTTGCCATCCACTGAACTGAAATGCTTTGAAATAAACTGATTTGGCATTTGCAAGACGACTCACTTTCTGGAGAAGAAGGGATGGAGATGCTGTTTTCACACATATTTTATCCAGCTCTCAACAACTTGTATTTCATAAGAGTCCTATAGAAAAGCATTCAGAGAAAGAACAAAGTCTGTGAAAGAGTGACATGTTAGAATGAGATTCAACATGCTCATTTCACTTGTGGCCTAAACTGCAAACAGATTTGTCTTTGGGGGTAGAGTATCAGCACACAGTTGGGTATTAAGTGCAGTTTTTATACAAATTGATTCTTAGCAGTGCCATATTTCAGATCTTCCCAACATCCTACTACCCCGGAGCAAAAGCCCTAGCTTATAATAAAGGGTTTTGAGAGTGCAGAAACAAAAAAATTCATTTTAATTTTTCAGTGCCAGACAGACTCCTCAGGGAACCTTAACTCAATATGCATGAGCAATACTCACAACAGGGCAACACATTGCAAATCAAATGCAAAGCAGAAACAAATGGAAATAAAAAAGAAAAAGAAAAAAAAAAAAAAAAGGGAGGGAGAAAAGGAGGGAAGAAGGGGTGGAAGAAAAAACATACACACTGAGTGGGTAAACATATATGCAGAGAGCAGCACTAGGCAAAGCTGCATCAGGTTTGTCCAAGCTCATCAGATGTCAAAATTCTGCTCTGAGTTTCTAGACAGTGAAATGAGAGCTCAGGTCAACCTTGAATGTATCTCCAAGTAACCTCATGCATAAGTGGAAAGGGCTGTGGAAATGACACTGCTGAGAACACTGGATAGGCTCTTAGTATCATGCATTTAAGTATGTATGAACGAGGAGCAAAGCTGACTCAAGACTTATGCCAGCATAGCAGCATGAGACCGAGGCCATAGATCCTTACTACCAGGAAAATCATCCACATTTTCTTTTCCATCCCAATTAATCTGGCTAATATCATTCCTCCAGGTTGAGAGAGAAACTGAGTAAAGCTTATGCATTTTGTCTTTGAATGTTCTCTCGGGAAAACCTCTCCATCCCTTGTGTCGCCTTGCCTTAGCTTCTAGAGTGTAAGCGTGCTGTGAGGGAGGTTTGCCAGTAAGGTGTTCTCTGCAAGCGCAGGTGCCCCAAATTTGTGCCCCCATGTAGTTCAGAATAGTCCAAATTATTTGTTTTGCGGCATCTGTTGCACCACTTCTCTCTGCTTATCCACAGTAGTAGGACTGGCATCCTGCATCTCCTTTGTTAGTGTAAGGAGGAGATTCCCTTTGCTTTGTCAGTGCACTGCTGGCACTGATCTGTACTTGAGGACATTCTGCAAGGTACCTCCAACATTTGGAAAAGTGCTTCTTAGTTGCAGTTAAGAAACCCATATCTACATACAACAAGGCAATATCTTCCAGGACCCTAGTGAAGTATAACCCTCCCAATATAGAGGGAAAGAAGCACCAAGGCAAAGAAGAGATGATATATTCTGAAGTACCAAAAAGTGATTTAAGATCTTTACTGAACCTTCTCTAGGTATGGCATTCAGAGCACACCAGCACCCATAATTTCCTTGCTAGCCTAAACCTCTCCTGTCCAGAGATCACCAGTTTACTTGGTTCATGCCTCTGCCTTCATGGCATTCCCAGGAACGATTTGTCTTGCTTGGAATACTTCAAAGAAATAGGTGCCTTCCTTTTCAACCACACACTGTGAAAACATATCATGGCTCCCTTCCCTCAACACTTAGAGCACTTCAAAATGTTGCAGAAATCAGGTTCAAACCCTTAGAGGGGCTTAAACATACAGCTCTCACCTCATCCAGTTACCAAGCTGCATAGCCTTCTGGAAGGGATCAGTCTCCAGCCACCCCATTGAACTCTTCAACTTTGCATGAGAAATTCTTAAGGAGAAAAAGGGGCTGGTAGCTGACAAATACAATATAATTCCTTGGGAAGGAGGAGGCTTGCATTTCAGTCTTCACTCAGTTTACTACTGCCTATAAAATACTCCCACAGAACAAGTCCTAGCATCAAAGCTTCCCCTCTCTTGTACAGTGGCTCATTCTCAGAAAAAATTATCCTATCTGGTATTGCCTTCAGACATACACTGGTTATGTTATTAGGGAGTTATGGAGTCATGGAATATGTTATATTCCATATGTTGCATGTATTGGAACCTTCCATCATGATATGAACAAACATGAATGTTCCTTCTTTGCATTTCTAGATCTGATTACTGTAGTGAGACAGCATCGCTTTCCAGAACACTCATCCCCAGCAGCCTCCACAGAGATACTGCAGATCCTGCTGCACTAAGAAATGCGCACTTGCACCTTTCAGATAACTACCTCTCACCCAATTGCTCCAGCCCTCCAAAAGCATCAGTGATTGACCTTGTGTGATTATCTTTGCTTCCCACAACCTAATTCCTTTGATCCTCTTTCCAGCCAAACCCCAGATATACACGTCCATGCAGGCTCTCTGCTCTCTCTCTCAAGCTTCATTTTGCCACACACCTGGATAACAACTTCAATCAAAGTGATTCCTGAGCAAGGCTCCCTGCAACACTCTCTCAGGCACTTGGCCTCATTATTCTGCCTTCCTCCCAGCCAAGGAGATAAAAGACCATGATTTGGGCCACCTCCAAGGAAAGGTCACTCACCTAAGCTACTTCCCAGCCCTGGTAAAACTCAGCATTTAATAAAAAAGCAAATGAAGTATTGCTTCCCATGGTGGAAGCATGGATATGTTGTCCTAGATCATGAGAATTACCAATCAGAATTAATCAGGAGACAGAAAGCATGAGGAAACTATGCCATTCTCCTTTCAGCCATTTTCCAGAGTTGAATCACTCTTTCAAAGAGACTCTTTGAAGGATTACAAGCCTTGCATGGAAGAAAGGCCTGATGTTCTCCAAGGAATCTAGCTTTAGGCAGAGCCAAAACTGAAAAAGGGTAAAAATGGTGGCGTAGAAGCCAACAGACATTACAGAGACTGGATTTGTTTAGAAAGGTAAGGAGAGAAGCAAGATTCTCTTCTTGCAAAGTATATAATAAGGAAGATGCAGTTGTCTGTACATTTACAACCTACATCATGGCACAGGAATGAGGAAACAGGCATAGAAATCAAAGAGCACGAGATCAATAAAGTAATGACTTTATACAATGTGGGGCCACTGTAGAGAACTCAGGGATACAGTCATTAAAGGGACAAGGTACCCACATCCCAGGATGATGTACCCAACATGTGCTGTCCCCCAGGACAGCGCATTTCCACTAAGAGATGCCCTTCATGTTAGCTCAGCACCCATGTCTATAGCAGACATGTTTTTACGACTGATCTCCAGTAGATAGTTTCACTGCCTTGTAGGGTGATACTTTCCCTGCTCACAAACACTAACCACATAACCCACTCATAACCAGGAGCAAAGAAAAAACAAGAGGATTTTTTTCCCTCCTTCATTCATACAGTGCTTTTGGAGTTCTTCAGAAATCACTGTGGCATCCTGCCTTTCAGACTCATTGCCCATGCAAAGAGCCAACGGCTTCCTCCAAAGTTTAACATTTTCAGAGCAGACTTGCTCTGCACTACACTATTTTTTTTCCTTTTTCTCCCCCCAAAAGTGGACAGGTTTTACCTGAGGGAACAAAAGAGTCCAAGAGCACACTTCTCAGCAGTTTGAAGAAGAACCAGACCCTATGTGCTGCTAATTTAAGAAGTCACGGGTACAGCTATTCTCCATTACCCTGACGAGAAGTGGAAGAGTTAGAAAAAAGTCTTGAACTAGTTCTTTGTGCTATATTCTCAATGCTGGCTGAGGTTTAGGCTGTGATGTAAGCCACTGAGATTGGGCAAATAACAGTCCACAGAAGCATTATTGTCCTTCATTTTTTTTGTCTTTTCCTGCATATGAAGTTTATCTCCACTGTTTCTGGGTCATCAGTCTGCAGTTCTGCCTTAGTCACCAGGCTGAGGTGCTCAGAGAAAAGTAAATAAATGCATCATGCTATTTGCAGACATCTCTGTGAAGGCAGATCTCTCCCACTCCCTGACTCATGTTTTTCCTGAGATGAGAAAATCAAACTGTACAGTAGCCCAAGCAAATGTGATTTTGACATAGACCATGCCAGAGAATAACAGAAACAGGTATCCCTGTTCACCCAAGTGTCCCTGTGCTTGTGGGACCAGGATAGGCCAGGTGGATGTCCTTCTGCTGTCTTAGATCTCAAAAATGAAAGCAAGCAGATAGGAAAAAGCAAAAAGTTCTTCTGGATATATACAATTTAGCACTCCCAGTTCCTCCTTCCTGTGAGTCCTGAGGGAGTCTGCATCCACAGTCTGCACGAAACTGTTTAGCTTGGGTACGATTTTGGAAATCATCCAAAAGTGGGAGAATAGTTGGCAGAAGGAGGTATATTGCAATGAGGCTTGACTTTGGAAGGGGTGGCAGGAATAGGATCTTACTTTACAGTAACAGTCACCCTTGTGCCCACCTTACACCAGGGGCATTTGTGACTCTGAGGTTGCTGCCAAGCCCGCTGCATCCTGTAGCCTGAGTGAATAACAGGATCACAGAGTATCAAAGAAAACTCTGAGAGGAGATTTAAGCCTAGATCCATCTCCTTAGAGACTTAAAAGACTAGTTTTGGGATAGTAGAAAGTCTCCAATTACCAACTGATGTCTCTTCTGCAGAAAAGCATGTAGGAAAACCTTCTGAAAATTCTGAGGAGAGGTATTAGACCTTTCATAATGAGAAGACCAAAAGGAATTTCTATGACTTTTTCCCTAAAACACTTCTTCACAGTCAATAGAGTACTGGGCTTTCGAAGACCTTGCTTTTCATCCCATCTTGACACAAAAAGTTGTGATCTCTTTCACATTACTGAGAGAAGCCTCCTAAGGCACAGCAGGCAGGAGGTCTGCTGAAATTGTTTTCACTGCCCTTGTAGGCTATGGAGTGGTTTAGATAAATCATGACTATCTCGACCAGAGAGCTTTGACGTGCTTCTTCTAAACAGTTCGGTTCAATGTTTCAGGTCACAAGGAGGGTTAAAGTTTACTTGTCTTTAACTGCCTACTGTTTATAACAGGAAACCTAAAGAGCATTCCCAGGATCCTACATGAAATTGCTCTTGCCTATTTATAACTACTCTAATGCATTAAGACAGGACTTTCCACTGTTTGGCAAACACTGTGCTTTGGTCTAACTTCACAGACTGTGTTCCTACTAGGATCACTGCTCTTTCAAGCTGCCTCCTTGCTGAAAACTCTTGACAGAGAGCTATGCAGAAGAGATTCATGCACAAAGACACAACATATATTTTTTATTTTAGTTCCATTGTATTTTTATTTCCCTATACCTTAAGTATTCTTCATTAAAAGTTGCATTTTGCTAGTCACTGAGTGTGATGGTCAGTGAGAACCGGCTATGAATAAGATCACAGAATCACAGAATGGTTGAGGTTGGAAGGGACCTCTAGAGATCATCTAGTCCAACCCTCCTGCTCCAGCAGAGACACCCAGAGCACGGGGCACAGGGTGGCATCCAGGCAGGTTTGAAAGATCTCCAGAGAACAGGACTCCACAACCTCTCCAGGCAGCCTGTTCCAGGGCTCCTTCACCCTCACAGTAAAAACTTCTTCCTCATATGGAGAAGGAACTGCCTGTGTTTTAATTTATACCCATTACCCCTTGTCCTGTCACTGGCCATCACCAAAAAGAGTTTGGCTGTATCTGTCTTCTTTTCATTCTCCCCTCAGGTATTTATATGTATTAATCAATTGCCTCTCAATCTTCTCTCCTCCAAGCTAAACAGTCCTAGCTCACTTAGTCTTTCCTCATACAATAGATGTTCCAGTCCCTTAATCATGTTTGTTGCTCTGTGCTGGACCCTCTCTAGAATTTCCACATCCCTCTCATACTGGGGAGCCCAGAACTGCACTTGTCTGTGTTGAACCTCATGAGGTTCCTCTCTGTCCAACTCTCCAACCTGTCTAGGTCCCTCTGAATGGCAGCACAACCCTCTGGAGTGTCGGCCACTCCGCTCACTTCGGAATTTTCCACAAACTTGCTCAGGGTGCACTCTGTCCCTTCATCCAAGTCATTGATGAACAAGTTGAACAAAGTAGTCCACATCATGTCTCTGCACTAGTTCTGACATGAGCCACTTTTTCAGGACTTGCCTATAATTAGTTGTCTTCTGAATGTATAATAATTTGAGGAATAAAATTACTTGCTCTTCAATATTTCAATTAAGTTTTACTCTTCCAAACAGTATGTAGAGGCTGGTCTATGTCATTACAATTTTACAGAAGATATTTTCCTCGTATGGAAAGTTTTCCTCTGGAAAAAAAATCAGCTTTGGCAATAAATGTACAATAAAGTTATAAATTTCTTTATGTATGTGCTTATACTGAGATTTATCATTCTGTTTTTCATTTTATGTATCCACATTTCTTTTCTGTGAGTTTCCACATTGTCTTTTAATATAAGGAAGCATTACATCTGCACCACATAGCACAGTACCTGGAGCCTTGATATCCAGCTATTATCTTCATTGCCCCATTAAGTGTAGTCCTGCAATATTAATTAGTACTGCAATATTAATTAGTACTCTGTTCAATCCAGTAAGTTAAAAAACTTCAGAAAGTATAAATGAAAGTCCATGAATCTTTCTGTATTGCAAACATAATAGCCTAAAATAAGCAGTCGTCTCTCTGTTCTAGTAACAGTAACAAATGGAACAAAAGACAGCTAGCCATAACATATCCAGTCTTATTTACTAGCTTCTTTTCCTGTTCCCAGCTATACATACTAACTACCAGAATAATTTATTTTTACAGTGTCAGAATAGCAAAACACTGCAATTCTCCTGCAAGGTTCTCAGGGCTCCAGCTGAGGCCAGTGCGCTGCCGGCACCCCCTCCACCATGGCAGGGATGTCTGAGCTGCTCCTCAAGGATCTTCTATGTTGCTGGTATCCATACATCAAGCTGGCACCCATTAGCAGGAAGAGACACTAGCAGATCAGATATCACTGAGAGTTCCCATCTTTCTGAGAACTGCTAATAATCATAAGCTTTTGGAGAATCTCTGTGATGAGTGGAATGGGTATGAGCCTGGATGCGTGGCCAGACAAGGGTGACATGGCACCCAGCCTAGTTTTGGGAGGTTAGAAAGATGAGGTGTGAGGCTGTGACTCAGCCAAACATTTATAGAGTCACAATCTTGGCTGGTGCTAGAAGTCCCCTGAAATTTATGAAGGCTTCTTGTGCCTGTGGATGAGATCTTAGATGTGGGTTTGATGGGACTTGATACCTATGAACTAAAATTAGCAAGTCTTCAAGAGTGTTATGCCAGCTGCTATTTTTATCCTCTCTAATTAAAGACTGAGAGTGCCAGTAGATATCCAACAACAGCAAGGAGATTTTATTCTCAAGGAGGCAAGAAGTTGCTGATCTGATTTATGGTGTTGTGAGCCTAGGTGAGGCAACATTTGTCAGGTCTTGCAGAGTTCAGCTTCTGCAAGAGCTAGGAGCCCAGCGGCTCATAGATGCTTCCCTTGAGAGCCACCAACCCTTGGCCTCATTTCTTGTGAAAACTGGTCCTATGTTGTCCTTACCATAACCCATAGCATACTTGTACCATGAGGCTTGCTTGGATCTTGACAATACATTTACCAAAGGCTGTACCTTCATTATGGATGTTAGTCTAGCTAACAATGGCAGTTACTCAGTACTCAGTTTCTAAACTCTCAGTCCAGCTCAAAACAGCCCTCTGTCAACAGCAACCATCCCTGCTGCTATTTAAACCTGGTTTGTATCAATGCACAGAGTGGTACACATTGCACCATGCCTCTTTCTGCTCTATGTCTGTCGTACAGAGCCTAGCAAAGCTAAGGTTCCTGTTCACACCAGGTAACCCACCTTATAGCCTTATCAGGGAATGGTGTTTTGAAGGAAATGGTTGAAAAATGTTCCAGAACTGCCTTTTGAAGATTTATCATGGTAGTGAAGGAGGAAACAGCTAATAAATATTTTGTATCGTGTGTGGAAAAAAAACAGGAAACAGCCTAGATGGGACCTTAGGAGTGCATCCAACTCTAACACTTCTTCCCCCAGAGGGAGGAAGTATTGGAAGTATTGTCATTTTGGATAGACATTCTTAAAAACTTTCCTGAATGAGACCCACGCCTTCCCCAGGAACCTGGAGCAGGGCTCAGTTGCCCTTACTGGTACAAAGTGTTTTAACTAAGTCTAAATCAAATCTCCCCTTACCACTATTCATTGGCTCTACTTCTTGTTCTGTCCAGCACAGAGTCATCTCCACTGAGGATAACACCCTTGTACTCTTCTGTTCCCATCAAATAACACATTGAAATTGCAGGGCTTCCTCTTACTGCAAGTGTCCAGGCTCATGAGATTTTGGGAAGATTTTTGAGCCTTTTAGATTAAACACTTTTCCAAGTCTTTTGAACTAAACATCTATGGCATCTATCTCTTGTCTTCATGCTTCACACAGTCCCTTCCAGCCCTGCATTTCAGTGTCAAACAGCTCAGATTAGGCACTGTTTCCACTTCATATCATCTGAGGGCACTGCCTAAGCCCTTGAGAAATCAGGATACCTACATCAGAGCATACAAATCACGTCAGGTCAGATCAGGTCTTCTAACAAACCTTTAAGAGGACGCCCTAACAAACAGCTCTTGAGTCAAATCAGTGCTATTATCGCCACTTGATGGGCAGGGATCTGAATCACAGAGAGAACAAGGACAAATGACCAGAACCATGTGGTCAAACACTTAGGATCCTAATTTACACCCAGCCCCCACCCCTAGTGCTATTGTCATAACCACATCTAAACATTCAAATAGCCAAGGTCCAAGAAGATTTTTTTTCTGGAAATCTTCTTTTAAGTCCTGCCACTGGCAGGGCTACTTGTCAGGACTATGTCTCAGTACGTAGCTCCAGGTTAGTAGTCATGAGTCAAACATCTCACCCACCATAGCTCTTTGAGAACACACCTCAACAGCACTGAGGTCAGTGTAAGACCAAAGAAACATGTTTGTTCTCTTTCATGATGGAGAAGATGATGAGGTAGGGAGATGCATACACCCTTCTTTCAGGTCATGTCAGATAGCAGAAATTGTCCATGGAGACAGAGCTTCTGGTTCAATGTCTTTTTCAGCACGGAGGGGCCACAGGTTGGGATAAAGGGAGGCCAGTGGCCACTGTCCCTGCCCTTGAAGAGAGACCCAGAGTAGACAGAGCAGACACCCAGGGGAGAGCCGAGAACCATGGGGAGGTCCCTCGAGCCTGGGTCTTCACACAAGGGCATTTTAAAATTTGAGTGGAACTCCTTGACTACCTTTTCCCTGAGTTATTAGCTCCTCTTCTGATACAATTTCTGTCCATTTTTTAAAATTACCATTAGCTATTTGAAGCAAATAGATGAGAGGTATTTTTGGGTGCTTGCTTTTAGCCTGCGTAGCAACAAAAACATACACATTTACATGTTCATGTTGTGGGTGGAGGAGGTAACGCCGACTTTTGTCTTGTCCTTCCTATTTTAACACCTTGATTTTCAGTTCAGCTAGTTTTGCTCTCTGAAAATATTGAAATTTTCCATGTTGGAGAGCTGCTTCTGTGTGGTTATTGTTGTTATTTAACAACATTAATATCCAAGAAACATTGTAACATTTATTCCATTAGGAACACTATGCTTTGTAGCAGAATATTACGTTTGGCAGAGGAGCAGCTTTCATGGCAAGGATGTGTCTTTTGCTAATCCCAGGAAAACCTGCCCAATTTAGCCAGTTTATAAGTCTTTTCAAAATTATACTTCACAAATGTGCTGTTGAAACTCCTTTAGATTCTTTGGCAGCTGAGTTCCTCTAAGGTTTCTGCATGTTCCTCAGTCTTTTCAAACAGCCAGTCCTTAGGACTGCAGCTCATGCTGTCTTGACTGTCTTTAATTCTGGTTTTCCCTTGCTAACCTTTTTAAGCAGTCATGTTTGGAATCTCAACAATTTCTTTAATCTTCTGATATTTGTGTGTATGTAATTGAGTACAGCCTGGCGATCTTGCAACAGTCTAAAGTGATTTGAAGTGATTAGAAGCTGTTGGCAGTAAATGCCATAGGAGTATGAAATGTTTATACTGCATCCATTTGCTTGCAACACACCTTTGCCAGAGCCCTAATTCAATTTATGCACATGGATCAACTTTTTAATACCTTCCAGGAATGATTATTTTCATCATTTTATGTTTCAGTATGTGTTTTCAAATAAAACATGTTATAATTGGATTGAAAACTTTAAACCCTGTTTTGAAAAATCTCATCAAAAGTTAATGAGTTGGGGGACTTCCAGAATAAAAGTCATTTCAAACGAAGTAATGTAGCACACCCACAAAGACATTTTTATAAAATATAAAGATATGTATTCTTGGGTGTTCTTATAGAATTTAGCCTCAGGAGGTTGAATTTCAGTGCTAAATACACACACACATGTACACACACACACATACACACATATACACACAAATCCACCACTCCCTATATTCTGCATTATTTTTAGTGACCTTGGCTGCTACAATGTTAACATTTGCAATTACTGCCTCCTAACCTACATTTAGAAGCATATTCCTATGGAGTTGCAAGAAACTGCCTGCACTGTGAGCTAGGATAGATACATGCATTATTATCATCTGGTGTGCAGGTACGAGCAACACCCTGCACTGCCGTAGCATTCCTCCAGTTGCAAGAAGAGCATTCCCATGCCTTTTTCACTGTTTAACCACTGAATGTGAAAATTTTAAAATAACCACTGCTTAATAAATCGTTGCCAAAAATTACTGTAATAACTACTTTCCTGATGGTCAAAGAGGGCTGCCAAAACCAACAAACCAGTTCTCTGTGGTAAATCTGTCGGCATTGCAATGAACCATAAAAAACGTATTATCAGTTATTTTCTTTAGATGCGTTTGTTTGTTTGTTTTTTAAATTGCAGGCTGAAAATTGGCCTTTCAATTGGCCATGAGTTGAACATTCATTTTCAAGGACAGCTGTATGTCTGATAACACAGACATGCTCCAAACTCTGGGGAGCCTATATATGTTGACAGGAAGAGCCCTCTTTCCACATCAGTCATCCAGTGAATCCGCAGGACTCCTATTACCTCTGCTTGTTCCCACATACCTGACTCCTCCAAGGTGAATGCAAGTCTGGGATGAGAATTAGTGCAAATCAAGTCCTGCCTGTGTGAACTGTTAGATTCAAAGAAGACTCTGCTGGAAAAATACCATGGTTGTTGTGCTACACCTTCCGCCTTGCACATTAGCCACTTTAGAGACTCATTTTCTTGACTTTTAGGACTGGAGATCTTCTGCACGGTCAATGCTCCACATCCTTCCTGTCTTCCACTGTGGTTCTTTGGCACCTTGATTCATTCATATCCACAAAGGACATGCCAAAGCCCAACTTCGTACCACACACAAGAGTGGAAAATGCAATGATTGGATAATTTGGCCAAATTTGTTCTGCTACACTACATGCCAGTCATGATATTATTCTGTTGTAGATTTGTACAGCCACCCTCCTTTAGTCTGTCAGGTATTGCAACCAACAATAGCTCTTACTGCTCGCTTCTGTCTCACCTAGTGCCCTAGAAGTCTAACACTCATAGCGGGTGTGTGGAGCCATTACCATAGTCTACGGAGAATATTCATCAACATCTATTTTTCTATTGCTGTGAATGATAATTCAGGATCACAGTGATCCTATCTCCCCTTCTCAAAAAAAAATCTTCTAAGAGCCACCAGTAGTTTTATTCAGAAAGTATCATTATTTTTCTTGTCTCATCACACCAGTTGGTAATGTTCCTCGGGTCAACAAGCGTTTCATTCAATCTTGATGAGGGAATCTCTTCCCTCATACTCGTTGGAATAGAGAGAGTTAGCAGTAAAAAATCTCTCAGCCTACTAAATGAAAACAATTTGACTATTCCTAACAGTACTCAATATTGGACCCTAATGACACCAACTGAGCAATCAATTAGTAAGTTTTGTTCTAATAGAGTTTGAGTTTTTCTGCGATCTACTGGACTGATTTTGAAGAGTCCATGTTGCAGCTGGGGATATATTTTCCAGCAAAGAGGAATCAGAATAACTTTTCTTAAATACTGCAAGAACAGCTACTATTAAAGATTTTGCTTTGGAGTGGGAAATAACTTGTGGTTTTGTATAGCAGCCATTTTTTGTGGCACATGGCCAGCCCCACATGCGCTTCTTAGAACCCAGCTGATTTTAGTCCTCGGCGTTTTTGGGGCAGTGACAAGCCCTGGTGGAATATAGCTTGTGGCCACCCTTCGGTTTCCCCTGCTGCTTCAGAATTCCTTTAAAAATAAATCCTTGCATACTTGTTTTTCAAAGAACAGCAATGGACTTGTTTCACAACAGTTTTTGCTGTATTTTACTTATGCTTCATTTTCTCTCTCCCTTTAAGGAAGAAAACACATGAATCAAGGCTTTGTTTAGATTGGCCAGCTACACAGCTTAACCCTCCGCACCCCAGAGACCTACATCCTCAAAGCCTGACAGGTATAGGGCACACTTTGTCACCAGCATAGTCAGGAAAAATAAGACATTCCCATATATATTTCTAAATGACAGCTATCTTCGTTGGTCTCCAGTCTCAAAACTATATTTAGCAAACCCAGATCTTGAAATTGAGGTGCCCGTGTCCTCCCTATGAGGGAGGATCTTAAATGCGGGATACCTTACTGATGTTTCATTTGAGCTTCACTGCTCGGCACATTTTAGTGGTGATGACTGTTGACCAACAGCTGCTGTTATTAGCAGGCGCCTCTCAACAGGTACACACATAACAGCTATCAGGGTCCTGGGTCATGGAAGTTTCCCATACAGATTCCAGCTTTCCCACCCGAGCTACTCAGATCTCTGTTTTCCATCCAAACTGATCATAATAGCCCAGGATGACTGAACCAAGCAAATACCAACATACTTTCAATTGCTGTGCATAAATGCTGTTATAAATCAAGAGAAGAATGATGCAGAGTGTTCAGGCACCTTCATGTGCTTAATACCTGAGTCATTGCAAACCACTGCTAATGGCTGCCAGCCAGCTCAGGTTTGTGGCAATGTACAGTGCTGCACTTTGCCATTTTAAATTAATATCAGCACAACTTAGACAGAAAAATATACACAAGAAATAACAAATTAATGCTTGAGCAAGCACACTGATGAGACACAGAAACAAAGAAACCAGAAAAATTACCTGTGAACATTAATGTCAGAAACTTTGCAGTAAGGTCTGTTTTCAATAAATATTATCACTGGAAATATTATGCTACCATTTGGCCATTGCACACTGACACTATTATTTAAAAAAAAAAAAGAAGACTGAAACATTTCATAGCAAAAGGCATCTCATTTGAAATTTAAATAAGCAAATTTCTTGAAAGTGTCATACTTTTATTCTCAATGGTCCTTAAACTTTCATTATCTTACTACAAATAGTATGGAAACACTGTAAACTTGTTGACTGGGTTTTTACACTCTACTAGTACCAAAGTGATAATATATAGATTGTGCATTGCGTTTCAGTAAGTGTGTGGTAATTTTTAATCTTTATCCACTTCACTGTTTGCATAACATACTCTGAGTTTATGGCACTATCAAGCTTAATTAATATAGGTTAAGGCTAGATTTTAACAAGGTGACAGAATTCATCTGGAGCACTGCATGGAGTCAGCAGGTTCTGATGCTGCTTGTGTGAATGATTGAACAGGTTCAACCAGCTTTCTCCAGCAAGGCAAACATCTCACCACCCACCTAGAGCAGACCTGCTCATGGCTTAGATGGCAGATCTCGTGGGCATGCTGAGAGAGTCTACAGAAGAATCCCTGAGAAGTGTCCTGCATTTGTCAGGGCTTAAGCTGTCTATGTTTGTTATTAAAGAACAAATTCCATGAATCTGGGGAAAACCAAGAATAATGGACAACCAGCAAGCTGAACCAAAGACTGTCAAAGGATTTGGGTGATCTGAAGTTAGGATATAAGCTACAATATCAGGACACCCTGATATTGCAGAAAATGACTGTGTGTTTAAATATAAGTATTTGTATAAAATGCACAAAATGAAGAACACAGCAGCTGATAGTCAAGCTCAGATACAATTCCTTAGAAAAAAGTCAATCAAACAAAATATACTAGCAACTTTACTGCTTTAACAGAAGCAGGCACAAAATGCTATAAAGCGATAATTATAGTGAACTGCCACAATGCATAGCAATATTGTGCAAGACAAATCAGCTTAGAAATGTACAGCTTGTGCTGAAATATTTACTTGTTCCAAGCCATAAGAATACAGAACATTTAGTTTTCTGTTCTGAGGGCGTGGGGGTGTTCGGTGAAGTCAAAGTCCTGCCATGCAGAGTGCACGCTGTCCTCCCAAAGAAAGCACCTTCTGATAACGCTTCCTTTCCTCCTGCTTGGGAGGACAGGGCTTGGGAACCTCAATTAACGAACCCAGCTGAACAGCTCTCCCACGGTGCCAAATCTGGGGCAGGCCCCAAGCGTTGGAACTGTGAGAGAGGGGACAGCAACGATGTTGGCGCTGATGGGTGTCACACAAAGGCAGCCGATTCCTAAAGCTGTCCGAAGAGGAGCAGTGTGTGCGTCTGCATATATGACTTTGAAAGGAAGCTGTTTATTTATGTGGGAGAGCTGATTCTCCAACTTCTTTTTTTTTTTTTTTTTTTGCATAAGAGTTCTCTGGCAGTTTGCCTGACTCCGGAGCAGAGTTATTTTGCAATTATTCTTGTCTGGTTTTCTGGTTTGTCTTAGTCTCCTTTTTTTTTTTTTTTTTTTTTTTTTGCAAGACACCCTGCAGCAGGACAATCCCACTGTGTTCACTCTTGCAAGAAGAGGAAGTAAAACCATGGCTGTTGTGAGGAAGACATCGAGGGCCTTGCATCCTTGCACAAAAGGAAGTACTATGGGGCATTTTCCTAATGCCAGCATGCACATGCATAGCCAGGGTATAGACTTTACAAGAACCATTTCTCAAAAATGAAATAGCTCACAAGTCAGAGGAAGAATGCAGGGTCCCATTTCCCCATGGTCAGTGTGAAAAGAATGATGACCAGGGGGAGCAGAAAGACCTAGGATCCATTTCTTGGGAAAGGGATCTGGGTAAGGACTGAAAGTGACCTGCATCTTGCATCTAGCATGTGTCCTCCACGTTTACTTGATAGTACAAGTGCTATTACCAAGTCCAGAGGAAAGGTGAGGGTTTTCTACTAACTAACTGGGATGAGTGGCTCAGTTCTTCTCTTTATTTTCTGGAATAAAGTCTGTTCCAAGAGTTTTTCTTGAATAGGGCCACTGCATTTGCTCCCCTCACTGTCAGGAGGCAAAATCAGCCCTACAGTGCAGTGTCTTATCCTTGTGGGCATGAATCTGGTAGCCTTTGTTTCACCACAGAGTTTAGATTAGAAACCTGCTGTTCCTCCCAGGACAGGATGGATGATGATGTCTTCAAACAGAGAGCGTGTGGGTAGTTACAGAGCACAGTGTAGTATGGTCAGCTTCTCACCAAGAAAATCCACTCCAGCAAGATGACTCTAAGAGCTGCTCAGTGGTCACAAATCCAGATTTTTTTCTTGGAGTCCCACCACTCACCAGGAAAGATGGAGGGGCCAAGACATGACCTCGAGTGGAAAATACTCCTCTGACAGTCCAAGGCTGTAAACAGACTCAATTTCCAACACCAGCTGAAGAAGCAAATGTCACAGTACCTTTAGTCATGTTAGGCAGGACACTCATTTATGCAAATGGAGAAACCTAAGAGGATAATGTACCTAACAGGAACATTAAGGATTGTTGGAGCTTATACACAACTGTCTTTTACTCTGTGTAATTTTCAGTCCCTCCTTTACAAGATTAAAAGAAATGCATTATCCTCAGTGTTTTACTTCCTTATCACAACATTTATCCTATATCTCTTGTATTCTCAAGTTCATCCGTATAGAAATGTAAAATCATAACATTACATCAGTAAATGCATTTCTGCTAATGAAACTTCAAATCAAAATTGCTCAGGTTTATTTCAGCTAAAATAAAAGTTTCCATGAATAGGTACTCATGTTCACAGTGCATGTGTGCATAACTACAAACAAGCTTGCTTAAAGATGTTGAGAAAAAAAAAGCATGTTTAGCATTGTATATACGAACTTGGAACGACTCTGGAAAAAATAATTTTTTAATGGTCAGTTGGGAAAGAGAAAAATGAAAACCATGGGAGGAGGGAAAAAATGTAAGAAAGAATGTGATTTTAGAGTTCAGAGAAAAGCTAAGAGAAAAGGAAAGGTTCTAGGTTGAGATATCCTCTAACATGCCTCTGAAAAATACCCTAAGGGTATTACAGGGCAGACTTCTGAAACATGTGAGATCAGAAATATGAAGATCATCCCTATCTTTCCTTTTATTCCTTTTTTTTATTATCCTTTGAAGACATCAGCCACCTGATGGACTATTATCGTTGCTAAGCAGCTGAAATAAATTGGAAGTGAAGTGGCCAAAGCATTATTTCAATATCACAAAGAAGAATTTGGATCACTGGTATCACTTTTGTGACCTTTACCCACATTAGGAAACACAAAATAAACACAGACATAAGCCCTGTAAATGTATAGTGAATCGGGAAACCTCATTAATTCATCCAGCACAGAGGCTGTCGCTAATTTATTTACTAGGAATGTTAATAAAGGAAAGATCCAGCTTAGTCTGACCTAAGCCATAAGACTTATTTTCACTCAACTTTGAAATTTAACAGCTAATAAGACAAAGAACATAGGTACTCCTAGAAGGAACAGAATATTTGGAACCACTATAATTTGGAATATTTGGAAATACACACAAAAAAAGGAAAAAGTGAAAAAGCAGCGTAGCTGAAGAATGGACACGCTGTTGTTTCTGTGTTTTGAGTACAGACACATACCCTTTTGTTGTTTATTAGGGCTCAACTTCTAACGAAGCAGAAAGCCAGACGGTAATCCTCAGTCTCAATAAAAGGGACTCCTGTGTGCTATAGCCTGCTTGCCTTGTCTGTGCATTAGGAAGTCAAAGCCCAGCTTGAGGAAACAGAAACAATTTTATTGACAAATGGATTTTTTGCTATTTAAGAACAGATTTTTTTACACAGCATTTATTAAGGCCTACACATTGTTGAATGCTTTGTTACATGAATGAAAAAAAAAAAAAAAAACAATAATTATGGAATTACTGGTTTCTTCATAAAAAGTGTATTTTACTCAATAACAACTAGTTTTCAAGAGATCCAGATCCTGGTGTATGCTACTATATAGCAAAAGCAATTTTATAATTTATTGAAATTAAATTCATTTAGAATTAGTTCATAATTAATTTCATAAATTGCAACATTTTTGTGATACTTTCAGTTTGAATTAAAAATTTATTTTTAAGGTCAGCCTTCTCTTCTGATCACAAAGGTGTTACAATAAACATTGTATAAAGATGACATATTTTTTCCCATGCAAGACAGAAACAAAGTACAGAGGAAATTCCTGCTAAAGAGTGAGAGATTTATTGGAATCAATGCAGGAAAGAAAATATAATTTATCCACTAAGAAAAATGCATGTTTAGATCCCACTTCTGCAAAAGGGACTTGAGATTGGTATAGACTCTGCACTTCTTCCTGCAGAATGGTCAACCAAACCCAAGCCTCTGTTCCGAGGAATATTCAAGTTGTTCTTAACAGCAAACTGGCCCACGAACAATGAACAGCAGTACATTGGGGGATATGCATCAAAGGACTATATTTTTGTGTATTTCTTTAATACATTGAAGGAGTATTTTGTGTACCCCTGTATACTGAAAGAGTTTCTGTTTTCAGGAATCTAAATATTGACATGTAGATTGTTTTTTCCTTAGCTTATCTTGTCTGTTTGTCTGTATAGCTCCCACAGCTCCTGGGAAATAGGTGGTGTTTTGCTCCCACATTATAATACATTCTCTTGAGGAATTGTCACTTGATCGCAAAGCAAATTCATATCAAACAACTAGAGGTGGCCCAAGAACTGTATTTCCTTGTGCAAGGTTCCCTATTTTGGGTGTGGGAAATGCTACAAAACAGTCCTATGTTGCATTTTGAAAGTAAATATTAGAGAGCAGGAGACAGCTAGTATAAATGGAAGATTCCTGCACTTCCTTTCTATTCTGTTGCCTGCAGCAAATATGTAGCTGCTGGGAAATTCTAGCCCCAGACATGAGTTAAACTTGGCTTCCATTTTGTATTGTGTCCACTGTGAAAAGATATCATATTAGGTCTCGGGAACAAAGCCATGCTGTAACTGCTAATCAACTCTAATAAAATTATAAAGGGGCAACATGAAATAATCCAATTATTTCCCATTGACTGCCACATGGCTGTGATAGATTATTATGAAATTTTTGATCCTCTATCTTTGTGTTTGAGCTGTGTTATAGAGAAAAGAAGACAAACTGAAGAGCAAAAAGTGAAATTTGAAATACGCTGGAGGACCATGGATATCTCTCGCTTGCTTGCTTCCTCATTCCCCGAGTTCCTTTATTCTTTTCAGAAAGATTTCAAAGGTAATTTTAATTGGTTTAAGTTAATATTTGAACATTCAGCCATACTCAGTGCCAGAGAAGTGACAGTAAAGCATGACTCTCGTGGCACAACCCCAGCTCTCGTTCTGTTGATGACAACAGATGAGGAACTTCCTTGGCCTGTGATTAGGAAATAGTATGAATAGCTCTCTCAGCAGAAGGCTTCTTTTCTCCAGGGAGCACATTTCCCTAAAAGAAACGCTCGATATTCAAAATCAGATTACCTGACCTTTTATGCCCAAACTTCCCTTATGTGTGAGACTCTAAGCCAACTGTGGTTGCCCATCCATTTCACAGTGAATTTGACCAACCCAGATGGTGATCTGGATGCTAAAAACATATACCAAGTGCTCCATGCTAGTTTGTGAGCTTACACTCCTAGTGGCAGTATCTGAGCCTTCATTTGCCTCTTTAGCTACCCTTAATTTACTTCTCAACCCTGGAAGGAGTATACAGCCGACTTCAAGCGCTAGTGCTCTTCTCAGATGGTTTCCAGGTTACAATAACAGGTAATATTTTCAAATTCTTTCTCTATGCATGCACTAAGAGCCTCTTTTAGAGCATTTATCTGATCCTTGTGCTTATATGATGCCATGATTACAAGGCCATAAAAATGTCTCTGAAGAAGGACTATCCAAAGTATTTTTTCCTTTGTGGGTCACTTTCAGCTTCTGCTTTCTAGCTCTCTAGCACCTTGGCCAGGGTTTCACTGCTGTTTGCAGGCTGGAAGGTGGTGATATTTATTGATGCCTTTCTGAATGAGGATCTTCAACTGCATGATGTTTCTGTGGTCATTGCTTGGGAATCAAACCAGGTTCCTTAGTTCTAGCAGAGGCCAAAGGGACATTTCTTTTCATTTGAATTTGGCCATAGTTTATATTCACCCTTTACTTTTCACTTCCTGCTCCCTAAGTCATATTTGTCTCAGTTGAGGATCTGAATATTCCACATCACTGTACGTGAGACTGAATAGACTGGGTAACTGATATTCAGTTAGTAACATCGGTCTTTCCCTGTCATCATATCAATAGATTTTCCAACTTTGACATTTTGAGTGGGAATCAGTTTTAAAGGTACTCAGCAATCTGGTGGATGTCTACAATTAGAAGTTACATTTCTTGTGTACTAGCTTGCAAGTGAAGCGTGAAAGTGAGAGAGACCTGTGAGGGTCTGGGGACCTAGAAAGATTCTTTCCATGATCAGAAGCAGGCTGAAAGCACTGGTTTTTGTAGTTTAAACTATCACCAGTAATATTTGAGGAGACAGGAGTAATCTGAGGTACTGTTTGTGTAACCTTGCTGGGATGGAGCGGGTGCTCACAGCTTGAGGCAGGCACTATCTTTGCTATTTCAAGGCCAAAGACAGGAAATAATGAGTGAAGGGAGACAACTAGAACCAAGTTGCCTACTGTGCTAGGAGCCGTTTTAAAAACAGAAACAGTGTTTGGTACTCAGCTGCGATGCAGTCCTTCCTTTAGTCCTTGAAAAAGGCCTTTTCCTGGCCTTTTTCAAGCCAGTAGCTCTTATTCTTGAGTGCATGTCCGAGTGCAGACATGCAGACTGGCATCGCACCCATGGGACTTGCACTACTCCACAGGAAATAACACAGCCTTAAAAAGATGCTGGGCAAGAACACGGACAAGACGTTTATCTTCTGAAACACCCATTCAAGGAAAAGCTCTCTCTACATTTCCTGTTATGAGAATGTGGTGCCCCTCAGGGGGTACGGTCTGCCTTACTCGTTCATGGATGAGTATATGAACCGAGCTGCAGCTCTAGCCTTGACCTCAGACTAAGTTCCTTCTCCATTTTCTACCTCAGCACCGAATAAAATTCTCCGTTTCCACCTTCCCTAAAAGTTCCTTTCTAAATAATGCAATATAAGTTATGTCCATATCGAGCTGATTCTTCCCTAAGGAAAAGTTGTCATCCTGTTCTCCATGTTGATGTACCAGATCTTAACATGCCTCTCAATGGCACTTCCTCAGAAATATATTCATTTACAGATAAAATTTTCCTATTGCACTGGAATAGGATGATTTCTAAGCAAAGATATTACAGTTATTGTTCCTTATATGGGCAAAGGTTGCACAAGGCAAAAAGAAATACTCTGGGACAGCCTCAACCCATGAATTAGTACAGATAATGGGAAGGCTTGACCCAAGCAGGGAAAGCAAACACTGACTATATGACAAAACAACACGACTGTCAATGGCCCTTTTACAAGTGTGTTTTGATTAATGTGGAATTAACCATCTCTGTCTAATACCAGAACGGCCTAGAGTCACTGGTATTTGAGCACTTCCTATGAACTTTATCTAGACTGTCAGGAGCCAAAGGCAGTTTCCCACGAGAGTTAGAAATTCCATGCAGTGAAAACAGCTACATTTATCACACTCATCTCCTTATGTACCTATGGTCAGATGTACTCTGTGTGTGAGTAATCAATTGAAATTACATGGGACTTTCCACATGGTTAGACATTAGCTTATATACTTGACAGATACCAAACCCTCTTGCAGAGAATGCACTGTATGACCAATAGGCACATTTCACTACTGGTCAAAGTGCATCTCCATCATTTCCTCCTGCATTTCAATGGAGGGCAGGTGAATTGAAATGCAAAGGTAAACTTACAAAATTGCAAATCCCAAAATTTCTTTTAGGATTTGTCCACTTGTAAGGGAAATCTGTTCTAATGAGGTTGCACTCACCACATAAAAGCCTGCTGGATTGCTGAGAAAGCTACACGGATAGAAAGATACATGGAACAGCAAGAAAAGACATTGCATTCGACTCACCAGTTCTTGTTACCAAAGTGAAGTCTGCAAGCATTCAAAAATACAAATGCTCTGAGCATTACATTTGTGAGCAATACATTTGTGAAATAAAAGTACAGTCCTCTCCTTTCTGCCTCACCTTCAAAAAATGTGCAATGAGATGGCTAGATTTTGATTTATGAGTTTTAACAACAAAGTAGGAAGGAAATAAGCTGTTTAGCTGTCTGTGATTTAATTAATAGTGTTTGCTCTGTTACAACCCTGTTGGTGCAGGGTATTTTTGTTAAACCGGGAATCTGAAATGTGGCTTACACAAAAATTATAGCTGCAGACTCCTGAATATGTATGTGGTCAGTCACAGGAAGTAGCTCAGTTGAAACCCTCAGGAGAGCTCTGCATTGTAGAGGAAATATTTGTACCCAGCGATGGCAAGAATTAATCTCAGATGCACACACATGTGTAATTGCACCCGTGAACTGGAAACTAGTATTCCAGGAAAATGGGGCCCAAGGATTTTTATGCAAAGATGAAATTCATATCCCAGACATATCGGGGTTGGAATAGACCTAAGGTTTCTCTGTCCAAACAGACAGGAACATTTCAGGGGTTGGAATATGAGACTTGATAAACCTTAAGGGAAAAGCAAATATCCTAGAAAATACAATACCTCTTCAGATAGATGAATCAGAGTTGCAAAAACAAATTTAGTTTTGGTATGTTGGTTAGTATAGAATCACAAAATCACAGAATGGTTGGGGTTGGAATAGACCTCTAGAGATCATCTAGTCCAACTCCCACTGGGAGGGGGATTTTGAACCCTGGGTGAGTTTTGAAGATCTCCAAACAATGAGACTCCACAACCTCTCCAGGCAGCCTGATCCAGGGCTCTGTCACCCTTACAGTAAAAACTTCTTCCTCATATGGAGAAGGAACTGCTTGTGTTTTAATTTATACCCATTACCCCTTGTCCTGTCACTGGCCATCACCAAAAAGAGTTTGGCCCTATCTTCTTTTCATTCTCCCCTCAGGTATTTATACATATTGATCAGATCCCCTCTCAATCTTCTCTCCTCCAAGCTAAACAGCCCTAGCTCACTTGGTCTTTCCTCACACAATAGATGCTCCAGTCTCTTAATCCTCCTTGTTGCTTTGTTGATGCTGTTAATTATCTACACTGCACCCTCTCTAAAAGCTCCATGTCCCTCTTGTCCTGGGCAGCCCAGAACTGCACCCAATACTCCAGATGTGGCTTCACCAGAGCTGAGGAGAGGGGCAGGATCCCCTCCCTCGACCTGCTGGCAACGCTCCTCCTGATGCAGCCAGGATCCCATTGGCCTTCTTGTCCAAAAGGGCACACTGCTGCCTCATGGTTAACTTGCTGTCAGCCAAGACTCCCAAATTCCTCTCCATGGAGCTGCTTTCCAGCAGGTCAACCTCTAGTCTGTACTGGTGTCTGAGGTTATCCTTCCCCAGGCGCAGGACACTGCATTTGTCCTTGTTCAACCTCATGAGGTTCCTCTCTGCCCAACTCTCCAATCTGCTGAATGGCAGCACAGCCCTCGAGCGCTGGCCATTTCACCCAGTTTGGTATTGTCCGCAAACTTGCTGAGGATGCACTCTGTCCCCTCATCCAAGTCAGTTTGAACAAGTTGAACAGCACTGGGCCCAGTACTGACACCTGTGGAATACCACTGGCCACAGGCCTCCAACTAGACTCAGCCCCATTTATCACCAAAGTCTGAGCTTTGCTATCCAGCCAGTTTTCAATCCACCTCAGTCATCTAACCCACAGTTCCGGAGCTTCCCCATGAGGATGTTATGGGACACAGTGTTGAAGACCTTGCTGAAGTCAAGGTAGACAACATCCACAGTTCTCCCATCATCCATCCAGTCAGTCATCCCATTGTAGAAGGTTATCATCAAACATGATGATCAATAATCAATCACTCATCAAACATGACTGCCCCTTGGTGAATTCAAGCTGACTATGCCTGATCACCTTCTTTTCCTTCATATGCCTAGAGACGGTCTTTAGGATGAGCTTCTCTATCACCTTTCCAGGTTTGGAGGTGAGGCTGACCGGTCTGTAGTTTCCTGAGTCCTCTCTCTTGCCCTTTTTGAAAAAGACTGGAGTGATGTTGGTTTCTTCCAGTCCACCTCCCGTACTCTCCATGACCTCTCAAAGATGATGGAGAGCGGCTGAGCAATGACCCCTGCCAGTTCCCTCAGCACTCTTGGGTGCATCCCATCCGGGCCCATAGATTTATGGGTATCCAATTTACCTAAATGATCCCTAACCCAAGCCTCCTTGACCTCTTCTCTCCTGGTTCTCTCTCTTGTGTCCGGGCTCTGTAGTTCATGGGGACTAGCCTTAGTATTAAAGACAGAAGAATATATATTTTTTAAATCTTTTAATTAACTGGAAAGGTTGCGTAGTAAATATCACACTCTCCTAATGCATCCTTTACTTCATCCTGGTTTCATCAAAAGCCTGATGCCTATCCAGGGCTAACTAGCTTCAGATGCCTGTAGGTCAACGAAACTCCAGATCAGCTCGCTCATTACGAAAAAACCTCAAGTTTGCAGTCAAGTCACCTAACTGTCTACAGAATGACTAGAAGGTACAAAAGTATCAAAAGTAGCAGCTCTTTCCAGGGGTTACTTTACTTCCAGCTTTTCCTACAGATGCAAAGAAGCCCTCCCTCTCTGTCCCAGTTAGGGCACAGACAGATGAGACATTTCTCAATCAGCTGGAGAAATGCCAGGCAACTGCATGGTCATTTGAAAGAACCCACCAACAACTTCAGTCTGCAGGGGGGAAGCAGGGCTGGCCTTGCTGCCAGCCACCCCTCACAAAGCCACATTGTCTCCTGAGTCACTTATCTGAGGCTGTCTCTGTGGTCCAAGCAGAGTCCCGCTGGGTTGTTACTCAGCTCATTGCAGACTTCCTCCCTCCTTATAGCATGGCCTTGTGAGAATCTAACTTCAGCAGCTGGAATATCCCTAGTTTGCTTGATCTAAACTTGAGGAAACTCTGCTCTGACACCTGACCCCATAGCAAGGACCCTGATGCTTGGGTATGGTGTCCTTAGCAGGACTGGCAGACTTGATGCAGAACAGAAGTACTGACAGTGATGTGATCAGCAAATAAAGCAAACCACGTCTCCAGGGTTAATTGTGTGGTTCCCAGGATGTTTTCCAGCATCAGTTTCCAACATTCCCCAGGAAGGGATTTCCTACTGGCTAGGGCTGCACGACTCCACCTCACAGTTGTTCCTGGTCCCCAGCTGGCACTTGCAACCTTATGATCCCAAACTCAGCTTCTGGGCAGAAGGCAGCAGAGACCATCCCTGGGGAAGTCTTTTAGAGCAACTGCAATATCCTGCACTCTCAGCTGCTTTACCAGCTGAAGGAGCTGCTGGACACTCCTGATGCCAGAGGAGATAAGTCTGCTCATGGTGACATCTGAGAGGAAGAACCATGGAAGAGCTTAGAAGAGATACTTCCAGCTAGCCCACAAAGGAGACAAACCTGATGCAGGTGCAGAAGACCCTACTCTTACCTGATCAGAAGTAAAAACTGAGCAACAGCTCACTGCAGTCGCACAGTGGCTCTGCTCCCTCTCAGCTCCAGGTTCAGCTGAACAATGGAAACTGCAACCCCCATCATGGGTCAGGTGGATGTAAGGTTGCTACACACCTCTGCAGCTACATGTGATATAAATCCACTACCACTACAAATTCAAAATGAATTCATTTGGTGTGGATCCATTTTACTATTTGGAATTCTTCTGTGAGTTTTGGAAAGTTAAATAATTCCCTTAAAGCAAGATGCCAGCCTAACCTGCATTCAGGAAGGATGCAAGGTCTCGAGTAACAACTTAGGTCTTTTTAGAGCAGCAGGACATTACTGTAGTTTTGATTTTTGTTTTGATATACTGTAGTATAGTCTGTGGCATGTACCAGTTCTCTGCAAGATGTTAAGTAAAGCAGGGTCCCTTTAGTAGCCGCATTGCCTGCTCCATCTTTAGCACACAATCAGTGATCAAGGCAAACTAAGGAAGACTAATGAATCACTCCTCTGTTATCCAGGAATTTTTTGGAGTCCTTATGACTCTTACTGCAAAATCACCAAATGAGACCAGCAGAGCAGTAAGGGAACATGATGTAACGCTCCTTTAGGATATGATCTAAAAATCTTTTCTTGCCACAAAATTCAAGCAGCCAAACCACAGGACAAAAACAGCTTAAAGCCCATTGTCTACTTTTCTTATGCTGACAAGATGCTGATGAGCTTCACTTCATGGAAAAACAGCTCCAAAGAATCATCCCTCAAATATGCTTTTTTATACTCCATTTTCCTCATTTTCTATATTCATTCTTCCAAACATGTCCTAAACAACATCTAGTTATGTACCACACTATAAATGGAAGCAATTTGTTACACAAATTACGCACATTTAAATCTACATTACACTTGTATCAAAATGATCATCACATTGTCATGGTTACATTATTTATTACAATTTAACTACCATCAGTCTATCTAGGAGGAAAACAATTCTCATAAAGAACCCAGCCATTTCATAATTTACATTATTTGTGTTTTCATTCTTGCAACTGAAACAGACCTGAAGTATAACTGCAAGTCTGAGGCAGTGTTCTTATATGCAGCAAAAGAATCTAAGGTTCAAGAGACATTTTCAGATGAAATATAGAATCGTTAAAGTTGAAAAGGACCCCTAAGAGATCATCTACTCCAAACCTCCTGCACCCGCAGTGTCACCGGCACATGGCACAGGACTGCGTACAAGTGCCTTTTGAAGATGTCCAGGGAAGGAGATTCAACAATCTCTCTTGGCAGCCTATTCCAGTGCTCCATCACCTTCACTGTTAAAAATTTTTCCTTAAGTTCCTGTGGAACTTTTGGTGTTTCATTTTATGACCATTACCTCTACATTATTACTTCTGACATCATCCTTATTTGGATGAACGTACATACTCCACAATGTAGGCAGGGTAAATCTGAAGCTTCTCAAAGATGACAAAGATGGAAGGATTGCTCGGGTCATCTACACAGCTGTCATAGAGCCTATTTGGATTATCAGGTCTGGGTGGAGGGCGAAGGTATTCTGAGTTTCCCTGAACAAAGTCTCCAACAAGAACATGAGCTACAAACATCCTCAGGTTACCACTCTTGGATGAGCAGTACCGATGAGCATAACTGGCATCTCTGGCAAAGTAGCTTCCTAGAGAGCAGAAAAAGGCACAAGTAAGAAAATGCATTAGTCAAAGGCACGAATGGCTGCTATTGGCGCTTTGACAACCAACAAGCCAGCAAGCTCCTCGTTCTCGTTGCTACCCCACAAAACTCTAAATGCAGTCTGGACAGGTATTTCCACATTGGTTGATTTTAAAGCATTAGCAGATTCTGGACACATTTCACCATCCACCTGCCATGGCTGGAGCTGCCCTGAAGCACAGGTTCCTGCCCACGCACCTTTTCCAAACATTGTCCCGTGAACTCCGCAGATCCGCCAGTCGAAATTCTGCTCGCAGATGGCAGCCAGGCAGGACTTGCTCGTGCCATGAAAAAGGAACCGCTCATCTACCTCTTGCCCTGGGCTTCTCTTTTTCATCTGCTCCTTTTGCCTATGGAAGAAGAAAAGAAGACCCAAGGTTTTGGCAGATGCGTATACCCCCATGTACAAACAACTCCTTTGCTTAGGTCTGCCCTCTTCTCCATCCAAGTTCCCACCAGATTACAAATCATATGGAGAGTTGAACAGAAAGAGTATACAGAGTATGACCTCTCTTAGCCAAAGGATGAAAAAATATGCATTCTGCGCACACTGGTGCCTTGCCTTGGCCTCCCCTGCAAGACTTCTGCATGCGTGGCTAAAGCAGAGATGAGGGTATTTGAAATCGGAAGACACAAATAATATGAGATTAATCGCTTTCCTCTTGAACTCAGGCCTTCCCCTCTCTCACATGTCAGGACAGAGCCTTTCACGTTAAATCAGACTGCATGGTGGCTTCCCACATGCCATCAGAAGGCAGCTGTGTCATATATCTCTGTTTAGTGCCTCTCTATGAGTCCCTTAATAGAGAAAGAGGATATACAGCAGGGAAAATAAGAACCTTCTTTGTTTTTTGTGGCATTAGATGTGATCTCAGTGACTATTTCTTATAATGAAATATTGAATTAGGATCCTCCAATGCCTATAACTGATTACATGGCTGAAGAGGTGGCTTGCTCCTTTGATGGCCTTCAAAGAGAGGTTGATTCTCTTTTTTCCTGGCTCACGTCAGTGCCAGCAGGCCAAAATGACTAATATATATCATATTGTCTTTCCTAGTCATTCTCCTTTCTTCCCTGCCCCCATCCTCAGAAAAGTTTCCAAGAACATCCTTCATGCAAAACTCACAGAAATTATTCAGAAACTCCTCAGATATTTCCAAAAGAATCTTTGAAAGTATGGCAGGAGAGTTTTCAGAAAATACAAGATGGTTTGATGAGGGAGAAAAGAATCAAAACAAGAAAACTGAATTTCTAACATGTAGTAACTTGGTGCTACTCCCACCTTTTACAGGGGCAAGGAAATAGATCACAAGAGAAAGAGCAATCTATCTCCCTGGGCAGTCTTCACCACTAATTACCTATATGGTTAGAACTTTAGGTTTTGGTCTCAGACCTCAACTTTGCTGATAAACATAACATACTAGCAGTTAAGCAAGGCACATTTTCTGTGGTTTCAGACTATATTCTCAGAGAAGAGCTCAAGTAGTCTCTTGTTTAGATGCATCAAAAAGTTTTTAGCTCCTCCTTCTATTGAGGGGCTAAAATTCATCTAACCAAATGTATCCATTCTCTTACTGGCCAATCAAATCCATCCGTTATTTCCTCAGGTTCTGTTCAGTTCTGACAATGTTTTACATAACAAAATTCTACATCTACAAGATCAAGAGAGCTCTCCATCAGGGTTTTGACTAAATTATTCTGCTGAGTTGATGGAAAATGTTAGTGCAGATTAACATGTGGCTAATTTTTGCAGGAATACTTTAGTTTTCATGCTGTTTTTCTCAAAAAAAAATCTGATTTATAAAAGAATCTCTAGTTACTGTACTCAAACCCAATGATCCTATCCCAAACTGTGCAACTAGTGCAATGAAAAGGACAGAACAGAATGTAAATGTCCCCTAGAACAGGGACACTTACGTTCAGTATAAGTCTAAAATTAAATGAAGGGTTCCCATGTTCTGGGGAAACAGTCCATCCATTCCTCTGACTATCAGATTTCATGAGAAAATAAAAATCTGGCCTTCTCCATTTTGAATGAGAACAGTTGCAGTTCTCAGAAGCTAAAGATTAAAGAAAACATTTGCCCACGTTGTTCTTTCTAGCAGAGACAAAACTCCAGAAACTGCTATGTATAGTTTGAATTTACAATGCTTTGAGATGTTTTTTCCTAATACTCTTTTAAAACAGCTTCTACAGTACCAGATTTACAAAACAGGGTCTGTATGGACCTCAAATAATAAATCCAGGTTATAAAAGCTATCTTCATAATAAAAAATTTTATGTTACTATATTTTTCTGATCGAAACATGATTTTCATGTGAATCCCATGTCTAGTGTCACACGACTCCCCAGATTTTTGACATTAATTCCTCTTATTTCTGTCTTTTTTTTTTTGTCTTAAATCAGAGAATCAGAGCAATGTACTCATGAGAAATCAATCTACACTGAAGACAGTTTGGATATGATGCTCAGCAGAGGGAGACAATTTTCCTTTTGCCAAGCAGAGAATCACCCACGTGTCCTGAGCAAGAGCTGGGGCCCAGCGATTATCAGAACTGCTCGGCTGCCACAAGAGGAATGAAATAAAGTGGATACAAACAACTGGAAATGCTGCCAAAGCGTTGGGTTCTGGATTCTCTGCAGCGCGTGGATTTTGTAATCTTTCATTGTCCGCTTAAACAGGCTCGTGATTTCTCTATACTTGCTGGTAGAACGGTTGACTTTTACTAGCTGCAAATATGAACACAACAGAGAAAAAAACTGTTAAAGAGCTTTAAGTTACACCTCCCTAGTACTTCCCACCCAAGGAGGGAAAGTCTTGTGGCTATAATCACAGCTGACCATTTTTCAGAGTCTTCACCATCTTTTCCTCGCTTTCACTCCTATCCCAATGTGCTCTGAACTCTACTCTGAGACCCAGACTATAATATGAAGGAGCTATTACATTTTATGGATCTTGTTTATTCTGCACACAGAGATATCCTTGTCCAAAACAAGATAAAACAAAGCTATACAAAGACTCTCTGGGTTCACAATAGGTGTGCAGCTGGAGAAGAGAAAGTGAAATAGTTCTTCCATATCAAGTCACACCTGCCTTTCTTGTTCAATAGCTCCCTTTTATAGGCAAGCCCTAATGTTGCTGTAGTGAGTCATTAATAAGCTTTATAATGACACCATCTGATGTTTCAAAAATACACAAGATCTAAATCTCATAATAACAATATTAAATGAGTGGATGATTGCCCTAAAGCACTTGCTTTGATTTGAAATTCTAGCACATGATTGAGTTTTAAAGGAGAAAGAGTGCTGTGAATAGGTCACTGCCAAGCAGAGCTGACACTCAACCTCCCGATCATCCAGTGATCATCTAAGTCACTGTGGAGCTATGGCACATCTATCTTTATCCCTCTTGCAGCTGTACATGTTTGAAGTGATGTGTTTGCAAGCTGACAACAAACCAATCCCTGGACTTGGATGCATATTTTACACTTGCTTGACACAAGGAATGAACAGATGTGATCAGGTATATACCTCATATCCTATTTTGGGTAGTGCTGAAAGGTCCCAGTCTGAAGGAAACTGATGAGATGTGCAAACAGCATCTGATTGTCTGTTTAAAATAAATTTAAACAAGATCAGAAAACACAAGGGACTTCCATGAAGCAGTGTCCTGGTTATGAGATATAAAACACGTCTCAAGGGTTGCCTCAGAAAATCTGAGCTCTTTATATTCTCTATATGCCTTTCTCCTGAGCTAACACAAGCCACCAGCAGAGAGCTTCCGTGCACATTACAGCAAGGCTTTCAGCAAAGCAAAATGCTACACTCTGCTTTGATTCTTGGCTGCACATTTATAAACATACCCCAAAATATTCAGTTTTAGTTCTGTCTGAAGAAGGCACAAATAGCCCTTCAAGCAGCATACCCATCCTTACCACTGCCAGGCAATACTAGTTTCTTTAGGCCCTGATGTACAGAAAAATGCAGTGACACAGGGAGGACCGTGCAATTCAATCCACTGGGAGAGAAATTAGAGAAGGAATAGGTGACCAAAAATGTCAAATTACCAACATCTACTTTCCTCCCTAGCTGATACATTCTCTTTCTTCCAATCTCTCACATTTCCCCTGACTTCTGTGATTTTTTCTCAGTGCACTCCCCTTTCCTGTCATGGTGAGAACCTACTTACTGTGCACCCAATCTACTGCATGAAGCTATAATCAGCAGATAAAATAATCATGTTCTGAACAGAAGAAGACTCAGACAGGGAGTCTTCTCAGACAGGGAGATCATGAACGTAACTTCCAATACCTTTTGTTGTCCTGCTCGCTACTGCCACCCATTGCAGCATTTGGACTGCTGCAGAATTTTATCCCAAGGCGAGTATTCAGACTTCTCCGGACCATTTCTTGAAAGAGAACACAAAGGCATGAAGATTTAGAGAGAAGAACTCCATCTGGGAGTGCTGCCCAAGGAGAGCAGAAGTCATTGTGCAACCCAGGGAAACAATGCCCTTCCCAGCGTCTGGTTTCTGCCGCCGCGCATTCCCAATGTGTCACAGCGGGATTAGCTTAGCTGTTCCTGTAGGGAGCCCCTCCTTTATGCCGCGCCATTCCTGCTTCAGGCATTTCACTGACAGTATATAACAATTTGTGCCGAGGTTTCATGTTCCAGTGGTGACTAAAGGGTTGATTAGCACCATCACCTGATTCCACTTTTTCTTCCCTCCACATGGATTCCGAGTCCAAAACCACTAAAATTTGGTAGGTTGCTAATCTTCCAACCAGCACTAGGTCACTTTGTCATGCCAGAGAAAGGACCCCTCTTTCTCTCCTCTGATCTCATGGTGATGGCACAAGGCAAACACTGACAGGCACTTAAAGTTTTGTGCAGATTTCTTAACATCTTTTTGACCATGTCTTACTCAGAGTAGTTAAAGCAATAGCCATGGAACTTTTCATTTCATTTATAGTGTTGTGATCTGCCTCATAAAACAAAACAAAAAAACCCTCTTTAAAGCACTTAGTCCTTTCTACAGGTATCTAGTCTGCTTTACTCATGATACACTTTTTCTGTTTTCCAACAGTGTAATATACCGCCTCACACTGACCCCTCAACCTCAAGTTCTCTGATTATTTCGTTGTTTGCTAAAGATGCTCATGGCAATTCCTGCTGCTCTCCACAAGCCTAGCATCTTGTGTTAGACACATCAGGCAAGTCCCTTGTAAGCTCAGAGATGTCTTGGAAGCTTGGGAAGCCCAGATCTTACTGCACACACACACACTAAGAGTTTGGCAACCTCTCCTGTGAATACTGGATTCACCAGCCCCCACACAGTGATGCGCCTGGTTTTTGTCAGATTACTCAGCTTTAGCTTTATCACTGTGTAAGACGTAAGGGGAAAAGTCCCTGTGCACTCACTTACAAGAATACAGTAAAGGAAGTAAACTACAAGAAGACTAAACTACAGAATGAGCTACAGACATCGTGCTCACCCATCTTCGGAGCCCTTTAATTAACTGGCCTGCTTACAGCTCACTTGCTCTGCAGAGATCTTGGACAAGCTTCTCTCTTTTTCCAGTTGCTGAGTAAGGCCACCAAAGTAGCTGTGCTCTTTCTCCAGCTACGAACATAAAGGAGACATCCTACCTAATTCTTTCTCCCTCAGACTAGGCTTAAATATATTATATGGCAATGCACACCGTCTTCTACAGACATAAGATATACACAACTGCTTTACACTGCTTTCAGCCTCCCTAATATGATATATCATGAGAAACAGTCATTGTACACAGTCTCTTGTTAAACTTTGGGCAAAATTTATGCCATAGAAACTAAAATACAGTTCACAATTACTCTACGCTTTGGAACCCCTTCTATTTCTTCTTCCCTTTTCCTCTCCCCAAATCAATGGTTGCTTTTTCTACTTGTAAAGGACCTAGCAGTATGGCCAATTCACACACAAAGAAAAGCAAATTCATCAGCTTCTCATACCTACTGCGCATCATCGTAAACTGCATTCATCTAGAAAGTCAGATTATAATGCATTCAACAACCGCCTATACTGCATATAGAGTGCCAATATTTTGAAGAAGAATTAGTGTCACTATCATTTCCTTCCACATACATGCATTTAAGATCTTGATTTCCCAGTTATAAATATACAAAAAGGCTCCCATATTTACAACCTTAGCACAGTGTGGTGTCACATTAAAAAGACAGAAATATTACTCTAAAATCCAAGACACCCAGTTTAGACCAGAGCCACCCCAGTCTCAATTAGTCTGCAAGGACTGCTTCCATTTTCTCCTGCAATGCTCCTTGCATTTTATCCATTTTATATTTCAGTTCTTTTGCCTTCCCCTTCTTACTGTCCTAAGAAATGCTGTTGGTACCCCATGAAATGTTCCCTTTGCATCTTTGCAAAGAAATACATCTTTGAGAGCATTCTGGGAAAGACAACTTGATGTGAGCCTCCCTGTAAGTATGTCAAGAGTTAAGCACACAGATCTTCTACCTTTGAGATCTAACTCATGTTTCTGTGAATCGGCTTCAAATTCAGAAGTGCCTTCCTGACGAGTCTGAAATAACTGCTCCACCTGTGCAGAAGGTATGGGGGCAGCATGCTTGTCTTGGTGCTAGAAAGAAGAGGAATATCTGTTAGAAATGGGCGTTGGGCTAAGGTGCACAAACATAGCAGAGCTGGATTTAGCATCTATGCATGTCATGGGGAAAAGCCAGTGACTTGAAGCTCTTACTGCCCAAGAAGTAAATGAGTAGAGGCTCCCTGGTAGGGGGAGGTATGGCTCAAGACTCTTGGGTTATTTCTAACAAAGTTTATAAATGGTGTCATTTCCCAGGGAGGAAAAGCATGTGTTTTTCAGGGCTTTGTTTTAGAGGAAAGGGTGCACACCTTTCCTGAAAGAAGACGCTCTTCACACACGCAGAATTTTCAAATTGAAATGTTTTCAACAAATTCCTCAGCCGCTTGTAAAGGCAGATTCTTTTCAGGGCTGTATTTACTGAGAGCATTAATAAACATCAGCAAAAATTGAAGAACTGTGTCAGATCATCAAGAAACCATTGTGAGAATATCTGAGTGGCATTTATTACATAAAACCAGCAAGTGACAAGTTCAAAAAGAGTAGAAAGAGACTTTCCTTCAAACAACATTCTGTTCAGCTGTGGAAATCACTGTCAAAAAATGTTGTGCATGCTAAAAGTTTATACAGATTTTAAAAGTCATGTAATAATTAATTACATTAATATCATTAATTACAGTAATTACTACACTATTGATTATAATAATTACTGTATTATTAACGTATTCAGGGCTACTCTATGTAGAGATACTATTCGTGATGCAGGAGTTCCACAAGTCAAAAATTGCTGTAGGCAGGGAGCACCTTCTGGGAAAATATCGCTGCCTGTGCCACTACCTGTTAAGGAACTGTGTTCCAGAACTAGATATACCTTTGTTCTGACATGATTTGGCTGTAAAATGTACACTGTTCTTGGGGGAGAAAAAAGAATAAAGGCAGTGACCAGCATAACATCTTAGGAATAAAAGGAAGATCTTACCAGTTTCCCAAATTCAACCCTACGATTGTGCTCATCCAGCCAATTCCAGGAGCATCTTCCCATTTGGGCCAAGGAGCAGGCATCAGTGATTGACAGATTGTGCAGAACGATGAAAAAGAAAACCATGTACAACGACAATGAAAAGGTAGATGAGTTTCTGGCACTCGCAGAAAGAGTTAATAACTCTGCAATGAATATATGAATTAATGCAACCAATAACTTTGCAGCCCTTCAGTGTNCTCATCCAGGAAATCCCAGGAGTATCTTCCCATTTGGTCCAAGGACCAGGTACCGGTGATTGGCAGACTGTGCAAAATGATGAAAAAGAAAAGTATGTACAATGACAATGAAAAGGCAGAGTTAATAACTCTGCAATGAATATATGAATTAATGCAACCAATAACTTTGCAGTCCTTCAGTGTGCCCCCCAACACTCAAACCTATGCTCTCTGCCTCTTTCACCCACCTCCTGCTTTTTGTTTTGGGGGTTGCAACCTGCACTTATTTAGTACCCAGAAGCAAGGATTCCTTGAGGGAGGAAGATCTGATCTGTTTGCATTGAAGGTACCTAGGAAGAACAGCCCCACATCGATCCTATGGGTTACTTATGCTTAAGTCTTGACTCGTGCGACACCTCCCTCCTTCAGCTCTCTGGCAGCCCCATACATCATCACAACCACCTCCAGCTCCTCCATCCTCCAACCACACGTCTCTGTCCCCAAACCTGCAACTTTACCAGTGTTCCTACCACTGTTGTCCCCCACAGTGGCACTCCTCCAAGCTGTCACTCCTCTCCAGAGAGGAGGTCCTGGTAGGACATACATGTTTTAGCTCAAATACGAATTCAGAACACCAAGCTGTGGGAATACAGCCATATTGCTTTGTCCAGAAGAGTCCTAGGCCTGCAGGCAAAACCCTAAATGCAACCCCTCAGCAGACACCCAAGGGCTAAAGTGGCCCAGGTGCAAAAGGTGCCCGATAGCTTCACTGAAATGCACCCCTCTAGTTGCTCCTCACTATTCTTCTTCCACAATAGCCCAGATAACACAACCATACCTACGTTATCAGAGGAAAATAGGCCTTGTCAGGCCTATAGGAACTGTCAGCTAAGCCAGACCTGGCTCCCTCCCTCCAGAGCAGCAGGAGGCCCAATATCAGTGCCACGAGGATGGCGTGGTGACAGCCATGGCTCTGATGAATGTTCTCCGCCTTCAACTGCTCACCTCATTCCAGCATGCAGTATTGGGACCTCCTTCTCCGCCAGCACCATGTCATGTGGCTTGAGGGACAAGGGCTCACCTTCCTCCACAAAAGGGGCTTTGCTCTGTCTAACTGCAACCAATGCCATAGACTCCCTCCTACCAAAAACTGAACGGGCACTGCCATCTAGGGATACGGTTGCAAAAGGCTGTCCAGCAATGAGCGCAGCCCTCGGTACCTTTCCTGCTGCTGGATCTCCTCTTCACCAGAGGCATTGTTTGGCCGCCGGCAGATTTGTCTTGCCACCTGTGTGTGCAGATTTCTCTGGACCATGTCTAGTAAGAAAACATGAACACATTCATAACTAGAGGAATAGACTCTGGGTAGTTCTATGAGAAAATAAGTGGTCTTCTATTGTCTGCACATCATAGAGCAGAGAGCATGAAAGTAACTCTGGGTAACTCTCTTTTGTCCTACTGCTTATTTTTTTCTGTGCCATTTCCTTTCCACTGTCAATAGTAACTGACTGTACAAGTATTTGGAGGATCTGGCCGGTAGCTGAAAAGCATATGGTCATCATCGTCTGCTTTTGCCTTACTTCACTTCTCTCTATCATGGGGCATTTTTTTCTTCTCTTTCTTCCTTGAGTTATCCTGACAAAAAGATGTAGATCTGTGAGACCTTCTTTCTATCAACACAGGCTTGTTATTAGTTATCTCTGCTCTTGTTCCTGCAGTAATGCTATAAAGTAAGAACAGAGTCACTGTAATATGCTCCCTATAAACAAATTCCTGCACAAAGTGTTACTGGTGGAGGTCCCTGGGATGTGGGGGCTGTGACTCCCTCCTTTTAATTGTGCCTCAGACAAAGTAGTTCAGATAGATAAACAAAATAAAAAGTTGACCCGGAATTTCTGTAGGTAAGCAGTCTCATTGCATGGGGCATCAGATACATCCAGAAGGCAGTAAACTTAGTCCCATCCAGTGTCCAGCACTGTGCTAGCATTGTTTTACACAGAATTACCTGGCCAATCATATAAGAAATCTGGCTCAGTGTGGTTCATGAGCCACACTGAATGATGTGGGCATGGTCAGGAGGCTCTCAGTTCTGTCCTCAACTCCCATGCCATTCTCCTTTTTTCACTTTGGCTAGAGCGATACTCTTCCTTGCACCACCATCTGCATACATGTTAGAGCCTGCTAAATTCTGTGATCCCATGCCTTCCCCTTTCCCACCTATGCTGGCACAGCGGTGACTACCCTCAACCCAAACACTGTTCTCCAGTACTCTTGCCCCCAGGCCTACAAGTCTCCTCCAAAGAGAAGGTGCACTACAGCACCCATCACATCACAACTGCATTAGTCACTGAGCAAACAGATACTCACCTTTGAAGGTTTATCTCATACGCTGAAGACCTGCTCGAAAACGGAGAGTGCCTTCTGGGTCACTCTGAAATGCCTTCTCCACCTCCGCAGAGGTTATGGTGGCAGCATGGGCGCCTGTGAACTAGGAAAATGAAGGATAGGATATAATCAAAGCGTGAGCCTTTTTTGAAAATGAATTGCATGCATGCTGTAGAGCGAGATTTAGCCCTTAATCAGAAGAAAAGCTGAACTGGGTTTTCCCCATGCTCCCTTCACCAAATTCAGGTCCTGTCTTTTGCTTTACTCTGCCACAAATTCTCCACTACAAATCCTGCTCCCTCCTGTAACTCAGACAAAAATGATGGGGTTGATGCTGTGTACTCCAGTGGCCTCACAAAATACCCCAATTCCCACCCTTGCAGAATGTAGTGGGGGGGAGCGGCGACGCAGTCAGGGCTCCTTACACCATGGAAGGCATTTGGGTTCCTCTAGCAGGGTATAGAAATCTTCAAAAGAATCTTTAAAGGTATTATGAGCTTAAGATGGTGCTTGTTTGTTTGTTTGTTTGTTTGATATTCTTTTCCTTTAGGGAAAACTCAACATTTTCCAAGGAGAGCCACAATTTTCATATACAAATAGAGGCATAAAAAATTCTTTGGCCAAGGCCAGCTTGGGAAAAGACTTCAGTGTATCCTAGCCTATAAGGGTTTCTGGATAATTCTGCATTTACACATAAGATTAATAAAATCCCAAGGAACAAGAGCAATCCAGATGAACCTAAGTCACCCAGGGAAGCACTAGGGCAAAACGTCAAACATGGAAATGGCATTTTCTGCATGAAAACTACGGAACATAGCCTCAGAGGAGTAAGTGGTGCAGGGTGTTGGGTACGTGGGCAAGAGACACTCACCTTGTCCCCATACTCCACCCACTTGTTTGAGTCATCCAGCCAATACCAGCGTTGTCCTGTGCTGTCCACCAAGAGCACATCGGTGAGTGACACATGGAGCAGAAGGCAGAAGCACATCTCTACCCTCCTCGCTTCCTGTCAACACTCCCAGCCCTGACCTCCCTCCTGCTTTCCCCTTCCCCTGCACTGTGGGTAGAGTATGCACACTACAGCCTCTCAGTTGGCTGGTATCCAGCAGTAGGATGATTTCCAGTACACTGTAACAGGCTGCTAGTAAGTCAAACAGACCAAGATTCTTCCATGTGTTCTCATGCATCTGGAGTAAGTGCAACACAGAGCATGTCCCCAAGACCCTGAAGCCTCCTAAGACACCTAAGCATCATGCGGGCACTACAGAACCTGCTACCAGTAATGTATGTAAAGCACAGACTGGCTATTCTCACACCATCACAAGATACTACATGAAAAGAAAGCCCACCATAGCAAGGAGATCTTCCCAATGAGGAACCCTTGTTTGTACACTGGCAAAAGTAAACAACAAAAGCATTGTCTGGTACCTTTCCCCTTGTTGGTTCCCAACCGCACCAGGGGCATCACTTGGCCACCGGCAGATTTTCCTCGTTTTCTGCGTATGTAGATTTCTCTGCACCATGTCTGAAAGGAAATCACAAATGCAGCAAAAATTGTAGAAAGGACTGTTGTCTCCCAAAAGAAAAGAAAGTTTCTGAACAACAGGCCCAGGGCTGCCCCTCACCAAGTCTCCTCTCCATCCTGAGAACACTTCTAACCCTATCCTCTACTCCAGTGTTTCTAGGTCAGACATTTTATTGATAACAATAATGAATCTCTGCACATATCTAACAGACAGATCACCACCACGCTGCTTACTGCTACCTCTTGATTTCCTCTCATCAAAAGCTTACACCAAGATGGGTTACATCAGTAATACATTCTTCCTGCCAGCATAGGGCTGTCCCTGAGTCTGGAGAAAATGTCTTTTGGCCTCATTTACATTATGGTAACTCCTCCTCTTCCCATCCAAGATGACTCCCAAAATTTATGTGCATGACCCACTGATCTTTCTCATATCTCTCTCTCAAGTGCAGGGTGATCTCCAGATGTACAGAGCTGGACAGGACCAAAGGATTTTCCTGCACACCATGCCTCTATGCAGGACTTCTTGGATGCATAGGCATGGATCCTGCAGACTGAAACAAAACACTTTGATGCCACAACACACTACTATTGCCCCATGACTACAGTTACCCCTCCACCCTTTTCCTTACCCCAGTTGAGCTGTGTCTGGTACTGATTAGTCTGCACCAGCATCTGCATGTATCCCTGAACCCACTGTGTCCTATGATCCTGTTGTAAAAAGTCCTTCGGTACACCAAGTGTCCCCAGGCCTACAAGCCTTCTCCAAGGAGAGGGTGCACTAGAGCACCCTTCACATCACAACTGCATTAGTCATTGAGCAAACAGATACTCACCTTTGAAGTTTATCTCATACTGCTGAAGACCTGCTTCAAAACGGAGAGTGCCTTTCGGGTCACGAGCCTTTTCCAAGGAGAGGGTGGACTAGAGCACCCTTCACATCACAACTGCATTAGTCATTGAGCAAACAGATACTTCACCTTTGAAGTTTATCTCATACTGCTGAAGACCTGCTTCAAAACGGAGAGTGCCTTTCGGGTCATCCTGAAAGGCCTTCTCCACCTCTGCAGAGGTTATGGTGGCAGCATGGGGGCCCAGAGACTAGGAAAACAAAAGGTGAGACATGATGAGCCTTTTTTGAAAATGAATTGCATGCATGCTGTAGAGTGAGATTTAGCCCTTAATCAGGAGAAAAGATGAGCTGGGTTTTCCCCCTGCTCCCTTCACCAGATTCAGGTCCTGGCTTTTGCTTTACTCTGCCACAAATTCTCCACTACAAATCCTGTCACTGTCCACTGCTCCCTCCCGCCACCTAAACAGAAATGATGAGGTTGCTGCTATGTACTCCAGTGGCCCCACAAAACAGCCCTATTCCCACCCTTGCAGAATGTACCAGGGGAAGCGGAGATGCAGACAGGGCTCCTTACACCATGGAAGGCTTTTGGGGTCATTTGGTAGAGTACAGAAATCTTCAAAAGCATCTTTAAAAGTACTTTGAGCTTAAGATGGTGCTTGTTTGTTTGTTTGTTTGATATTCTTTTCCTTTAGGGAAAACTCAACATTTTCCAAGGAGAGCCACAATTTTCATATACAAATAGAGGCATAAAAAATTCTTTGGCCAAGGCCAGCTTGGGAAAAGACTTCAGTGTATCCTAGCCTATAAGGGTTTCTGGATAATTCTGCATTTACACATAAGATTAATAAAATCCCAAGGAACAAGAGCAATCCAGATGAACCTAAGTCACCCAGGGAAGCACTAGGGCAAAACGTCAAACATGGAAATGGCATTTTCTGCATGAAAACTACGGAACATAGCCTCGGAGAAATAAGCGGTGCAGGGTGTTGGGTACGTGGGCAAGAGACACTCACCTTGTCCCCATACTCCACCCACTTGTTTGAGTCATTCAGCCAATACCAGCGTTGTCCTGTGCTGTCCACCAAGAGCACATCAGTGAGTGACACATGGAGCAGAAGGCAGAAGCACATCTCTACCCTCCTCGCTTCCTGTCAACACTCCCAGCCCTGACCTCCCTCCTGCTTTCCCCTTCCCCTGCACTGTGGGTAGGGTATGCACACTACAGCCTCTCAGTTGGCTGGTATCCAGCAGCAGGATGATTTCCAGTACACTGTAACAGGCTGCTAGTAAGTCAAACAGACCAAGATTCTTCCATGTGTTCTCATGCATCCGGAGGAAGTGCAACGCAGAGCATGTCCCCAAGACCTCTAGACCACCACATCATGGGGGCACTACAGAACCTGCTACCAGCAACGTATCTAAAGCACAGACTGGCTATACTCATACTCATACCACCACAAGAAAGCCCACCATAGCAAGGAGGTCTTCCCAATGAGGAACCCTTGTTTGTACACTGGCAAAGGTAAACAACAAAAGCATTGTCTGGTACCTTTCCCCTTGTTGGTTCCCAACCGCACCAGGGGCATCAGTTGGCCACCGGCAGATTTTCCTCGTTTTCTGCGTATGTATATTTCTCTGCACCATGTCTGAAAGGAAATCACAAATGCAGCAAAAATTGTAGAAAGGACTGTTGTCTCCCAAAAGAAAAGAAAGTTTCTGAACAACAGGCCCAGGGCTGCCCCTCACCAAGTCTCCTCTCCATCCTGAGAACACTTCTAACCCTATCCTCTACTCCAGTGTTTCTAGGTCAGACATTTTATTGATAACAATAATGAATCTCTGCACATATCTAACAGACAGATCACCACCACGCTGCTTACTGCTACCTCTTGATTTCCTCTCATCAAAAGCTTACACCAAGATGGGTTACATCAGTAATACATCCTTCCTGCCAGCATAGGGCTGTCCCTGAGTCTGGAGAAAATGTCTTTTGGCCTCATTTACATTATGGTAACTCCTCCTCTTCCCATCCAAGATGACTCCCAAAATTTATGTGCATGACCCACTGATCTTTCTCATATCTCTCTCTCAAGTGCAGGGTGATCTCCAGATGTACAGAGCTGGACAGGACCAAAGGATTTTCCTGCACACCATGCCTCTATGCAGGACTTCTTGGATGCATAGGCATGGATCCTGCAGACTGAAACAAAACACTTTGATGCCACAACACACTACTATTGCCCCATGACTACAGTTACCCCTCCACCCTTTTCCTTACCCCAGTTGAGCTGTGTCTGGTACTGATTAGTCTGCACCAGCATCTGCATGTATCCCTGAACCCACTCTGTCCTATGATCCTGCTGCAAAAAGTCCTTCAGTACACCAAGTGTCCCCAGGCCTGAAAGCCTTCTCCAAGGAGAAGGTGCACTACAGCATCCTTCACATCACAGCTGCATTAGTCATTGAGCAAACAGATACTTCACCTTTGAAGTTTATCTCATACTGCTGAAGACCTGCTTCAAAACGGAGAGTGCCTATCGGGTCATCCTGAAATGCCTTCTCCACTTCTGCAGAGGTTATGGTGGCAGTAAAGAAGCCCAGAGACTAGGAACATGAAGGAAAATACTTATCAGATGCAAATTTTGGCTTAAGGGACCTGGAGAGCTGCATTTCATTTGCTAACTAGGGTATGGGTAGGCATAACTGTCTACAACTTGTTTTCCCACTGCACAGATTCCCTCCCAGCGTTGCCCCACACCTCCTCCAAAATCTATTTTCTGGACTCTGCCACCTCTTATTTCCTGTCACCACTCCTCCTCACAGTGCACCTGGACCAGGCCTTGCTCAGGGGTGTATCCCTAGAGCCCTTGTCCACCTCTGTGGGCTTTGATACACACCATCTCCCTCTCAGCCTTACATACAGGGTTTCAAAACATCACCAGGGCATCTTAAAGCACGGTATTTTGTGATTCTGTGATTCTGTCAGTGTCTGGGATAGCTTTTTGGCATTCTTTTCTTCAGACAGTTATTAGGATTTCAAAGAAAAAAGAGCACTTTCCTCACAGATACAAACACAGCAAAAAAGATTGTTTAGACAAAAGTAATTTTGAATTGTTCTGTTTTGGCCAAGCAAATATATAGTGTTTAGATCTAGATCTTACAGGCTCCTGAGGGATATGAGTATATTTACGAGAGACAGCTGAATATGTCAAAATGCACATGTGCCATGTGGAAACACCTAGAGACTATCTAAGTCTCAAGTGAAAGGCACGGGGGAAAAAGAAGATATATATAGATACAGTAGCTCCTGCTAGGTGGCTGGCACATGGCACTGGATACAAAGGGAGAGATGCTTACCTCGGCCCCATATTCATTCCAGCGATTAGATTCATCCAACCAATACCAGCGTTCTTCCGTTCTGACCACAGGGCAAGCAGTAGCATATGACACACAGAGAAGAAAGATAGGCACATGGAACGAAAAAGTAAATCAATGTCTGGCTAGCCTCTGCCTTTACACTACTTCCATCCTCTCTTTCCACCCCTACATCCTCTTCTTCGCTGTGCTGCTATTGCAATGCACTTCATATTGCAATCCCCTTCATATCCAAGATGACCATCTTGTGGAGGGTATCTCCAATCTGCTACTCCTCACCTCAAAGGTCCAGAAAGTGGGGGTGTTCTCTGTGGCACTGAAGATGAAGGAGGGAAGGGATGGCAGAAGGCACAGTGTGCATGGCTGGTCATCCAAGTCACATCACCTCATGGCAGGAGGAGCAGCTCATGTCCAGCACAACACACAAGCCCATTAACCACCCATCCTCCAGAGCATAACTTGCAAGAGGCAGACGGGGCAGGCACAGTCCTTTGCCTGGGGACTGCACTGACCACCACGCTCTCCCAGTGGAGCAGCAGCCAGGTTAGATCCAGCTCTCCCTCTCTCAGACCTCTCAGAGCAGGAGTTCCCAGAAAGGAGCTTCCCTTTGCCCTGCTTGAGTCACTGCCACAGCCCCCTCTCCTCCGAGTAGCTCTCAGAAACTGAATAGGCACCGCCATCTAGAGACACAGCAGCAAAAGGCTGCCAAGGAGCAAACACTCCATACTCTCCTGCTGGCTCCAAGCACTCCATACCTCTCCCGGTGGCTCCCGTCTTCAATGGAGTCATGCTTTGGCCAACGGCAGATTCGTCGTGTGTTCTGGGTGTGCAGGTTTCTCTGGACCATGTCTTGAAAGAGAACACGAATGCACCCAGACTTAGACATCGTGTTATTGTGTTATTCAGTTGTGGAACCCATTGTCACAACACAAAGCAGGTACTTTAAGCATACACAAGCGAAGAATGACTGGAAAAAATCCACAGAAGGAAATAAATCCAGCCAGGGCCATTACTGCAGAGACGTTACCCCAGGCTTAGGAAGACCCCAAGGTGTAAGTCTCTGGAGCACAGGGAAGTATCATTACCTGCTAGCCCTCTTCCCTTTCCGGGGAATCCAGCATCCGCCACTGATGGAGAAAAGGTGCCAGGATGACACCTAAGCATTAAATACAGACTAGCAGCACAAGACAGGAACATGTATCATCTCTGTAGCCTGTGAAGGCTTCTCCTTCAACGCTGCCACACAGCAATTTTGGGGCCATCGTGACCCCAGCACTCAAAAGGGATGTGCTCACTTAAAATGTTGCCTATCCATGACCTAGATCTTTCTTTTGTCTGAGTGACTCCTGCACTTTTTGCTCGCAAAAATCAGTCACCTGAATAATGTCCTTTGTAGGAAACAAATTCATAGCTGTATGGCAACCCACTGGCATGGAGAATCACAGGCTTCCTCTCATGCAGCTCTCCTCCTGCAGCATCCTCAGCAAAGCCGAGTCTCTCTCTGATTTTGCTTCCCCTCTTTCACAACTCTTCCCTTGCACATGGCGTCCCTTGCACCACGTCCTGGGTATTAATCTCAAATGACCATCTTAATCCTTTTCCGTTGCTGAATATTACAACTTTGTGATTCAAATTGCTGGAGCTATTTGAGAGCTTTACAGTTAAAAGAATAATAATTAAAAAAAAAAAACAAACAATGTGAAATTATTACATATTTCTCCATTTCATAGTCTTTCAGACACAAGTAGCCTCTCCTTTACCTCTATAATTTATACATGAGTAATCCTCTAGCAAGCTCTTTCAAACGTCAGTGTTTCCTCTGGCTAAGACAGCCGCTTCTGCTGGTGATGAGGATAGGTGAGGCATTTCCAGGAGTAAACAATACAGGAGTCAACAACAGATCACACATTAAACTATAATTAAACAAATATTTTACCTTTAAAGTTTATCTCATATTTCTGTGAATGAACTTGAAATCTCAGAGTGCCTTTCTGATCTGCTTGAAATGCTTGTTCGACCTGGGCAGATGTTATGGTAGCTGCAGAGTAGTTTGGGTGCTACAAAATGATGAAAAGGTGTTATAGGCAGCTGGTTCTCAAAACTCATAACAGGCTCAGGTTCATCCTGCAATAGTGCTGCACTGCACTGCAGAGAAGCAGCTTTTTTGATCCAAATTCTTTGTCATTTCAGTGAGTTTCAAATTTTCCCTTCCCTCATCTTGAAATACATATATATATATGCATATATATAAATATGCACATATTTTAATAGGTACACATTTATAGATATATATAAATTATAAATACATTTTTATATATATTTATATATATATAAATGCACACACACAGTCTTGAAAATTATGCTATCCATTCCTAGAACAGCAATGCCCAGAGACAGTATTCACAAGATCCCTTGAAAGTAACAGGGAAATATCAAGGTTTGGTCAGCACTACAGCAATACAATAAGACATCGGAAAGCCCGTGTGCCACGTAACAAGCAGTACTTAGGGGAAAAAAAATACAAAGAAAAAAAGTAATTCGCTAGGATCGGGGGACAGGAGTTAGGTGACAAAGATGTTATGGAATTTACCTGTATTCCATATTCAACCCATTTTCTAGAATCATCCAACCAATACCAGCAAAATTCCATGCCGTCTAATTTGTGAGCATCAGGAATGACCAAAAGTGTAGAACTAACTCAAAAAAAAAAAGAAAGAAAAAAATCAATTAAAAAGAAAAAAAAACAAAGAAGGTAATCTTCTGGCAGGTTGCTTAACAGTAACCTTGAGAGGATAATGCAGATTCAGCAGGAATTCCTGAACTATTGTCCTAATCATTTTATAACCCAGGAAACAAAGTGATTTCCAGATCCTCTCAGTTGATAAGTCCTAGAAGTATTTTTTTTTCCTGTGCTTCAATGTAGAGGTGCTGTTTTCAGTGCTTTTAGTGTGCCAGCACATAGTATTCCCACTGTGCAGACACCTGATACTGGGTAAGTGGCAACAGTATTATTTAGTTCTTATGCAGAGTATTTAATTGAGGATGTCAATACTTCTGTTCTTACTGTGGTTATTCAACCAAACCTAAGAAAATGTGGCGCAGTTCACCTGCCTGCAAAATCCATCTCCATATGCTGCTGTCCCCTGATGAGCTTACACAGCTTTCCTAAATTCACACTCAGAGTTAAGCAGAGAATTCCCTATTTTTGTATCTCAGTTTAGACAGGGAGGAGCCATGTGGATGTTCCTCCAAGCCCTTGTGTCATGAAATTTTTGCTTTACTAACAAGTCATCTTAGTTAAGATCCAGATTCGGAAAACCTTCTAGACACTCTGTTTTAAGAGGAACAACTAGAAAGAGAGAAAGAGTGAGGGAGAAAAAGTGAACAAAATCTAAAGGCAAATTTAAGAAGGAAGAGAAAAGCAGCTATTTGGGAAACATCATGGAATTACACAGCCTATGCAGAAACAGCAGAAACTGGAAGATGCACTGATGGGAAAAAAAGTAATTTTTAATATTGAAGTCATAAGTTTGAGTTTGGTTAGTAGCCCACAGCTTGGTGGAGCAAAAACATATAGGAAGCTTGTATGAAACTTTCAGTCCAAGTAATGTGAAGGGAAAAGACAGACAAGTCTCCAATATGGGATCAGATTAGTTGATCAGCGAGGCAATGGGATGAGGGACATCAGAGGAAAGAACAGCAGAGCAGAGCACAGGTTTTAGACACAGGCCACAGCAGAAAACCTAGGAAAGTTCAAAAGGAGAAGAAATTGGAAGATGCAAGGGGATAGCTGCAGGATGCGGTCAGAGCAATCTGCAAGAAGTAGTATGAAAATGTGCACAAAGCATAGAAGAAAGCAGAGACCTAAGCAACCTCTAGTATCTCTTTTGGACTTTGTGAAGGCAAACAATTAAAAAAGAAAAAAGTATTAAAAAAGGACCAAGGCTAAAGCTACCTCACGAAAAATAAGGATTCAGAGACCATGCAGTGAAAACAAGGCTATCTTTAGGAATGAATAAAGACACAGTTTCCTGCAGTGACTGGAATATCAGATGTGCTTCCCAAATACTTGCAGGTTGCATACTAGCATTCTTATTAATGGCTCCTTTGACATTGCAGTAAAGCATCCAAAAGTAAATTCTAAGCTTATTAAGCACAGATAGATAAGAGTGAGGTCAACTCCTACTCCTGCTTACTTTTGTGACCTAGATAATCTTGGAAAGACAGTTGGAATTATTTTGGGAAGATCTAGGACTCAACATGCCAGGTAGGAGGATTCAGCAAAGGAAACAGGGCTGTAGAAGAACATGAACACCTAAAAAACTTGTAGAAAAAGCAGTGGAAAGTTGATTCTTATGGATATTTTTTCTGCAGCCCCTAGCTGAGGGTCACCACATCCCCCATTATTGCCACTACTACACATGGATACTTAAGTCGCTATTCCTTTCATCCAGAAATAGCATTAAGTAATGGGACTGTTGCACACATTATGACAAAAGCGGTGTCTGCATTTTTTGCACCTGCCACCCTGCCACAGCAGGACTGTGATGCTATGGGGCTCAGTTTTGTTTTTAAGAGTCTCCCATGTTTGGAAAACAACATGTCATTCAGCATATTTCACCAGTGACATTGTAGCCAGGAACACTGAGGAGGCCCAATATTGCCATGAGAAAATCAACTAAAAATGCATTATGATCAAAAGAGCACTAGAGCTAACATCTTTTTTAAACATAGAAAGATATAGGATATCTGAGAACGAATAAGATATACAGTATTTATTTGGGTGCAAGATGCAACTGATTCTTACAAAGTTGCTGCGAGGCAATTACGGAATAAAACCGCAGAGAAGTGGGCAATGCCCTCAAGCAGCCCCTCTGGGCGATCACGAAAGGAGGAGAGAGGGTCCCGCCATGGTGGCAGTGGCCACAGCCCCAGCACTGTCCTAGGAGATGCCCCCGACCCGGCTCCCTTCCCACCCGGGGCCACCCCTCCCCATCCCACTCCCAGCCGCATCCAGCTGGTTCCCCGCATGGATGACAGCAGATAAAACCAACCTTTCTTTGCAGGGCTCTTCCTAACCAAGATGTGCTCCATGAGTGCTCCATGAGTGGGGATTGCACAAGTCCCCACCCTGGGCACGCACTTACTTGCTTCCTCCTCAGCAGCTGCTGCCACCCTCCCGTTCCCGACAGCAAAAGCAGTTTTGGTTTCCTTTTCAGGGTACACCATTGCCTCTGCTCCTTCTTCCCTCCCACACACAAGCAGGAGGTAATTCTTTGACTGGGTATTTGTCCAAAAGACACCAAAGTCACCAAAAGCGCTTGCTTGGGGGCCCTTTGGCAGATGCCTGCCCTTTCAGCAGAGCCTTTGGTGCCCTGCAACCACTACATTCCTGCCCATCTGCCCGTGGAGGTCTCCTTGCATTTTTTGAACGGATTAAAGCCACAGTATTCTCCTAATGGCCAACATAATGGCGAAGTGGCAAAGCCATCAGTGAAGACACCACCTGCTCATATTATTTCGTGCTGAAAGCAACTTTCCTTCCTATCCTTCCGACAAACAAGGTCTCCAAGCGCACAGGCTCGAGTGTGCAAGCCCACCCCTAGAGCCACCTGTCCACTTGAGGCTCTGCTCTGAGAGAAAACCCCAAACTCCACAGAAATCAGTTTGGCTACTCACGGAGTTCCTCAACACCAGACTTTTTCCATCACCATCTCCGTGGCCCTGAAGCTGCCAGTCACATGTGTCTGAGTCAGAGACCGTTTAACCCTTTCTTACCAGGGCAGAGACCTCACACTTCTTCAGGAAAAAAAAAAAAAAAAAAACTCTAAATCTGTCAGATCCACAGTTAACTTCTACATGTTGCTGCCTGTTTGCCAGTATTTCTCTTCTAAACCGATGATCAGAGTGCTTTTGTTCACTGTTTCAATACTTCAGGGTACAGACAAGCACTACAGAGTTAGCAGGAAGTTCAGCTGCAGAAGCTTCAGCAGATTTATAATAATAATAAAAAAAAACTTGCACGAACAAGGACGTTTCTCTTTTATCAGTGGTTTTTGCCCTCCTCCACTAAAAAAGTTATCAGATCCTTTACTACGAAAAGCCCTACAGTCTAAAGGTCCACCATCTCCTTATGGGAGTCAAAGCCTATGCTGCAGCCTTCCTTCCTTATCATCAGCTGTGGCACAAGCAGTTGTGGAGTAAGCAAAGCTGGGAACCATACTTCCTGGGCACTGTGTTTTGTGTTTGTTTTCCTTTTTTCTTGTTGTTTTAGAGTCAATTTTCAACAATATGAGCACCGCAGATCTGGTCCTCCTCACTGCAGTACAGTCACTAGTGCTGGCACAGGGGAAACATCAGGGATGCACAGGTAGAGGTGGAGGTAAGAAAGCTGTTTTGGCAGCATCACAAACTTACACCTACCTAGAGGGACCCTGAAATAGAGCAGGCTCCCCAGGGTGTACTTCCACCTCCCTTTTGACTGACAAAGTCAAAACCAGTTACTCCTCAGCAGAGTCACAGATCTCAGGGCAAAGTTATGGCTCCATATACTTTGACCCCTGCCTGGGTTTTTAAAAATAATACTCAGGATCTCATCTCTGGAGATTGTGTGGACTTTGCTCTGCATTCAGAAACACGTTTTACTTAATTAAAAACCTGCTTTTCTTCCAAGCCTTTTCTGCCTCCATGCGTTCATCTTCTCCGGTACATCTATATTCCTCTTCTTCAAAAGAATATGAATCTCCTTTTCAGCAATCACTTGCCACTCACTGTGAGCTCTTGCTTACCTTCCCGTGTCCCCCGGAGAAGGCTGGCATCGCACTCTGAAGCCCCCTTTTCCGTAAACAGATTTGTCGTGGCACAGTGGGTGGCTTCTTTCTCAGGGCAGGGAAGAAGGAGGGAAGCCCATCTGTTAGGTGTGTCCATTCACAGCATGTTTTCTCATTCAGCAAGACTCTCTCAGCCCGCATCGTGCCCAAGGGTTGCACCCTGCTTGCCTGTTGATGGGGGCCTGGATGGAGCAACACTGCATGGACTGAGACAGATTAACTGCCCCAAAATGGTCATTATTTGGCCTCTTCTCATCCTAGCAAGCTGCACCCATCTCTACATGCATTTCTTTCAGACAGTTGCTGCATCCTGAATCCTGCTGGGCACCACAATGACAGAGAGGGACTGAAAACTCTGAGGCAATTGCAAAGCCACCAAATTCTTAAACCGGAAAAGATCCACATACAATCCTAATCCTATCTATTTATAGAATCAATATCTTAAAACTACCATCTGTATTGGTCAATGCTGGGATCTGGGATCAGGTCTCTGGTAGTCTCTTCTTTTTTCTCATAAGGAAATACTGTATTCAGAAAAAAAAAAACCCATCTACATGACTTTCACCTTTACTTCCTGATTACACTGAAAGATCTCTGCTTACGTGTGACTGGGCAAGATTAGATGACCGGTTCATACAAGAACCTCCTACACGTTCCAGCTGTAATTATCCAGCTCTTGGCAGAAGAGATAGGACATGGAAACGCAGTAAATATGGCACCTACAGAACTCATTGCAAACAGCTGCAATTCTGATATTTTTAAGGACATTGTGTCTGAGGACAGCAGGATTTAGAAAAGCTGATGAGATCACAGGATCACAGAATGGTTCAGGTTGGAAGGGACCTCTAGAGATCACCTCGTCCAAAAGCCCTGCTCAAGCAGGGACACCACAGAAAAAGCCAAAAAAAAAAAAAGAGTAAAGAGGCTCCTGGGCCAGAGAGCCCTGCAGATCCTATGCACATCCACACTTTTGGTTCCTCTCACTCATGGTGTGGACAACTGAGCCACTTGTGCATTATTTTCTCAACTGCAACAGTTTACAACAAGACTGTTTTAAAATAAACCATTAATTTTGGTTTCCATGCTATTAACATGTTACCTCACCATCTCCCGGGTTTCAGCAACTACCTGTCATCCTTCCCATCTGTCTCATTCGGAGCACACACAGCCGAGATACTTCTGAATCAGCCAGAAAAGTGCCAGGTGGCTGCATGGCCATTTGAAAGAACCCACCACCAACTCCAGTCTGTTGGGTGGCCATGCTGCCAGCCAGCCCCCACAAGGCTCAGATTTCCCCTGGGTCACTCGTTCGAGTGCTGGCTCTGCAGTCCAAACAGAGCCCTGCTGGGGCTTAGGTCATCACAGACTTCTTCCCTGGCCATACCATGGCCTTGCGGGGATCTCATTTCAGTAGCTGGAATATCCCGAGTTCTCTTGACCTAAACCTGAGGAAGTTTGCTGCAGGACAGGGAGTCACACAGTGGTGACAGCGCAAGGACACTGGCACTTGGCTACAGTGTCACCAGCTGGATAGGCAGACTCAAATGTAGATGAATAGGGAAAGCACTGCTGGCAGCAATGTGATTAGAAACAAATCAAACTTCACCCCCACTGTTATAATTATAAAGCTTCTGGGATGTAGGAACTTCATGCCATTTACTGGAACAACAGATTATGACTCCTTCCTTGTACATGTTGGTGTAGGCGCTTTCAACTTTCATCCTTCTGCGTTTCCCACCCAGTCTCTCTTCAGCACACCAGCCCCATTACAGCCTACGGATAAGGTAAAAGCTAAAATTTAGCACTTCTAGTGGGCGGAATAGCCCCCACCAAACAAATGACATCCAAAAATCCTTCAGAGTATTGGTCTTGGTTCATTGCACTACAAAAGGTTCTATAGCATCTCAAAGAAAATTTTGCTATATATAGCAAGTACTAAAACCGTGCATACATTTAAAAAGAGATTTATAAAATATCTCAAAGTCAGTTCAAACAAAATTCTGCCATTCTTTACAGGATCACACAACTGTAATCTCTTCTATACTCCAGGATATAGGCAGGGTAAATCTGAAGCTTCTCAAAGATGACAAAGATGGAAGGATTGCTCGGGTCATCTACACAGCTGTCATAGAGCCTATTTGGATTATCAGGTCTGGGTGGAGGGCGAAGGTATTCTGAGTTTCCCCGAACAAAGTCTCCAACGAGAACATGAGCTACAAACATGCTCAGGTTACCAATGCTGGATGGGCAGTACTGATGTGCATAACTGGCGTCTCTGGCAAAGTAGCTTCCTAGGAAGTAGAAAAAGGCTCAAGTAAGAAAATGCATTAAGCAAAGCAGCAAACAGCCATTATTGGCACTTTGACAGCCAACAAGCCAGCAAGGTCCTTGTTCTCATTCCTACCCCATGAAGCTCTCAACTCAGACTTGATGTCCCCACATCAGTTAAGGCATCAGCAGATGCTGCACATATTTCACCATCCACCTCGAAGCCCCACCTAACCAAAAGCTCTGCCTGACAGCAGCTACCTCGGCCAAGGAAGGAAGTTTCCAGCCCATCCACAGTGGGCGCACAGAGGCAGATGGACAGGAGCGTGGTGTCCGCGCCAGTCAGACCCCTCATAGTGACCCACAGCCTGCTGGCAGCCCACATTGCAGCAGCCCCCACACTAGCTCCTCACGGGCTGGCAGAGCTCCTGCTTGGGCACGCTGCACCCCACCGTCCTTCAGGGAGCCTCCTCTGCTGCCCCACCATGGCTGGAGCTGCCCTGAAGCACAGGCTCTTGCCCTCGCACCTTTTCCATACATCGTCCCGTGAGCCCCACAGATCCGCCAGTCGAAATTCTGCTCGCAGATGGCTGCCAGGTGGGACCTGCTCGTGCCATGGAACAGGAACCGCTCATCCACCCAACTTGATTTCTTGACCTTCTTCATCTGCTCCTTCTGCCTAAGGACAAAAATTGTTCAAATGAGGACATTCTTTTGAAGCACAGAAGAACAGTGGCACAAACCACTGCCGATGGATTTACTGCATGCTCTGCACTGTGTTGTACCCTACTGCACAGCTGGCTCTTTCCAGAAAGATCTCAGCATCATTACAGACCACATCATTCACAACTTCTTATCATATTACAGAATAAAAAGACAAACATCTCTTAACTGGGAATTGGCCAGTTCCCAGGTTAAAAGTAAATTCTCAATGCATGAACACAGTTTAGAAAGAAAGACACAAGTCATGAAATCATTTAATACAAATGATTTTTTAATCTCTATCCATACTTCTATCACAAATGTTCCCAACTTTTAAAATCCCAGGCATCAAAACAGCCGTAAGTCTGGGCCAGATACTGGGGAGAACAGCGGGTCTGAGAGCTGGCTGCTGGATGGAGCGGGAGGTCCTGACCAGCTATAGCAGAGACTGGGAGGTCTGGGAGTTGGCAGAGAGACCTGTTCGCATGTGTGACACAGCTGAGGAGACCAAGGAGCCAGAGGCCAGCACCGGGTTAGATTAAGTATCTAAATTAGCTGCTGCAGGAATCCATGGTATATACAGACATATACACATATATATATACACGTGTCCCACTAACAGGACTTTATCCTGATCAGACAGAGAGGGCAACAGGATGAGGTCACTGATGCTGTTTGCATTTGCAAGGACTGTGTTTCCCATCTGGGCTAAACTGTGTGGCCAGTCATGAGTATATATGTATGTGTTTTGCACATATGCCTGCTGGAAATACATGCTCAGCCTCACTGCTGTGCAGACCCGGGGACATAAAGCTGAGACAGTCTCACCTCTATCAGGCCACCTGCTTTGTGGAGGGGAATAACACAGGAACCACCAGTACCTTGCTCCCACCAGAGTAACAAAGTAAGAGGGATACACACCACTGAAAAACTTGCCAAAGTGCTGGGTTCTGGATCCTCTGCAGTCTACAAATGCTGTAATCTTTCATTGTCCTCCTAAACAGCCCCTCAATTTTTCTGTATTCACTGGAAGTGCAACTGATCTCCACCAACTGAAATTTTTAAACATACAAAAAACAGCATCAAAGGTTTTCCAGTATGAACTCACACCAGTCCTTCCAAAGGATTTATCAAGCTCATGCCATTAGAGAAAAAGCCCTGCCATTACATTCACAAGTTCCTCCTGCCTTCACCAGTTACCCTTCCCTCCTTCACTCCCTCTTCTCATGTTTTAAATACAGGTACTGAGGGCTGCGTGCTCTCAGGAAATGAATGCTTCTCCACACTAGTTTCCTTCAGTGGACAAACTTCTGCACTTCTACTTCACAGTAACCTAGATCAGATATGCACAATGGTATTTAGGGTGGAGAACAGCGACTATCCACTTCACTTTAAATTGATATGCCAGCTCGTAATGCGTTAGCTTCCCTAAGAGAAACTAGTTTTACTATAGCAAAGAATATTTTGCCTCAAATACACTGAGAAAATCCTTTAAACTTACTTTAATATGCAATTCATGCACTCTATCATAGATACATTCTGAGAACACAAAGGAAAGGTCCTTTATGGCAGCAAGGGCCAAACACTGTCCTTATCCCTGGGTGATATATGCGAGGGGGTCTCAGAAAGTGCCCCAGGAGACACAGTCCTATTCTGAATGTGAAACTGGTCAGTCTTATTACTCCTCAGAGCTCTACAAACTATAAACATACAGGTTTAAAAGCTAGGTATATCTCAAGAGCCTTAGTGTTTTATATAGTTTACTTCTCAGAAGAATTGGTACCAGATACAGTTCTCCTTACATATTGAAGAGGTAAAAAGATGTACCTTGTATCCTATATCAGGCAATGCAGATAGGTCCCATTCTGGAGGATAGAGAGAATGCTTCAAAGTTGTGTATAACTTGCTGCAAAGAAAGAAAAAGGACCAAATCAGTTGATGATTTCTACTGATCGATCTACTAGTCGACTGTTCTAATGGCTTGAACCTCTAGGAAACTGGAAAGCGAGGCTTCTCTCTCCATCTCCCTCATCTTTAAATAGCTGGTCAGATCCATGGCCCACCTCTACCAGCCTCCCAGACCAGCCAGTCAGTAGCACACACAGGAAGCCTTGCATGGACAAGTGTGCCTCCACGTGCTGCTCCACCAGTCACCACGTGCTTAACCATCTCCAGCACAAGTCCTTAACAGCCTTCCTGGTATGAATGTTTTGCCCCAAATTATAGCACTGTTAGCATCCATACAGAGGATTGGGTTTTTTTATTTTTGTTTTTCTTTAAATCAGCCAAACAGTTGACTTCTAATATTCTGTGTGCAGGTGAGTTTCTGAAGCCCAAGAAGGGTCTTTTCAAAATAAAGCAGTAGCACAAGCAGCTGCTACAGTAGGTTCGCTCAATTCTGTCAAACCGAACTTCCTTTAAAAAGAATTATGAAAGAAGAATATCCCAAATTAATGCATCCAGATCACTTTTTATTTAAGGAAATTTGCTTTTACATTTTATTCTCTGCTTTCTGAGAGGTGACATCTATCTGCTCCACAGTTTTTGGGACAGACCGTCTCTCGCTTCTATTTCTTGTGCAGTTTAACACTGCTAGGGCATAAACCAAGGACTAAAATTTCTCCTGGGGCAGTCCTATGTGACCTTGCTCTTGTAGAAGAAACAAACCTCTCATGGCTGCCAAACACACCCCAAGCACATTTCACAGAGTTGTTGTAATAGACAGATTTTAGCAAAACTTGACATTAAACCAGTCAGCAAAAGGTATCTAAAAAATGATTCAAGAAATCTGCAAAAAAAATCTGAGGTAGAAATATTTCTCAGAAGAAAGGCATTGTCATGTAGAGACATTATTAAATAATTTTAAAAATTATTCAATAATGATAACATATAGTACCTTTCCTGTGGTCCACTTTCAGAAGACGGAAATCCTGGCAATCGGACAACTCTTCTTTGAGTTTCATAGATCAAATTTCTTTGGACCATGTCTTGAAAAGAAAGCATGATGACTCAATAATTTAGCAATTTACTGTCATGAGAGCCACATTTCTATATGTTAAGAGAAAAAAAAAAAAAAAGGAAAAGAAAAAGGAAGATAGTCCTGAATATTGAAAGGCAATTATCTTTCCACTACTTCCACCCCACACCATGCTTCATAGTTTGAGGTAGTTTCCACTTGTGCTATGTGTGCTTGGTGACCAGCAAGGTCCAACTGAAAACTCACAGGATGTTTCCTTTTGTCCTTCTGCCTTTACCTTGGAGAAGGGAGCCAGTCAGCACCACTTGTGAAGACAACACCCCAACTACATGGCCCAAAACTTTCCTCCAGGAGCTGCTATTCACATCCAGACTGTTGGCCAGACAAAACTATATCTGATGTCTGACCTACAGGACAGAACTGTTTTTCATATGACAGAAGTCATAAATTTATCTTTCCTAGCAGTACAGGAAAGCACAGGACTGTCACTTTGGTGCAAAAGGCCAGCCCTCTCTGGTCCTGTAATAATATCACAGAGCACACACTGCGTTATGTGGCTAGCTATCTACTGTTGCCTGTTTTACGAGAACACAGCTAAACTTCAGAAAATGAAAGTCAATTTTAGTGTGGTTAAATAAATTATGAATAAATTAAAATAGAAAAGCATTTCTACATTTCCCCTTCCTTCTCTGTGGAAACAACTCTTATTTTTTTCCTTTGCTGTTCTACTTGTTTTCTTTCCCCATAACTAGCCTGAAAGAACATCTACCAGGCTTGGTAGATGTTCTTTCAGGCTAGTTCTACCAGGCTTCTTCACCATCTGACATTTCAGTTCTTTTTTGCTTTCTTATTTCCTCTTTTTGCTTGTATAAGCCTTGACGCATAAGCCAGATGCCATGAAGCGTTTACACTCTGTTCTTTTTCTGAATATACAGCATTGCCAAAGATGCTTTTTTGATTATAGATGGACAAGTCTAGAAGCTTCAGCAGTGTGCGCTGGAACTGCATAAAAATGCCTGTAATTTTCATGTTCTGCTCAGACATCACTCAGAGAAGGAAAAAAACATGCAGACATGCATGAAGTGCACACATAGGATAACAACTGTGTGCATGAAAGATGCTACCTCGGAGTCAGCTTGTCATTGTATGATGTATTTTACATTAAGAGATACTTCACCTTCAAAGTTTATTTCATATTGCTGAGAACCAGCCCTGAACAACAGCGTGCCTTTCTGATTAGCTAAAAATGCTCTCTCCAGATCTGCAGACGTGACTGTGGCAGAGCAATGAACTGGATGCTACAAAAAAGAACAAAAAAATTATACCTGTTAGAGACTGGTCTTTGACTGAGGTGACACTGCAAGCACACATAGGTGTTTCACCCTTAACCTATTCCCTTTTTATTAGATGATTTTGTTAAATGAAGTTTCTGCAGGAAGTGCAACTGTTCAATGTAATGCCCAAAGTATCAAAGATACAAAACTATATTTATTAAAAATTTTACCCCCATCCAACTCAGGACCCACAGTTTAGCCACGTTTGGCTCGCTGTTCCCTGGAGATGTTGTAACTGCCGTGGGGCACCGCTTCAGCCTCCTTAGTGGCAGGAGCACACACAACATGCGAGCCTCCATGGGAGGTGTAGTAAAGCCGGGCAGACAGCCGTATCAACGGGATAGAAGCTAGATGAAGGTCCTAGATCAACAACAGACTGCCATTTTGAACTAATCTCTAAGATTTCAATCATTTTACTCTTTGTGGTCACAGGGGTATCTACCACAGAAAGCAGCTGCTGGCAGTAACAGCAAGAAGTGCTCAGTGCATGAGGTCAGCTTCAACTTAAAGACTTGAGTCACCTCTGGAAAATACATCTGTTCTCAAAGGTAGTCTTCTGAAAGCTTTCACAGAGGATCAGCTCAGTTTTGAGGGACTATTAATAAGACAATTCCACCAGGGCATCGGAAGAGCATTGCAAGGATACTCATGATTTATATAAAAGATACCAACTGTAGAACAGCTCTCCAAAGATGGCTAAATGAGAACTTTTGGCATCGGCACAACGGCTCTCACCTGTTTGCCATACTCAACCCACCGCCCAGCATCATCAAGCCAATACCAGGTGCATGCCATTCTGAGCGTGGACAGGTGAGTCCAAGGATATTGTCGGGACACAGGAGCTGATCACCTTCTGGCTGCTTCAAGCCTAATATTGAGAGAGAAATCCAGACTCAGTACTGGTCCTTTCCAAAGCTGTAAGGCTGTTTGCTAACCATGATGAGGTCAGAACTCAAAACACTTCCCAGAAAAGGGCTCCCTTATGGTTTGTGATTAGAGTTCAACTGTGACCAGTTCTGCAGTTTGGACCCTGGCCATAGTCTTTCTCTAAAATACATTTTTCGAAGGACACAATGAACTCAGCTTGTTATACAAGTGCCAAAGGTGCCGTCTACCTAACAGCAGTAAGACTTGTTTTTTTCCACCTAACAGCAGTAAGTCTTGGCTCTTACATGATGCAGGCTCAGCCACAGAAGTCAGGGTGTTTTCAGCAGGCACTGATAGTGGGGACAGCAAAGCAGCTGCTCACAGTTACTCAGCAAGCCTCTGGTACAGTGGGGAACAAATTCACCATCTCTATCCCCGAAACACTTCCACGGGCAAGAAGCAGAAATAAGCACCAATGACTCATACTCAGGGACTTTTGCTTTGCTTGTAGTTGTGCTTCTCTCTCCTTCAATTGTCGCAGTTTCAGATCCCAAAACAGCCAATGCTCTTTGCTGCATCCCTTCATGTTGCTCCTCCTGCAATTTCACCTTACTGGAGGGCACGTACAGCCAAGACCTGCCCTCCTGGCTGTAGTGCAAATTTGCAAGGATCTATCACTGAGCTATTCAGAGTTGCCAGAAGTAAACCTGAATGCAGTAATTCAAATGGGAACTGGAAGTGCTCATTCATTCACCTGGCTCTGCCAGTCCATGGTGCTGGGGTAGATGTCATCCATATTCAGCAGGCTAATCAGGGCTAGGAGGTGGTTTTCATAGGAGGGGTTCCCGCTCGGAGGCTGTTACGGTACAAAGGTTGACACACACAAAGGCCCGTCAGCAATCGGGTTTCAGTAATCAGCAAGGAAGGAGTGGGTTCCCCTCGCAGCCCTTTAGCCAGCTCCTCCTTTCGCTTCCAGACTGCCCTTGCTCTTTGTACGCGGTAACATCGGCCGGGCCCATTCCTGGAAAAACGCTCCCAACTCACTCCCTTTCAAACCCCGCTGCAGGAATTTCATGAGGTCTCAGATTCTCAGAAGCAATTTGTTTTTTAATTCTGCTGCCCTTTCCCTCCCCATCCCTGCACACAGCAGTAGCCTGCTGCTGTGGCAGGAGAATCGGGAGCTTTGGGATACTGGGTGCAGGTTTGGGGAGTTGGGGATGGACATGAAAGAAAGTGGAGGCAGGCTGGGGAAAGGCACATCAACTCTGGAGGCAGCTTTTCTCCCTGCTTCTCCTTCATCCCTGATCCCCCTCTCCCTTCTCCACAAATCCATGCTAAATCCCTGCAAAACCCACTGCTCCCCATCCGCCCTAATCCCGTCTGCTTTCCAAAACTACGAAGGAAGAGCTGCTTTCACTTTCACTTCTCGGCTTTCCTCAAGGTTGTTTTTCACTCACCAGCTACCCCCAACTAAAAGGAAAGAGAGGTGAAGCACTTAATAATGCAGCAACAGTATTTCCAAGTGGGACATGTGGTGTGAATCTTTTACTAAAGATTCACTCTCTGCTCCTGTGCAACTGAAAGCTCTCCTGTAAACTTGCCTGTCACTTCTCTGCAATTATATACGTAAAAGAAAAGCCGCACTTCCCCATACACGCTCTCTATTTCACATGGAGGAAGAAAGTAAGGATGAATGAAGAGAGAAACGCAGCTTACGGCACTCTGCAAGCAGGTGTCCTTCCCGCAGACCTTAAGGCAAAGTCCACACGCCACGACCTCTCACTTCCTTTCCCCCCCGTCGCTTCCCTCCCTCCCTCCGTCCCCTCCCAGCTCACCTCGTCGAGGGAACAACGTCAGCGCACGGCACCCACGGCACCCGCGGCACCCGCCGCCTCCCCAGCCTCTCTGCTCACGGCGCCCGCTGTGGGGCCGCCTGCTGTGGGGCTGCCCGGGCCACCATCGCTGGGAGCCTGGCATGGAGGTCACATGCCCGTGAGTCGGAGGAGCCTGCTTAACCCTTGCTCCTTGTGGAGAACATCCCGTCCCGAGCGTAGTGCTAGCTACACGTCTGTACGGTCGTCTGGCCTGCAAACACCTCTCCGTGGGACGTGCTGGGTGCCTCCCCACTAGGCGCTTCCTACCGCGTACGAAGGGAAGCTGGGCAGCGTGTCCTTGGGTCATGGTCACATCCCCATGGCTGTCTCCAGATGTGAGCAGAAGGGGCAGGCGGGCAGGCCGCTTTCGCAGATGCGGCAGTAAAATCTGGCATTCCTCTGAACCAGGGTAGTTTATCGCCATCAATTTTTTCCTGCCTTTGAGCACCAACAGTTAACTTGCTCCAATTCCTCCCATCTTTCAAGCGGGCAGGAAAATCACAGGCCTTTTCCTTTGGAAGTTCCTGCCAGGAGCATTTTCTACTGAACGGTGTGCCTTTGAAGCAATATTTCCTACTAAACTGTGGTCCTTTGAAGCCCAAATCTGCCATTTCCTAACAAAGTGAACCTTTGCTGAAAGTGACTGCATACCTCACATGTGTTCTTTATGTTCCTTATTGCATTTTTGAGGGCCCTTTGCAGTCTGCAGCACAGCACAGAATGACCTAAAGCAGCTGAAAGCCACCTGACTGCAGAGCTCTGCAGGCCAGGGAAAGTTAGCCCAGACAAAGCCCTGTGCTATCAAGAGTATTTTTATTCCTTTAGCTTGAAATCTGAGCCTCCTCTCCGTTATTATTTTTTTTTTCAAAATCAAAGAGAGGTGAGGAGCTTTCCCAGTCTGATCTCTGGCCTTTGAGTTTAAGCAGATGGCAGGCTCCTGGTAGGGCTCTGCAGCATACGCTTAGTGATATGTCAGGCAGAATTAACAACATAAACCTGTTCAGATGCACAAACCTGTTCAGTTTTATTTTTCCTTCATATTATGTGCAGTCAAATTGTCCAGAGCAGCTTATTTCCTGATGATCTGGTCAGACCAGCTCAGCAGTGCTCTGAGTATCTAAAAGTGCTGCCATTGTGGACACATTTTATAGACATGGTATTAAAAAAAAAAAAAAAAGGCTATATTGATAATGAAGTTGGGAAGTTGGACTTTTTATTTCTTCCCCATCTGGCCTCTTTTGGCTGACTTTTGACCTCCCGTGGAGTAGCTGTCTCTCATCTCCACAGCTGCCACACAACTTTATGCTTCTCTTTTGACAGGTGAGATTTATAGAATCAGACCCCGCGGGTTTATTTTTGTGTAGGTGAGCTCTCTAGCTAAAATAAATAAATAAATAAATCTCCTGACCTAAAGCCAAGATGCAAGACAGCAGTTCTAGGAAAAGGCGCTCCAGCTTGGAGGAAAACGTTTGCATAGCTTTGCTGGGAACAACATACCATCCTCCTTGCAAGCAAATAAGTGGCCACCAACTGGTGGCTGCGTTCCCTGTAAGTGGATACTGACCGTCTGATCGTAGGTTTTATTTTTATCACTTTTAAGTGCGTCGAGAAGGGTGGTGGCAGCTTCTGCTGAACCTCTGATTTCTACTGTCAGCATAGCCGAGGTACTATCGCTGTCTGCATTTCCAGCCTCTGAAAAGCCTTTGAACAGAGATCCTGTACCCTGCAGGATCATGTTACTGCGCAGTCAGCAGAGGCACCGGAGTGTGGTTTCCCTGCATTTATCAGATGATTTATCACGTATAAACAAACCGTGATCCAGGAAGCAAGACTGCTTACTTTTCCTCACAAATTTCAACCCCCTTTCTTTTTTCTCCAAAGAGGAATCAAATGAACAGGAAAGAAAAAAAAAAAAAAAAAAAAAAAGCTGTTTCCCCTTCTCCATGTTGGTTTCTGTAGGCATCTATGGTTCCAAGGTTTGATATGCAAGCGCTGGGGTGAAAGATGCTCCCACAGTGTGGGACCAACCGTAGACCATGCTGTGCCTCCACTTTGGCATGTGCAAAAAGCCCCAAGTGCAGTATCTAACAGGCTCTGTGTAGTTTGTGGGGTTCTCTTGATGGGCATCATTTTCTGTACTTTGACACATCTTCTGCAGGGAGTCCCATTTATATTTTCTCCCTGATGCACCTTTACAAACCTTTACGAATCTTATCAGCTTGGTCTCACCTCAGACCACGCTGTCTTTTGTGTAAGCTTCTGTAAACTGTGATGGTTTTCCTGTTGGGCAACATCCAGCAGCTTGTTTGTACAATAAATTGCATGGAAAGGACAAAACCAAAGAAAACCACAAGCGCTGCCACCCAGGTCCTGCCCTCCCAGCTCAGGTTAGCGCGAGAACAGGAAGTAGACGTAACAGGAATAAATAATTTTCAATTGCTTTGGAAACCCCTTATTTATTTCCAAATCTTGATAGTGCAGTTCACGGGTTTGGATGGATTACATGGATTTTTATAAACGCTACTTTGGTGTTACTCCAAGTACGTAGACGGTCGATACAAACTACTTAAAATGCTTCACATTCTGCTCTTCTCTCCCAAGGCATTAGACAAGTTTCGCCGTACTACTTCTGATCTTTTAGGAGAAGATTAACATGTAAGTGATTATAAATAGCTAATTACTGTTTTATCTTGACATAACTTTGTGGCATTAATATTGAAAGTTGAAATAATTTAATAATAGAAACCTTTGTTTAGTCGATAGTTCAAGCTGAGCATGTATACACTCATTCAGGAGACCATTTGCCCACAGATTTAAAATAAAGCTCATGCTTGAAGTTTTGCATGTCTTTTTATTGCATCAAAAAATGCACTTTGTAAGGAATCTGCCAAAAATTCTTTGAAGATTTTGTCAAATTAAAGGAAAACTGCAGCTGGACCAAAACCTAGAGACTTCAAATTCACCGGTAGTATCAAAGTGTGGGGGTGGGAGAGACAAGAAAGGGAGAACACATTTTGCCACATTCTTGTGGGTGTTCAGCTGATTTTTTAAAGGTGTTTGTACATTTTGAAATGTTATTTCTTAAAAATAATATTCAAAATGAAACTATTTTTTCAAATGAAAATAAAGCTATTCTACTTACATAGTGCTCAAAGTGAAAAATTCTGACTTATTTTGTTAATGATTCAAATTTCAAATGATTTCCAAATATCTTTTCATTAATCTGAATTTTCTGCTAAATGAAATTTTATTTCCCCCCACACTCTTCCAATTAATGTACCTTATTTCTAATTTTGTCTCTCCATGTTCACATGCCTTTATAATGCCTGTCCACAGGACCACTTCACATGACTACTACGATGATTCTTCTTGAAGGCTGCATTTGGCTTTTATGTGTTTGACCTCCTTAAATTCTGGAATGGGCTTCCTCTATTTGCCAGGTTAGGAAATTTAAAAATAATACATCGTTTACTGAGGGCTGGGCTAAGCTGCAAAGTTGTGATCTTGGTTTTAAATACTCTCTTGAGGTAAAGAAACTAGATGGATCCACTAAATATATATACATATATATATAAAAGCAGATGCAGCACACTCCTCCAGATCCCAAGAGACAAGCTTGGGAACACTTGCAGCAAGGTTCTGGTTCAGGTTCTTCTTTATTTGCAATGATTAAAAGACTAAGAGCAGGACCTGCTTTTGGTAGCATCAAAGGTATCAATCAGAACTGCCACAAGTAGATTTTATCTTCTTTAAGCTGCAATGGTTTCTTCAATAAGTCTTGATTTCCTGTTGGACTACTTCCAGTAATAGCTGCAATTTGTGTGTGAGATAATCTGAAGGGGGAGAAACGAAGAAAGTTTAGTTTGGAGGATATCTTGAGCTATGACTGAAAATCACTGCATCAGCTCTGATGGATGGAGCTTTCTACGTGAGCAGATCACTGGGTCTGTTTCTTTTCTCACTCCGTGCTTCCTTCTATTTTCTCATTGCTGACAGGTCTCAGGCCAACATCAGACCGAAAGAAGTCCATGTTTGTAATTGAAATCATAAATAAAGATTAGACTTTATATCAGGATATTTCATCACTGCTTAGATCTTTTCCTGGTAGTGCTTTCCTGACTTTTCAGCATACTTATTTGTGCATGGGATTACAGCCTCTGCCTATCAATCTCTCCATAGGAAACTTCTTTGAACTTGCTGCTCAGTCTCAACTAAATTTGACAGAGATGTGGTAAACCTAAACAAGCCTCTCCATTCCCCTCTTCGGTAGATCTCAGCCTTACCTCTTCTAAAGCAAAACAGCAGAGTGGGCAATCCATATATTCCAACCAGGCTATCCGCCCATGTTGGTACCCATGGGACCTCAGTCTACCCACCACACAGCTCTACTGTCTGTCTCTTCAGTCACAGAGGCTATATCATGGGAACAGCACTGTAGGGGTGGTAGGATTCATGATGTGGCTTTCACTAGGTCTTTTGCTCAGGGAACAGGTCATTTCAGTGATGGGCCCTGGAAACACATCCTTGAGTGTGTTTAGGCCCAGAATACGTCAAGGCAAACGCATACTTACAAAACAGGCTTCGGCAGCGATCTGACATTTGCCTGCGGACCACGAGGTAGTAGACTGGAAAACCACTTAAAACCATGGTGCATCCAATGCTAATGTTTACAGGGTCTGAGTAGAAAGACATTCCCACTGTGAAGAGGCAGATGATGGTAAAAGAAACAGGAACGAACAAGGGCACCTAGGGAAAAGAGCACAGATGACTCAGGTAAGACTGACCAGCCTCGCAAATTGGCATCCATACGTACCAGCACACACTATTCACGTGTCTGTCTTAACGTCCCTTTCATGCAACCCTTAATCCCAGGAAGGGCAGCCCAATGTGGCATCTCCTCTTGGTGAGGTGAACACCCTCTCCATTTCCTCAAGTTTTCCTCACTCACAGCAAGCCATGAACAGGAGGAAGAAGCCAACCAAACCCCCCTGCTCTCTGAACGTACTGCACCAGCATGCATATGCACGTACTCAATCTTGCCATTTGTGGCAATTGCTGGTGGAAAAGCTGAAAATTAGAACATCCGAGCAAGTCATTTGAAATCAAACATTACTTAATGTTAAAGATTCTTTTTGACCAGCCTCCATCCTTACTGGGATTTATAGTGGCCAAAACAGGATGAACCGGACTCTCTACCTCTATAGCACTCGCAGCAGGAGTAGGATTTTCAGTAACAACGTGATGAAAGACCAAAGTAGCACTCAGCACCTCAGCACTGCCAGACGATTCAGTTCATCTGGCTTATTTGAAGAGCAAATTGGAAGACTGCAGTAAAATAATAAAACTGTGAAACATTTCCTTAGGTTATGGATTTACCCTCAGCCAAGTTATCTCTTCACCATAACTAATACAGGACATCTTGATTTCATCCCAGAAGACAACCTCTTTTGAAGGCTGAAAAAATAGGATTTGAAAAATCCTGTTTTGGATGCTGACCATGAGGCCTTCCAGCTCTCAGGCTCTTGCTGCTCTGTCTTCCCAGCATTGCTGCTCAGCGGGAGCAGAGCTCCCTCTCCGCCTTCAGGATCCCCGACCCAAACACACTCCTGCAGCAGAGTTGTGTGAGGGCAGCGCTTCTCTCTTATCAGTTTTTATTACCGTTTTAAGTATAAATTTTATAAGTCAAAAAAAAAAAAAGTACTGGCAGAATGACTTATATTTGCTTTATAATTTGTTCTATATAAATAGGACATAAAAGGAAAAAAAGGAAGTTTTTTTGACCACTAGAGAGCAGCACATGCACACATCACATTTAGGCAGTTCCTCCTTTTTGCAGCTAACCGTTCAAATTTGAAGTGGCAATAAAAACTAGGGAGAAGGAGGGGAAAAAAAAGCAACTGTCCAAATGTCAGATTTTTTCTCACTCTCCCAGTCCACTTTTGGAAACTGTTAAAAGCCTAAATCTCTATCTAAAACAAAATGAGGCAAATAACAGAAACTGAAAACATCACCGGTGCTGTTTATTAATACAGGTCCTCTGAGAAGCCTGTTTTGAAAGGAAAAAGAGAAAACTTATGTAAAACCTGTTTCTGAATGAATACAGTGCGGACCTTTCAAGGTCTCTCCTAAAAACTGCGTCTTCAGCAAAGACGAGGAAGAAAAAATACCCCAGACTAAATGCCGGGTTTACCTCTGCTTGAGGAGGAGTCTTGGGAGGCATGAAAAGCATTTTGTTCTCCTGAGTTCCTCCCCAGCTGGTTGCCCAGTGGACTCGGAGGTTTCCTCTGCAGGAACCAGCGGGAAGCCCCAGGCAGCACAGTGTGAAAAAGGCACAAATCCTGCATGGTCTAAGCAGAGGCCCAGCCAAATGCCTTCTTCAGATTATCTGGCAGTGGAGAAGGTGCCCAGAGTGCAGCAGGGGCTGATAAAGGTGCTCCACCACTTGCTCCTGCTGACCCAAGCAGGTCTCCTCCAAAATGGGACCATCTCTTCTCTGTGAGAGGATCACTTACATGCCGGAGGGCTGTGCCTGCACAGTAAATCCTGCACTCAAAACTATCATAGGAAGCACAGCTGCCATCTTACATCTGTGGCTGGTAACACACCATGTAGAACTGGTTTTACACATCTAGGCAGTTTTCTAGCTGGGCCAAGCCCAAGAGCTCCCCAGTTCAGCTTACTGTATAATAGGGATAGAGACCCCTGAGTGTCTAAATGCAATCACAGCCATATGTTAACAAGCAAGAGCAAGCGAGACCAAGGAAGCAAAACATGATGACTTGCACTTTCCTGGCCTGAACATCAGTGCCGAGCATTACCTTGAACGGGCTCTGCAGCTCGGGGTGACGGTAGCGATGGACAATGAGCCCGAGGGTGGCTAATCCTATGAAGAGCCATCGGGAAAAGCTGAAGAAGTTCAATAAATGGTAGATATCTCCGATACACACCATGGCAGTAACCAAAGGGAACTGAGCATTGTGAAGATGAAATACAGTCATTAAAGCCTCACTGCAGACCTCAGACTGCAAAGGGTAATATGGATCATCTCCTCCAGCCCCCTTGCAATCCCAGGCAACTACTACACAGTCCCAATAATTCAGAGGTCCCAGTACACTTTACAAAACACAGTCACAGACCGTAGGCTTGTGGTAAAAGGCCTAAACACACAATCATGATGTGCTCTAGAAAGCAGCAATGGAGATGAAGAGCATCTTTGGGGATATGCGTCCTCAGCAATTAAAACATGCATGACCCATAAGACTGTAGTACCAATCAGCAGTACTCAAGCAGCACTGGGACTTTGGGATACAGAAGTAGTGAAATGCCACATGAGGGACAATGTAATTTCTCTTCCACAAGTTGTGGTAGTAAACAAAGGGAATGTGTGTTTCCACCACACCCTGGAATTTGAGTTTCCCAATACCCAAAGGCTGGAAGAGGCATTTTCATAAGACACTATCAAGCAGTAACTGTGGCAGATGATAGGAACAACACATTTAAAGAATGCGTTCAAGGCAATGAGCCAATGAAGTAGTTGGTTCAGAGACCACCACTAACACGGGTGCTTTTCCTAATTTGTAGCCAGTGCCAGTATTCCACCTTCTTTGTTTTTCAATGGCTGAGGGAGCATCTAAGCTCCCCTTAAAACTCATTAGCTTTTCCAGGCTATGATTGCCAGACAAAAAGATTGCTGCAAAGCCAACACTGCTAGAACAAAGCAAGTCAAATAGCCAGACCTTACCATTAGCATGACAGCTGGAAGAGGTGTATGCCTTCGAATATGGATCATAGAGAAGAGAGGAGGCCACTGTCCTTCTCTTGAGGCCACAAACAGAGTCCTAGGGGAAGAGAAGGAGCCCTGCGTTCCAGCATCCCACATTCACACTATAAAATGGCTGGATCAGTGGCTGGACTGATGTAAGACCACTGTAGCCCACCACCAGCAGCACAGGCCTGCTTTCTAAGGTCACAGTTCTGTCCTTAGCTTCACCTTTGAGGGGGATTTGAAAGAAAAATAAGGAAAACAAGGTTGAATTCTCATAGTTCTCCCAGTACCAGTTAGTTCTGTGCAGCATAACACCCACCAGTGGCATCACTAGCAGCATCCCCTTGCAGGGACCACAATTGACCACGAACGAATTCGCCCAGAAACAGAACCAGGAAAGTGTCTTGCCATCAGAGAAAGAATTAACCTTTCTGTAAGAAGTAAAGGGATCACAAATCTCATGTCATTATAAGAGAGGCTGGGGAATTTATGAAGGGGTTGTCACTCTTGATGCCCACAACAACAGGGCACTGGGCTCAAGACACAAGAGGCCCAGGTAGCAGCTGCAGACTATAAATAAATAAATAAATAAATATACTTATATATATATATATTTAAAATAAATAAACAAATTTTCTGGAGTGATGGGATTTTCAGGTCTCCTGGCAGCATCTGGAAAGCAGGGTTTAGTGTGCTGCACAGAAGCCAGCAACACGCAGGCTGGTTACAAAATGGCAGCAGGGAGCTCCTTGCCTCCATCCCTCCCTTCAATCATGAAAGGGTGACTCGGGGGAAGCACTGCCTCCAATTTCATGAATTTAATCTCCACAAACATACCATGTGAGAGCATCAGCTGGACTGGAGCAGAGCCCAAAGCAGCTGGGGCATGAACGTAAAACTGGTTTTATTGCGGCCTCTGTGGTTTTGCAGGAGTGTGCCTGGCTGGCAGCCAGGGAGGCCCTATCACCTTTTATTTGGCCTTTTTGTAGCGGCTGTGCTAGTGACACCGGGAGAGAAGGATGATAGGGATACCTCTGGGCCATCCAGAGACTCCTCAGAGGAGCCGAAGTGAAGGATTCTCTGCACTGCATTTAATACTGGACTTGAAGGTAGTGGATCAAATAAATTGTCAGCGCTTGCAGTACGAAAAAGAATCCTTTTCATATCAACTGATAGCCCTTTCGCAATCAAAACTGCGAAACAGAAATGGCTCGAGAGAGTTTGCTCAGCTTCTCCTCGGGACAAGACGGGCGCGCCCTTCTGCATGGATTCTGCCCCTCTCCAATTTCAAGACTCCCATAAGGACATGCAGCTTAGAAGCCAGTAATGCTGGCAAGATACTTTTCCACGCAACAAAATTTTTATTACCAATATACTATGATTTGTTGTGCCGAGACTATTGCTTGAGGAATCGCTTGATCCTGGTAGCATTTCATTGACCTCAAAGCAAAGGTCACACGAAGAGTTTGCCTTTGGCCAGAGATCCTCAGAACAGAAGGATCCTCTTCCCTGGAGCAGAGCAGCTGAGTCGAGCTAACAAAAAACGACTCAATTTTACTGAGCAACTGCCAAGGTCAACAAAGCTTCTAGCCTACCAGAAACACTGACATTTCACTTGGATTTAAACTGGAGGGGTTGTGAAGGAGATAAAAAACTTTTTTTTATAAGCAGTTTGTAACCAGTCCTAGATATTGATGTCTAGACCTGTCCAGAAGGGAAAAGAAGAGCCAACAGTGATAGTCCTGTAGCTGACCTCTTGGAAGTCAAAGGCCCCATTTTTCTCCAAGAAGGGCTAAAATGCCATTGAGAGCATAGCCAGTTGCACAGGTTACTAATGCTTTCTCCTCTGATTCAGTAAGCAAAAAGGGTCATAAATTCTTAGAAATCTGACCTTGAAAATGTAAAGATTCCTCCATTCATCGTTCCAAAGCAGGACAGTGCAACAAGGACAGGGACCACTGAGATAAGACTTTTGAAGGCTCGTTGCACAAAACTCTGCGGGAAGAACAAACTTGCTTCAGAAATGTGTGATAACCTCTTCTGACGCCAGATTCAAGAGAAATAACTGAAAAAAACACCATTGAAGGATCAGAATATTAATCATGCCTTTTCTACTGTCATGCCCGGGTTCCTTTTCATTATCTTCTAGGCAAGATTAGAAGAAGTTTCAGTTGTCCAATAATCCAGAGAGTTGACAAAGCAGAAGGTCATTCTATTAGGAAAACCATCTCCTAAGCACTTGCTGCAAGCACCCTTTCAGTAAAAGTTGATCTCACTGAAGAAAGATTACAGTTGGGGCTACGACTCACCACAGCAACAGCTGGAGAAGCCAGAACATCTTGTGTCCCTAGGACTGTGTAATAGGAAACGTTGGTGAGCATATATCCCACAATTACAGTGATCACAGACACAATCACAGCCAGTGGGATATTTCTACAAAAGAGGAGAGATATACAACAAAAGCTGTTATCCCTCATACCGCTGTGGAATGCAACTGGTTTTACAAACTCACATTTTTCCTCCCCTACTATTTGCTAGTATTTGGTAAGGCTAAGGTACCTCAGAGGCAGCACAAGACCCATGTGCTTCTCCTGACCTTACCTTTCAGGTCTGATCAATTCTTCACGCACAAAGCAAGTCTGAAACCTGCACAGTAGAGGAAGATAGGGAGAGAGTTTGAACCTTGTCTCAAACACCAGCCTGCTGCCCCTGAAGTGCCCTCTGATCTCACCTACCAGCCTGAATATGCAAACATCCCTGCATAAAAAGCCAAGGGCAGCTTATCCAAAACCAGTGACTGTCTGTCAAAAGCATCCTGGAAGTTTTCAGTGTGGCCTGTGCAAGAGAGAGACAACAGATAGAGAGCAGGCAAACATGAGAAACAGGCTCCCTTCCATGGGTTTACATCCTTTGTACCTCTTGTCCAATCCTGGGAAAAAAATGTTTGCAACTTCTTTGTAGTTAGATATTTGGATTCATTTCATTGCTTTAAACTGCAGTGCTTTGTTGATATGTTTACTTCATAAACAGTGTGGGAATGAAACCATCTCCTATCCAGCCATGGGAGAAATTTCAGAACAGGAGTTGGTGGTGGACAGTTCTTTTTCAGACAGCGTCTGCTGTGGAAACAGGAGATCATGGAGACAAGGCGACTTAAGTTGTCCTTTCCTTTGTTTGGGCCCAAACCTAATTCCCCGGGTTCACACACACGCACAAGCAGCTGGGTGCATGCTCCTTTTTGATGTTGTGCAGCCAACGAGGCAGCTAATTCGACTCTTGCTGTGCCACCTCCTGAGTCTTCTGCAAGAGCACTGACCCCGGCCTCACACTAGGAACAGAGCATGGGAACCGAGGGGTGGAGGAGGGAGCACACGGGCTGGGAACAACCACCCTGGTCCTCTGCGCTCCAGGAAAACCCACGTCCTCGCCGCCCCTTCCCACCTGCCTTGCATTGCCTGGCAGGAGGAGGGGAAAAATAGGGAATCAGATAAAGACCCCATTTTACCAAATCCCGCAATGTTCAGGAAAGTGTTCTGTTTGAAATAAACCTGGCCCAGCACTGAAAAGTGGAAAGGAAATGGTCTGTTTTACAAACCATGCTTGTACAATAAAAATCAAAGTCAAGATTTTGGATATTAGCCACATTTGATCAAACTCCAAAAAAAATTAGGAAAGGGAGGGAGAAACGGCTAATGGGTTCTCATTCAAGGTTTCTTTAGGAGTAAAAGGTGTGGAGTTCACATAGCTAAGCTTCAGCAGGAAAGGGATGAAATGGCATGGAGCACATGGAGAAAATCAGGCACTTCTACTGAGGTGCCTCTGTAAGGAGCTCTTAGATAAGACTTAGGCATCCAGATTTGAAGCCAGAGAAAAAGTAATAGCAGAGGGAAAAGCATGAGCATAGCCAGTGGAAGGAGAATGAGAAAGGGGAACAAAGCAAAGTTTGATTTAAAAACAAAGAAAAAGAAGTCAGATGGAAGATGGATTTGAAGAAAACTAAACCCAAAAAATGGCAGCGAGCCTACTGGGCTTTTTATATTCTAAAATGACTGCTGATAAGTGATGGCACATAAAAAGGATTTATTTGTCCATAGTGTATTAATGAGTGATTTACAATCCCCCATGAGTCAGATGAAATACAGCCTGTCATATTGGGGTCTCGCAGTGAATTCTCCCTCCAGATGTCACCACCACTTATCCTCCTCATCAGAGGCGTGTGCCAGGGCTCCAGATTGCCATTCGAAGGCATTCCTAACAATAACGGCTCAGGATTTCTAGCTGCAGGGCTGTCCATCAGTTCAGACGTGCTGCCAGCCTGAGGGGATTTTTGCATGTTCAAAGACGGCAGCCTCAGACATCAGAAAGAAACATGAGTGTTCAGCCCAGTGCCTTTGTTGTGCCCTCTGCAGAGGAAGGAAGAAGCATGAAGACGGAACAGGCTTCATCCCTTGAGTGTGAATGCCATGGGCTTTTATATAAAATAAGGTTTGGATTAAAGCCAATACCCTGGGTATCACTCCCAGAAGATACCACTGATTGATAGGTTGTTTTTTCCCCCTCTGAATGCAAGCACAAATCTGACACAGGTCAGTTTTGAATTTACTACGTTACTGTCCATGAGAGGTTCAACCAAGCACCCTACCTGCTTCAGCCACACTGAGAACACCTACCTTGGGCCAGAAGCATCATCCCCGGCACGATGATGAGCGCCAGGGCCAGGAGTTTGACGACGGAGAGAGCCGTCTGCACGCGGGCGCTCCAGCTGACGCTCCACGAGTTCAGGGTGAGGACCGTGTCTGGAGAGGAGACCACATTGCTACAACTCTCGCTTCGCTCCCTGCCGCTTGAATGGTGGTCACGGGGATGGATGTCTGCGGGCCCATTTGCCCTTCCTCACAGATACAGGGGCCTTACACAAGTGTCCTGGGTCGGGAAGTTTTGGGTGATGGGGGGAGATAACACGGGGTCCCAATCCTGCCATGTTCCCACATGGTAACACTCCATCAACACCTCTGGTCCAGGGTGGAGAGGCTCCAGGAATGGCCCCCGGCATTAAGGTTTGTACTTACAGTATCCCAGGAGAGACACAAGCTTCACAGCGGGGACAGGAGCTGCACAAGGGGCAAAGAAGGGCTCCAGCAAGTAACGTCCGAACGCCAGCGAAACCACGGCACTGTTGGCAGGCCTGGCAAGGGAAACCGATTCGGAGTGTCACACAGTGGTCGCAAGGTTCAAAAATACAGCATGATGAAAAACTGCCCCAAAACTCAGGAAAATGAAGGAAACGTTCCCCACCCAACTCAACCCTGCTCTCCCGCACAGATGATGCCTTATGGTACTGGGTCCTTTTGCAGCTTTTTTCAGTAAATGGCTTAGAATCACATGCTGTAAAAAGCTTAATTATTTGCTCAATCAAGAGCAAAAGTTGAGATTAGTCACATGGAGCAATACAGTGGGGTTCACATGTCCTGCTTCATCTCCACTTACATGGAGAATGCAGGTTATTGCAAGAGGAGAGCTTTCTTCTTCTTTTAGGTAAATAATTAAAGAAATAAATACATACATAAATAAAAGTTATTTACAGTTTTCTGAACTATTATCTAACTCAAGACTAAGCAAGAAATTTTTCTTCACAGGAAAACTTGAGGAAGTTTAGCAATAAAAACAAAAGTTCTAAAATAAAAACTGTCATCTATTGTCAGTCACTGAAAAATACCACAGCCCTTGGAGGATATCAGCTGTCAGGACAAAAAAGGAAGATTTCTCAAGTACTGATTACACTGACAACATGGAGCTATTGACTGATTTTGTCTTCTTTCTTTCATCACAGAAAGCCTTTAAAAGCAATTCCTATTGTTTCTACTTTTTCCTCTGAAAAAAGTCTAGATTGCTAACTGGCACCATAAGTCTTCACAGCAGCTAGCAAAAGACAAACTAACAAAATGTCTTACCTGATAGCAAAAAACTCTGCCCACAAAAATAAGAAACTTGGCAGAGGCCCTAGAGTCTCCAGTATATAAATATAATGGCCTCCAGACTTGGTGATTCTTGTTCCAAGCTCTGCATAACTCAAGGCACCTGGAAAAGTTCAGGTAGAAATGAATCAAATAAATCACCCAGTGCATCTCTATGCAACTTTTCAAGATTTTAAATTTAAAATTTTAAATAGTTTAAAATACATAGCAAATAGACAAAAAGTGGGGATTTGGATTTGGTTTTGGGTCTGCAAAACACAACCATTTTTCTTTCCTATTTTTATGTTACGGTATTCCAAGGTAAGTTCATTTTTCTGTAAAAAGACAAGAAATTCTATGTTTTCTGAATAACGATATAACTTTTCCACAGAAGTTTATCTGAAATTAAAATGTGTGAAAGAAAAATTTACATTGAACTATGGAAGAATTCCTTAAAAAGACTCTTGGAGTTTCAAGTTCTTTCACTTGCCCTCATAATTAGATTACGATAACAGTGCTTAGAAAGTTGTGCTTAGAAAGTAATTTATAGCAGCTCAGCTGACAGACAGTGATTTAATTGATAATTTTAATTACGTTTTTGACCATGAACCTGTTCCTGTGTCCTTATCCTTAGGATAGGCCTTTAGGATATATTTCTTTCCTCCCTCAGAGATACCTGGACAAAAGAGCTGGAAAGGCCTCTTAGAAGAAAGCATTGCCATGAAGGACAAAACAAAATACCATGGAACACAGGAAGCTTCTAAGAAAGAGGTTCGGTATTTCTCCTCTCGTGTTCACCTCCTCACACACAAGCGTGACAACCGATTTGAGAGTCACCCACTCTTGTCTTAACAGCAAATCTTCACCACCGCCCTGCCTCTACATCTAGGCAGAACGAAAGGTGGCCCTATAAGAGGCATATTTGAAAAGGCAGCTTAAAATTTTCAGGCAAATTGATAGAAACCATTATATTGCTTTCTACTAGAGCCAAACAAAAAAAAAATCCATCTGTTTTTCTGTGCATAGGAATTCACTATGCCATTTGAACACATCTAACATGAATCTCAAACCCTGCCTGCAGCAGATCCCCTTGCTGTATTAAACATCCTTTGTTCACCACCGTAAAACACTTCACGCTGCACACTCCCCTTCCTTGCACACTGCAGGTCGCTCGCGCTGGGGCTGAGCACCCATTTGGGACTGGGGTGCACTCCCAAAGGGTGACACCAAACCGAGCTGCACTGCAGAGCTCACGCCCTGTTTGGGTAATGTTAAAGGTGATAACTCCCATTTTTCTAGCCTGTCTCTCAGAAAATTTATGCTGAGATCCCATTCAAAGCCTTGCGTGTAGGCAGACACCTCCTCCCATTTATACCAGCGGGTGTATTTACATGCTTCAAGCATGCATTTAAGTGCTTTGCTGAACTGAGGCTATGGGACTTGTATAAACACCATGCTTAAAGGAAAAAAAAATACGTATAAAAGAAAGCAGGTCTTTCTTAAAACACTGTAAGAAAAGTGCCAGAGAAAAGAATGATCAGGGAAGGCCATCAAACTGATTAAAGGGATGAACAAACCAACAAATCAGTTACAAAATGCAGTAACTTGACAAAGAGACTCCCAAGGCCCCTCCAGGAGACACTGTCAAGGGATGTAATGGAGAGAGAAACCTTTCCAAGTGCAGAGGCTTGGCTATCTGACCAGCACATGCCTCATAATTTATTGGTCTGCTCAGCTAAAAGAAACACGGTGCTCACGTTATGTTTTAAGATTTTCCTTAAGTAAAATATATCATACTCCAAAGAATCACACATAGGCTGCATCCCACATGTACAGTAAATGAGGCCTACACTGAGCAGCATATGCAGAAACATGAAATACTGGAACGCACGTGCTAAGAGGAAGGACTACAATTGTTGCCAGATTAACAATTAAGTGTCCCAATTGCTGCCTTCTAAAATGCTCCCGTGTGCACATAACTAGACCAGAGTGTTTTTTCATAGACTATATCTTTTTTTTTTTTAAGTTATGAAAGAAGAACAACTTTATAGTCATCCACAGAAATAAATATCAGGTTTCTCCCCAAAGTTCTAAGAGAGCCAGTAGTCCTGCAGGATCTGCACGGTAAGTGTTCAACAGCACCTATAGAGCATGTCTGAGAAGGTGCTTTTAAACAATTAAGGACAGATAGAAACTAAAACCATACATTTTAGCAATGGCAATTTTAAGGGCCATATTTTTTCAGAAGAACTAGAATGCTAAGCTACAATCAAAAAATCCATCCTTTGTAAGAAAAAATACAAGTTATTGATGGTGTTTGCCACAAACTGAAGTGTAATGCAAAGAAAGCAGGACTGAAGGTGTCAAGAATTCATCTACTCCGTCTGCTTGCTCCACGAGAGATCAGATATAGCCAAAGCATTTCTGACAGATACCCGCCTACCCGTTATTGCCACAGGCTCTGCAGTTCCTACAGAAATCTTCTCTTGTGCTTCTCTGTCCTTACCAACTAAGGTTTCCCTCACTGCCTTGTGAGACTGCGACTTCTTATCCTTTGCACAGCGTACATGAAAAGCTCTGCAGAGTCTTCATTCTAGCAGGTGCCTTTTATTTAATGCAATCTCACTTCCACATGATAACGAGTCAATTCCCGTACTTTTTTCCAGGCTCTCCTAGAAGATCATGCTATCTATTTCTATAGTCTCTTTAACCCACTTGCCCCAGACTTTCATGTAATTTCAAATTCGCAAATCACAGACTGCTGGGATTTTCTCAAAAACCATAAGGGAATCAGTTTTGCAGAAGATCCTTATACTTGCATGGTCCCAAGGCTTGTTGGATCTTTGTTTCTGCTCCATTAGAAAGAGGGAATTTGGGGTCTATTTTGCTCCTAACCTTTTGTATGAAAAAATTTGCTGGCTCCCCCTCCTCTCCCAGGAGCTTAAGCAAAAGCTGACAAAAACTCACCACTCACCAAACATGGAGAGAAGCCCACAGGCAAACCAGACAACCAGGGAGAAGCCCACATTGCCAGAGTTCTTCAGCACTCCTTTAGGAGAGATGAAGATGCCACTGCCAACCATGCTGCCGATAAGAAGGGAGAAAGCCCTCAGCAAAGTAATCTTTTTCCTCAGAAATACAGGCTCCTCTTCCTTCTTGTCTTTCCCCATGGCTCTTCTGATCCCAGGGGAAGCTCACGCATTCAGAAGATAAGGTCTCCAAAGCATCCACAAGGCTGACCTGTAATAGGAGGGAAGAGTTAGGGATTCGGGTGTCTTTTTTTTTTTTCTGCATAATTTTTTTCACAGCAACCTGTTGAGATCTGTTGAATCTATTCTCCTCAGCCATTGGATGCACAGTACAAACAAAATACAGTTGCATTTACACACACTCGGCATGATCTCTTACATTGGCACCGTTCCTCAGAGGGACCGTTACCTTGTTCCCCCTCTTCTGGCAAGGAACACACAACACTGCGAGTTGCGTGCCAAACTTCGGGAAACAGTTTCCAAATGCAGCTTTGACGCCCAAATATACATTTGCAGTCCAAGCTAGAACTGATCTGGTTAGGGTTAATTTAGGGGACTTAGGGGGTTCAAATTTGGGTGAGCATTGATATCAGCAGAGAACATCCTCTAGGAGTTCAAGTTTCAAACCAAAGAATCAAGACCTTGGAGATCTCTGAATTGAATGTGATTTTTCTCTAAAGTGACTTTTTTCTCTGTCTTTTATTTTCTTTTTCCTTTTTTTTTTTGTAAAGAAGCAGAGAACTCCATTAACTGGGGTACGCAAATGATTTAAGCAGCTCATTCCCTAATCATGCTTGGTAAATGGACACAACCTGATAACAGTTTTAGAACTAAGGCTTAATTCTAGCAGTGTTTATTAGTATGTTCTCAGGCCCTTTTTCCATTAGGGGATTGGAGAGCCAAGAATAAATATTGTTTAGCATGCAAAGAACAGTCCTCAATACCAGAGATGTTCCTTCTGCTATTACAAACCCTTTCTCAATAGCAGTACAAAGAGTAAAGAGCTTGTGCTAGAAAAGAGGGAGCCTCAGATACTCTAGGGAGCACATAAATTGACCTGGACCTGATTCTCTCATGCTGCAGTCATCTTGTACCTCATAGTTTTGACTCTTATTCTTCACATTACTCAACGCTCCCTTCCTGCAAGGAAGGGTGGTATTATGAGCTCTATTTACAGACAGAAAAGAATAAAGTAAAATAGAGCAAGAGACAGAGGTTGCAGTCCTTAGTCTCTTAAGGTCACAGAAATCTTTGACAGAAGTGGACTCAGGTTGACCTCAATGCTAGCCTGGTACTTCTACCAATAAGCTCTCCAGTTTCTGTATGTGAGACAAATTTGTACTAGTTAATATAGTGTCATTTTGCTGTAACAAACCTGCTGGTAGTTATTCTAACAGCAAGGTGGACACAGACGTTCTTCACTGCTCATTAGCCTCATTAGAGCAAACAAGATTGGTCTGGATTCAGTAATTTGGATCCTGTCCCCCAGCCACACATCTCTCTCCAGCACCCACATGCTCCAATTGAAAGCAGATGTTTGTCACTTTTCGCTGTTTCATTATGGCTGTCTTTGTAAAATATCACTTTTTTTTGAGAGGAGGGAGCTGTGGTACTCATTAGAATGGTTTTGCAATTCAAACTGAACATTTTTTTTCATTATTCTGATGTTGTAAATTGTAGATGTAGTAAATACTTGCCCCAGTCCCTTGATAGTATGTTATTGTGAAGTTACACTGTACATAGAAACTCTATTTTAGATCCCTTAAATTATCTCAGGTTAAATTAAATCAAATTATATTACTGTAATGGTGTGTTCAAGAGCAGGTAATCATTACCTAAGGAAACACATCTAAGAAGCCAAGATTTATTTTCTTGATAATCTGTATTTACCATCCAGAGACACAAGTGCCCCCTTAGCTTTGCCAGAATGCTTCCTGTTATTATCCACTGACGGTACCACTTCTCATGTCTTGTCTAAACTCAGAATAACAGCTTTGTCTCCTACATCTCTGGCTATTTTCCCTTCCTGGAAAGCACCAGGAAGAAGTGGAGCTTATCCCTTCTCCACACACAGATGAGTTGCATAAAGCCCTCTCTCCTTCCAGGAATGTCGGTTGGATTCCCTGAGACCTCGTCAAGCTGTCACAAGCATCTCCTCAATCAAATGAGCCAAGTTTGGTGGTTAAATCTCTAACAAGTCGCAGCAGACTCCTCAGGCTCTCATGGGTCACACCAGCAATACCTGAGATCCGATCCCCTGTTGCTATCTGGAGTCCCAAAGCATCGCTGGAGACAGCAACTCTAGAAGGGCACGGACCTCCTGAACCCTCAATAGCAGTTCCCCTTGGTTGCTAATTAATTCACATGAAATATTGATCATCTGATATTTCTCAGCCCAGAGCAGAATGACAGAAGGTTCTTTAGCAATGGTAAAGCACAGGAGGTTCACAGAATCGAAAAAAGCAGAGAGAGATGCTTTGTGCACAAATATCTCTAAGTTACTATTGCTAGAAAATTAAAAGTGCACTTATCTGTTTGGCTGGCTTTTAGACAAAGCCGGTGTACTTATAATCCATCAGACTCCCATTTCTTGCTGGACTCCTGAAGCAGCAAAACACAGCTTCTCTCCATGGGCTCTGAAATTACAGAGAGAAGGCGGGGAAGAGAGATCAAACCAAATTTACAGACCAGGTTAATGATCCAAAGTAAATACCAAACTCCATGCTTTTGTCCACATGCTCTTTTTATATGATTGCTATACAAGAGCATTTGGAGATAAAGCACCCCGGTCCAGTGAATTTCAGAAACATTAAATCTGTCCAGATTTGTCCCAGAAACTGTTGATGGAGAGAGAAAAAGGGGAGAAGAAAAAAAAGGCAAAACAAAACAAAAACAAACAAACAAACAAACAAATAGAGAGCTATTGAATAGCACTTCAAAGAGACACCTAATAGAGAGCACCGCTGGGAGAGACCATTCCTGCATGTGCTGCTTTCTAGTTAAACTCCAGCACAAGGCACATTAAAATGCAGAGTTGTTAATCCTTGTGGCAATGCTTAAGAGTATTCACAATGTGCTTAGCACAAAGGAAACGCACAAAGCTGGGGTTTGTTCACCCTTTCGCTCAAAATACAGGCTCAAATTCTCTTTCCAAAACGCGGTACCTTTGCATGAGATCATCAGCCAGCAGGACTGGAGCAGAGCAAAGCCGCCTCACGGGTTTTCACACCTGCTGTTTTTTAACCTGCTCGCTCTTCATTTCCACTGGTTGTTTTTCAGTCATTAATCTTACCTCACAGGCACTGTAGTATGGATGGAGATGAAGATGACAAACAAGCATGAAGGGAAAATCATGTTTGTTAATTGCAATGGTGTCTAGAGACTCGAGCTGAGAGCAGGACTCACTGTGATCGGCACACAGGCAGAGCAGAAGAAGTTACTTGCCTGAAAAGCTATCGATCTAAATAAGTAAAAAGCAGAGGAGGAAGAAAGTATCATTTACATCTGGGGAACTGAGAGCCAGAGCAACCAGTGATCCTCCTAATATCACGCAGGAAGTGGGTGGCATCCCTGGGAAACAAATCATATCTCCAGAGTCCCAGTTCAGTGACTTACCAAAAAAATAGCTATTAGTGAATATTCCTAACTGTTTACAGCTGTATTTTCTTTGTGGGAGCCTCAATCAATATGATACGGCCAAGAACAGGTTAACCCTTTCCTTTTCTTATTTTAAAAGATGCAGACAAGTCGTTCTCCACAGTCCCACTTTTTTCTTTTCGTGCCAAAAAATGTCACTCCAATTCAGTGTTCACCACAAGACATAGGCGCTAACTAAATAAAATCGGCAGTGAATAGGAGCTTTTTTTATTCATGCATGAAAGTAGCATAAATAAGCTCTAATGAGACTGGTGGTGCTCTGTTCTGGGAACTCAATCAGAAAATCTATTTAGCAGACCTGAGAGATGTTTGTTTATAGACTATAATGAACACAAGAAACAGGCTAAAGAGACAAGACATGCAGCTCTCTTCAGCTTTCTACAGCTGGTTTACAGCCCTGGATGAGAAACCCAAAGGGATAGTAGTTAATAAATCAAACTCAAGCTTGCACCCTGAGATTCTAGCAATAAACCCAGGGCAATCATCTTAAGCGTAAATACAAGATAAATTGCCAATGGTTTCTCTTCCCGTAGAGTTTCCCAATTTATTCTTGTGACTTGTCTAGGGAAAGCCTGCAATTTCCTCATATTTCTTTTTTAATGAAAATAATGTAAGCACAGACAGTAAAACGGTTCTAGGCCTGGTGACGCTGATTACCTTTACCATTACACTTAGACATTTCTAATTGCCTCTTGGGCAAGACTGACATTTTCTGGAAAACAGAAAGATGAATGTGATGAGTCTGGACCTCATGATGACATTCCAATTGAGAGAGTAGAACAATGTTGACTCCACACTTCTCATCTCTGGCTAAAAATTGAACTTAACTAATCTATTTTTTAAACAGCAGCATTCCTATTGGTTTTAGAGTGCCTTGCAACACAATTGTTTCCTACATGTTTAAAATGCTTAATTAAACCAGGCTGCCAAGTAGGTGATATTTTAACAATAATTGTGCCAATTCATTTTCACAGGATCATACAGCATCATGTCACTTTTCTAAGTGTCTGAGTGTAACTCTTAATTCAGTTTCCACAACGCATTCACACTTACGTGCATTCAGAACTCATGGAAACATCAACGATCTGCAGGAGCACTGGCTCTTCCATCAGCATTTCTTCCTTTTGTGTTGCCAGGGATTTGCACAAAACAGCAGTATGGGAGACAAGCATACCTGATTACAACAGGCCCAACTCTTCCATAGCACCGTCTGTTCAAAAAAAAAAAAATACAACGAAAAGACCCACTATCATCCCTGTGAGAAAAACTAATACATTCTTCTTATTACCAACAGGAGAAACCACTGCTCCAGGCATTGCTGCCTGTCCCCTCATTCCACATGGACCCAAGGAAGCAGCACCCAGAGGACCAGGCACTGGGGACTAATTCCTAGTAAGAAAGCCACTTTGCCTGGAAACTCTGTGGGACAGTAGTGTTTCCTTAGGCTGACATCTTAGCTCTCTAATATCTCTTGAGGGGCACAGTGCAGGGAACTGTCCATAAATCCTTCTCTTGTGGATGATCCTCCGAACAGCAAGCTGTTTTCATTCTTCAGATCAGGCCTCCTCCCTGGAACAAGACAATTTGTCCTACTTGAAACTGTTTTCTTAGCTGCGTAAGACGGAACACAAACAAAAATAAATTAAATGTTTCTAGTAGAAGAAACCCAGCAGAGAAGACTAATGTAGCAAAGTACAGCCAAAATTTCCCCAAATCAGAATCCTTTTTAACTGTTTCAAGTCAAGAACCCTTGTAAGAAAGCAGCAGCCCCAGCTCCTCCAAGTGATTTGCTGCACTGTATCAGTACTATCGGCAGAGGGGTTTCTGCCTTTGACTTTAGCACAGTGCTAAAGCCCATCAATCCCAGCTCCTGCAGAAATTTCTCCTTGAAGCAGCTCTTTATTTTAACCCCCTGCCCTACCTGAGACCCATTAAAAATATTGCTTCCTAGATATTGCTTGTGACTTACCAGAAGCGAGTTAACAGCTTCAGCCCATTTCCTAGGGAACACGTGTCCCCAGTGAAGTTCAGCAGATGCTGAACTACTATCTAGCCTTGAAGCTGTCGGCTCTTGGAGCGGTTACGGTGAGGGGAGTTTATCGAGACAAATATTCCCATCAGCATTCGGCCAACAGCATCAGCTTCCAGAACCACCTGGAACATCTGCTTTACAGCAGCAAATTGATCCCAAAATCCTCCTGGAACTGTCCTGCACAAATAGGACACGTTTCCTAAGGGGTAGAAAATGCCACAAATGGCCACACTCACCTTTCCTTGCAAGGAAGCAATTCTCTAACTAATCCAAACTATTTTATCCAGTTGCAGAGACAGCTTTCACTAGACAGGAACTTTCCCTGGGTGCAAAGGAGCTCCTCATGTTTCTGCTGTGCTACACTGCTGCCCGAGAGTGGCCTCCAAAGGAGGTTCCTGGCCTACCCCCACTTTAACCATCTGGAACTTAATTCTTCCAGGTCTAATAAAAACAGGCGCTTTTCAGATTGCCTCATATATTACACAAGGTTGCCCCTTAATCTCATTGAAGTGCTGCTATTTTATCACCCCAGGCCTCCTGCTCCCCTAAGGCTCGACCACAGTGCCTGGCTTTGCTTCTTCCTTCCCTCATTGCCTTAAGGGAATTCAGAAGAAAATTAAAACATTAAAAATAAAAAACCACAATCCTTCTCACCTGCATTAGCCACTCACTCTGGTTCGGTCCCCCATGTTCTGTGCAGCTGCCAAATTCATACTCAGTGGTCAGTATATTTGCAGTAAATCACCCACTACAGAACTTGACTCACATGCTGCCCAAACTCTGTCTTGAACATATTTCAGGGTGGGGGGACTCTCCTTTTGGCCTCTCAGTTCAGCTGTTATTCATTTATTAAAATATAAGCCAAATATACAATTATGCTGGAGGGAATATGTTTCTTTGTTAACCCTTTCTGGCTCTCGTTCAGAATTTTGAAGGCTATTGGGATTTATATCTTGCTCTGCAGAGCTTCAGACTACTTGTTCACCATTTTCTGTATCTCCGATGAAGGGAAAGGGGGAAAGGAGGGTTTTCTCTGGCCAGAACCACTATCTCATCCCCCACGAGATGAGACGGACGCACGTTTGGAGTTTCTGACACCCAGCCCTGACTAACAGAGAAGTGCCTTGTAGAAAGCTAACGAAGTCCTGGCCAGAAGGGGAGGGTGATTTCTGCTGAGCCCTGCGAGCGCCTACAGGGTCTTTCCAGCCCTGGACGTGAACGGCACGGTGAAGAGCTGCACTGGCAGCTGTGGGATGGGGGTCTTGGTGGCACACTGGGAAGCGGGGTTGGCTAAGGATGACAGTTGTCAAAGGGGAGGAAAGAGCGANAGATGAGACAGGGACGCACATTTGGAGTTTCTGACACCCAGCCCTGGCTAACAGAGAGAAGTGCCTTGTAGAAAGCTAACGAAGTCCTGGCCAGAAGGGGAGGGTGATTTCTGCTGAGCCCTGCGAGCGCCTACAGGGTCTTTCCAGCCCTGGACGTGAACGGCACGGTGAAGAGCTGCACTGGCAGCTGTGGGATGGGGGTCTTGGTGGCACACTGGGAAGCGGGGTTGGCTAAGGATGAAAGTTGTCAAAGGGGAGGAAAGAGCGACTCGGAGTAACCTGAGCAGAGTTTGAACCTCTAGTCTGGAAGGAACCTCTTGGATTGTGCACACACGCTTCTAAATGATGCTGCTTTGTGCCCACGGCGAAACAGAAACAAGCGTGCGGTGCTAGATTCCCCTGTGCCTTTAACAGCTGCAGTCTGGTTTTACTTGCAACATTAAATGAAGTATAAAAACATACCAGGAATAGATACTGAAAGGCCATAAGCTTACTATCCCCAGGAAGAGTCTTTCCCCAGAAAAAAAAAATGATCCCAATAAATGCATGGATAGGGTTTCCCATGGGGAGGCGTTCAGAACCGGGTCAACACAGAGACAGGTATGCTGTCTCTGCCATTTTTACTACAGCATGAGGGACAGAAGCAAAACAGCACCTAAAAGCCAGTCTTACATGCCTCTGCAGGTAGTGTAGAGAGAACCTCCCATTTTCACTCATACTTAGTAAGTGAGAATCAGATTCTAGGAACAAATGTGTCAACAAAACCTGACCAATGTGCTGACTGAGAAGGTTAAGTCAATATGAAGCTGTGTTTATTGAATTTTAAAGTAGGGACAGTCACAACAGTGTCGGCTGGCAGGGACCTTTAGAGGTCCCTGGCCTTATGTACCACTGCAGCAGGACTATTGCAAACGCCAGCTCTGATCAACTGTGGCTTTACCTAGACAAGTCTTGAAATCCTCCAAAGACCTCGCTAGGTAACCTCTTCCAGTGCTTTACCATCCTCCCAATAAAGAATTTTCTCCTAGTGCCCAACCTGAACAACCCAAACCACAGCCTGCAGCTCTTGCTGTATCATATCATCTGCTGCTACTGAGGCCCACAAGGAGCTCAGGCTCGCATCTGCCCGCACAGCCAAGCTGACCATGTCTCTTTCAGTTCTCCTTGCCATTCCCGTCCAGCACCAGTGCTCCACCAGCCCCCAGGGACTCACTTCTCCATTTCACTCTTCCCTGAAGGCAGCAGACTCAACACAGCTGCACATTGTGAAGGCCAAAGACCCTAACGCTGAGATTTTTGTCTCAGTCCCTGAGACCCTCATTGCCCATTTCCTAGCCCACTTCTCTACTGTTTTATCAACAGCCTCCTCCCCAACAACTTTCTGTCTCAGAAACTCTGTTTTGGTTTTTGTTTTGTTTTTTTTTCCCCATCCTGGACTTTGAACTTCTTTACAATCTCTGCTTGTCAGCAAGATTGCATCATTCATGGCAGGTAACTTTAACATGAATAGAGGGAAATACAAACAGCACTTCACACAGCATGCCAGCAGCTGGGAGGACTTGCAGCCAGTAGAGGTTATGGACCCTAGTCAGGTTTAATAAAGACCTGCATCACTGGAGGGGCAGGAACTACAATTACAATTATTCATGTTGAAATAGAGGTCACTGCATCTCCTGCTTCAGGGGCAGATCTGAGAGCTGTGGGGAGTCTCTGAAGACATTTCCTTTGTGCACAGCCCTGAGCACGGGGCCAGGTCAGCCCAGCAAGCCTCTAGGGCCAGGCACTCAAAGAAAGAAAAGTCGTGTGTTTTTTTCCTTATCGTTGTGCCTCAGCATAGACATAGTGTAGATAGAATTGGAGAGAAAGGAAGGAAGACCTTCCATTGGAAGACTGGACTATCTTCACACAAGAGACGCATCCAGATTGGAGTTTTTCATAGCCAACATGAAGGAGACACCAACCAAAATGTGAAAGACTTCAATTCCTTTCTTCTCCTGGACGTCTTAAATCAGTATTGACCAGAATATCATTAGTCCCTTTGTGCTCCACACAGATCCTTTAGCACACAGACTGCTCAAAAAGGCATTGATTGCCAACTCATGAAAACTTTGCCCCACCAAACTTTATTTTGGCTACCCAATAGCCAAGCTGACCCAATAAGAAGAAGCTCAGAGGAGAGCAGAGCTATATGGACGTAGACCCCCCTCAAGCCAGGCTAACAGGGAGTGCATCAGGGATCAGCACTGCAGTATTTGCTAAGCAGCCAACAAGAAATCCAGCCTCTGCTCCTCTCCATCCCCAGACTCTCTCCCCTCGAGCTCTACCCCTTCATACCCCTCATCACTGTGGAGAAGATTGTTGCACTATCAGCAATGCTGGCTGGCTGGCTGGCTTGCAAGGTCTTCTCAGTATAGTAAATACCATTTAAATGTTCTCCTGTGTGAGAACATTGGAAAATTGAGGACATCTGTTTGAATTCCAGACTGATGCAGCTGCTTAAATATAATTATGAAAAATATCAGCAAGGAATTGTGAAGACGTTGCAAAATAGCTAAGTAAAAAGAAATAAACTGGCATGCTGTGATTGATGTAAGCATGTAACAGTCTCCACATGTCACTGGAACGAGTGTGATCCACACCAGCTGAGGAGCTGGTTCTAGAAAGTGGAAAATATTTCCAAAAGGAATCACTGCACAGCTGAGGCTAAGCCCTCACTCCTTGTCACAGTGCATGCGAACACAGTGGGCATCCTCTGCCATACAAACGCCAGTAGTTTTCAGGGATGTAGGGCCTCTAGCCATGGATTGGGAGTCTGCACTTATCAAAGCTCAGGACTAGAACAAGACCAGCCAAAATGACTTAACTGGATATCAGAAATACTCCTCAGTCCCGTTCAGAATTGGGCCTTTGGGCTGCTAAGAGTGACTGCTGTCAACCAGCGATGATGCCCAGCTCATCCCTAGGCCTCACCACAGCCCATATAGGTACAAAACCCTCCCAGCCCTTTCCCTCCCACACGGGCTCCCCCTTTCAGCTGGATTCACCTGGCACAGCCAAGGCTGCCAAACAACTGCCCTCTCCTCCTCTGCAGCTGCCTCCACCAGCTTCCCCGGACACACCAGCCTAAGTCTGGGTTGAAAAGTGGGAGAAATTTCCCATTGCAGATCAAACGGTGCACTTCACTCGGCCTCAGAGGAACGGCCTGTGCATGCACCCCAGCTGTGCAAACACACAAAATGCATCTAGGCTCTCCCTTTATTTCTGTAAAGTACTTCCAGAAACAAAAGGTGACATACACTGCCTGTCAACAGAGAGAAGTTAGTAGGAAACTGTCTTAACAGATTAGCCCAGATCCATCTAACTGCTTTTGAGATGCTTTTGTGACTACTCAACACTAGTTAGACAGGACACAGGACACTGCATTTAAGCAATTCCTCAAGCTTATCCCTTCCTCAGCCAATACCACTGTTCTAGATAGAGGGAAAAAAGCTGAAATTGTTCTTTTCTTCTTTCCTCCCCTATTTTGTACTAGCAGGACATCACATATCCGCAGCTTACAGAGCAGAATCAAGCAGCAACCCCAATCCTAAGAACTCTGAAAGTCCCTGTGAGTCTTTCTGCAGATATCAGTGGCCTTTGGGCTAAACCTTTAGGACAAGACAGGCAGGAGCAAGGGCAAGAGCAACCCTTATGCCCTGCTTGCGACTCGGAGCAGCGGGACGGCCGGGACGCTCAAGGTGAGGCGCCGCTGCAGCCGCTCCGCCGGCTGCCGGCTCGCCGGGGTGTCCCACCAGCAGCGCGCACCGCGCTACACGTGGCGGGCCGGGAACACTCCGTGTTCCCCCCGAAGCGGGATGCGAACACTCCGTGTTCCCCCCGAAGCGGGATGCCTGCAGATGGTTTTTCCAGGAGGCTGAAGGCAGCTCGGGGATTTTGCCGCTGAATCAGGAATTCTGCGGCGCACATCAAGACCTCGCAGCTGGCTCCGAGCCCCACAGCTGCACAATGCCTGGCACGCGCATCCGACGCCGCATAATAAACACTAACAAGCTTGGGGCTGAGCAGACCCACAAGGGCAACTCGCTCACTTCCAGCTGATGGCATCACTGGAGGCTTGTATCCTCTTGACAGGAAAAGCTGAAGAAGAGGAATCTGAGAACAAACCACAGGAAACGTCCCTAGCTGAGGGAGAAAGGACTTGTTGTACAGCACATGCCAAAGGCACTGGTGGACAAAGGAACATTGTAGAGTTTGCACTTGAGCACACACACAGTGCCCCTGACATACCATGTCACTGCCCTTCTTAGACATAAATATTTAGATTATTAGTATAAGGGCACATAGCCTGAAATATGCAATTATCAGCCTTTTCTGGGAGCTCTTCAAAGCCAGTATGTCTCAGTCCATCCTCCCTGGCTGCCCCTACACGTGAGGAAAAGATAGCCTTGTCATTAAAGATATGGCAGTTTGGGGCTCCATTTTCAGCTGCCACCAAATATTTCTCCGGAAAACAAGCCGCCAGGGCCATTTTCCAGGGCTGCTTGCCCTGAAGAACCTGCAGCAAAGAACCTGTCAAGCATGGAGCTAGCATGGACCTTGTCCAAGGTCTGTGTGCGCTACTGTAATACAAATATGTACACTGTCTCTCCTAGTTTTGCTTCAACATGAGTTGTCTTAGATCTTGGAACAAGCATAAATGTAATTCTCCCCACTGTGATGTTTCCTTAAAAAAAAAAACGTGGAAAGTTCACCTGCTTTTCTGAGGCTATGGGCTTAATTTGCCATCCTCTCACAAAGCTAGCTTTTGCTCGCTTGTTTTTTTAATACTTAGCCACAAAAACACTGCGAAAAGAGAAAGACCTGTGCAGCCCTGTGGCTGTTATTGTGTGTATGGGGCTTCTCCTGCCTTTTGACAGCCAGTGGTGGCAGGTCCTAGCTGGGCAGCTGAAGGCACTGCTGAGCGCACGAGGTGCAGCTCCCCAGCTGGCAAGGACAGGAGAGAAAAGCAGGAGCAGCAGCCCTGGAAAGGGAAATGAAAGGGGCGAAGATGGGAGAATGAGAGAGTAAAACACCAGATTAAAAAGGAGCAGTAAATCCCTGGCGAGGAATATAGCAGGGGGGAGGGAGCAGCAGGACACCAGGAACAGATTGCGTCTTGGTAATGAGACAGACGGCATTTCCTTTGTGATCCGCAAATTCAATTGCATTTCCCAACAAAGGAGCCCCCGTGCTACCCAGAAATCTGCTCGATACGTGACCTCTCCCTCTCTCTTGCTCCTCTTGGTGCAATAACTTCTGGAGAAGCAGACGGTCTGGCCGGGCAGCGCAGGCTGGGGCTGCCCCAGCTCCTGCCGCTGACCCTGGGCCGCAGCGGCCGTCACTCGCGGAGCCCTAGGCAAGGGCACGAGGAGCAGGGCGGCCGGTTCTCCTGGAGCTCTAAGCAAGGGCACGAGGAGCAGAGCGGCCGGTTCTCCTGGAGCTCTAAGCAAGGGCACAAGGAGCAGAGCGGACGGTGCCCACAGAGCCCTAGGCAAGGGCACGAGGAGCAGAGCGGCCGGCTGGCCGGGGGGACGCAGACAGCTCTTTGATTAGCCCTGTCAGCCCCTGTGCTCCAAACTGCACAAGCCTGTGGGGACGGGCAGGACACTCCGCTTGGGACACGAAGCCAAGGTGACAGCAGGCACAGGCCGTACCATGGACACAAATTTCCTCCAGACCACCTCGTTAATGGAGGGCTGAGGACACCTAGCAAAACAACGTCTGGGACATTAAGACCATAGCTCCTCTGTCAGGCTCCTCTGTGTGGTTGTAAGGGCTGCAGACAGCAACCCAGGATAGCTGGGGGCATGAGCCTGCCAGAACTGGAATATCATCACCAGCCACCAGGACCAGCCTCCTAGGAATGCTGAGAGTTTCCTGCAAAATGCCTCTGGTGATGGAGAGGGAGGAAAGTGCAAAAGATCTTTGCTCCCAGCTTTCCCCCTTAGTTTCTCTGCATCTCAGTAAGGAAATACAAGTTGATGCGGTTGACCCCCCATCTATTTCCTAGAACTGAAATAACCACAGCCAATGGTCAAGTTGTCAAACCTGGGACCCGCAGGCCCAAGCAGGAGCCCCTGCTCTGCAGTCGGCAATGTTTGTTGTCTTTGGCACGTCATTTCTTCCATGGCCCCGGGGATTGGCACTTCCCTCCTCTGCATGGTGGGGTAGAAGATGTATTCAAGATGGGGCAGGGGCTCCTGCCCACGTGCTTCGTCTCCTCATTGAGAGTCTTGGCAGGACTCAAATATACAGGAATAAATGGGCAGTGGGGATAAAAACACACATGCCCTAGCAGTGGCCCCTCAGGCCAGGTTTATTTAAACAGGAGAAAAACCCAAAAGGAGCCAAGCTGTCATTTGTTTGCTTTTCCTTCCGAGGGTATAAAGAGATTACAGTTTTCAGAGTTATCAGGCTCACACTCGCCTTTAGTACTAAATTCTCCCAAACAAAGGAACAAAGAGAAGTTCAGCATCATCAATAACTCGTCTTGCACATCAAGTGTGACAGTCTGCACGGTTTAGGTTCTCAAAGACGCAAATCGCCTCTGAAGTTTCCCAGGATACCTCCTCCTTCCCATCATCCGGGGGCAGGAAGGCAGCAGAGACACAGAGCATCTCTCAAGGTTTGGTTACAACAAGGTGCCCCTCTGCTCACAGCAAGGGCTTGTCCTGCCCTCCGGGCCGGACCGATTTTGACAGATGCGCTGCTGTACCTAGGGCAGCACTACAGCAAGCCCAGGGCCACGACCAAGTGTCGCACCAGCGCAGGGGTCAGACCACCACCAGGAACCAGAAAAGACCAGGTGCTCCAGCTGCTTTTTCATAACAAGTAACATATTTATATATAAAATATATTTTTTCCATTACATAATGCTGCAATACGCCACTGCTTATATGGACTTTTACTCCTAGAACTATTCTCCCTGTTGTTGGAAAGACAGAGTTTCTATAAAGCAGTTAACTGATAAATATTCCTATTTTTGCCCCCCTTGTTGTCTAATTACTCAAACTTGCCTATATTATGTGACTTACATAGAAAATCTATGTAACTAGCTTCAGTTTCCTTTCTCCCTCTGGATTTGCAGTAGTAAATAGCTGCACCTATTTAGAGTTGCACAGAGATCCAGGCTTATAGATCAAACCCCTCCACATCGCACCGCACCAATGAGAACCCTGAGCTATCAGACAGATGGCCAGATGAGACAAGAAATCTTCTGCAATAAATGACTTCAAATGGAGATGGGACAACCCCTTGGGGACTATGCTGTAGGGTAACATGTTAGGAAAGGGAGGGCTATGTTGCCTAGTGGCACTCGGCAGCCAGTTATTCAAAACATCAGGCTAGACATAGTCTTCCTTCTGACATTAAAGGAAAAAAAAACAACAAACCATATGGAATCATTATAAATGGGTTTTCTGTTACCACTCTGCTTCCAACAGGCATGATTACATTTACGTCCTTCTTGGCTGCAAATCCACTGAGATATTATAGCTCCAGGGTTTCAGGGACCATCATATATTGTTCTTCTATTTTCCTCTCCTACAAAAGTTTCCAGCATGCTTTGGACTCAAGTTCACTGACTCTTGACAAGCCACCTCTGGCCTTTTATTTCAGGACATTTGCTTACAGAGAGTGAAATGTTTCTGGCCGGGGCTGACATTGTGTATTTTGTTAAGAAAAGCCTGTTTGAATGACTGCAAGGTCAGGATATTTCTGAACAACAACAACAGAGAGACAGATGCCATTTAACATGGATCTCAGATCATCAGTGACTAAGGTGTTCTGCTTTAGGAGTCTTGCATAAAAAGAACTAAATATCAACCCTCATGTTTTGGTGAAGCCGTGCTCCTGCCCTGTATGAAGAGATGCTTCCAAAAGGCACCTCCATCCCAGCTTACTTAAAACATGCCAACAAGACACCCTAAGATTGTGCTTAGGTGATAGAATTGTCTTGCAAATCCCCATGAGTTGATATTTTCCAAAAGGAGGCTCTTTACATCTAACACTGCTATATATTGTCACTACTAAGCAGAAAAGATGCTATAGGGATACACTCCTCAATTTCTGGAAATTAACACAAAGGCCACATCCAGCATGTCCTCATGACCCTGACTGATGCAAACTTACTGTGTGGTCCGGAGGGCAGCCAAGAGCTGGCTCTCCAAAAGCTGGGTGGATCGATCTGCAGACTGGTGAGGAGAGCTGGCAGCAAATAACCCCGTTAGCTGCAGCCCTGAAAAAGCTAAATTCATTCCAGGGTCTATGTACTTGGTTCCAGAAGATAGTGCAAATCCCAAGAGACAAGCGCAAAATCAATTCCATCAAATTAATATCTGTTAGAAAAACAAGGCATTGCAGGGCATGATTCTATGATTTTTTCCTAAGTTAAAGTCCAGTTCTTCAAGGGTAACAGTTCATCAGGCCAACTCAACATATGGCTTTCTAGAGAGGTTGAAGCATGAGCTGGGGGGATCCATCTTCTTGTCTTTTCCCTTTTCTCCAATATTTTCATTTTAGTGGCAGACAGAATACAAGATGGATCCCAACAGAGAAAAGTTTGAAGATTTTCTGTATGGTGACACTGCAGTAAAGCCTTTAGTAGATAAAACATAACCTCATGCACGAACTGGTAACCAGATTCTCACCTCGCTTCCTTCAACAAACGGATGAGCCTAAAGATTGAGCTGGCTAGAATTCTTCTGCATATCCTACTGCGGGCAGAAATGCCTCTGAAAACAGAGGAGACAAGAACCCTCCTGGTCTACAAGAACTCTAGTGATTATGCAAGGCAGAGAAGCTGCAAAGTAGATGTAAGTAACAAGGGCAGGAAACAAAAAGTAAGGGTTACAACAGGACAACACAAGGAAAGCCAGCAATGGTGCTAACTTGCTATACCTTGATCTCTGTGATTTTTCACGGTCTTCTTCAACTAATTTCAATAGCAGCCAGGATTACAGTGTTTTGTTTCTAATAGATGGGACTACTGAAAATATCTGAATCAGATTTCCTTATTGAAACGACAACTGCCGAAATCATAAAAAGTGTTATGAGCTCATATCCCCACTTTCCCAACCTCCTTCCAGAAGTGTAATGGTTTAAGTCGGTCAAATCATTTTGGTTTTATTTTTAAAGAGAAAAAGAGCCAATTCCTTAAGTCCAACTTGCTTTGAAATATAAATAAAACTGCTTCTAACATTTTTCACTAATGAAAAGAAGCATCAAAACCTAATCTCTTTTCACACAGAATGTAAGTGCATTTTCCAGTGGAAAACCCCTGCGACAAAGGCATCCCATCCACATCTTCCTGGGTTCATGGGAACTGGAGGTAAGCTCAGAGAACAGCTGAAAGGTACAAAAACGATGGGCTTTATTCCATTACGGGAATATTCCTTTGATTGCAACCCTGCCATTTGAGCTGTGGTTGCTCTGGGGTACATCATGACTAACATTTCCCACTGTACAGTCCTGACAGCAGAGGAAGTGCTGGCCTCCGACGCGGTGGCTGTGGTGAGTGCAGCCCTTTGTGTTTACCGGATATTTTCAGGGTAGCACAGAAAAAGCAGTCACATCTGGGACCCTCTCAAGGGGCTGCTGGCAAAGAGCCAGGGGCTCCACAGAAGCAGCAGCAGATTGTGGATTCTGCTGCCTTGGGCAGGATGTCTGCTTCTACAATGGGTGGGGAAGGAAGGAATATAAAAAGGAGATGGCCTGATAAGAACGTGGCCATGATGAAAGGACCCTGTCTGTTTAGCATGAATTAATTTTAGCAGGAAGAAAGGTGCCCACAGTCACTGGGTTACAGACTTGGGTCTCTCGCCTCAGCAAAATGGGAATTGGTTAGTCTTGAGGCAATGCTAAATACTAGATTTTTCAACAAATACAAAAGTAGATGCAGAGCAGAACAGAGGTGACTGGCAGTGGATTCCCATTCATCCTGGAGTTTTCTTTTCAAAATAATTTCCTGGATATTTCAGTGGCTCTGTCCTGAACAGGGGAAGCTTTGCAGCTGCAAGGTAAAGACCTGTCCTTCGTGAAATGTCTCTCTCCCACAGTAAAATACTACTAGTCTTTACCTTACAGTTCATTTTTTTTCTTTTTTTTTCTGAAATTGTTGGTTAGCTGAGAACACTCACAGTCAGAGGAGTTGCCGATCTACCTGCAAAAGCTTTAACAAAACTTTAAACTTTAAAAGCAGGGCATCACCTGAACACTCCTTCTGCTTGCCCACTGGCCTGTGTTCCCGTCGTGGCTTCTTGGTACTGGGGGGCGCACAGAGACTTCACAAGTGAAATCTGACACTGCGATCCCCAGTATAAACCAGGCTCTTCAGATCACGATGGATCACGATCACCCTAACCTGCCAGAACATGGAGACCTCAGCAAATTGTCCCACCTGCTCTCCGTTTTGGGTGGCTTTGCCTTTCGTACATGTAGCTTTATTTCCCACATTTGTATGCCAAATGCCATCATTTAAAGCTCGAAGGGGATGACCGCCTCCACTCTGCTTTGACTTGAAGTTCCTTCTTGAATTTCCTTCAACTTCTAAGGCAGGAAGTTAACATTGCATGCTGTATCATGAGCTCCTCCTGGTGGTGATTAATATTGTGTTAGCGTTGCTGGTTGAGGGTTTAATAATAAAAGAAGACAACTTGGACAACTTTTTTCCCCCCTCTTTTCTTCTATATTCAAAGAAACAAATGTAAAATCCCTCCCCAAATAAAAAATGACATATGTACTCGGCAAGTGAAGTAAAAGCTTTCACTCCTTGATATTTGCAGATGTGGCTAAAAAAAGAAAAAGCACATCCTTTTTCCTCACACGAATTTTCCACCAGGTCAGGAATTTCACTTAAAACATAGCATTTCACTTGCGTATTCTTGCAGGACAGATAACTTTTCCCCTTGTCAGTCTATTTCTTCCTAACACAATAAAGGATTTTTGTCAGAAACTTCAAGGGAAGAACAGCAGGCTCCACTCTTCTTCATGACCTACAGCCAAAGAAACACATCCTTCCCAACTATTGCACCTCTGGCGAAGACAGTTTTCTTCGTTCTGAGTCTGGAGGGCAGGATAAGGGGAAGAGGAGGAGACTTTTTCCCACCATTTTTAAGAGACTGAGAATGGCAAATTCTATTTTACCAAATAGTGTGGATAAAATTATTACAGAAAGGTTAAAGCATAACTTATCCAGCTTGAAAGTTTTAAGTAGGTCAAGTTTGTTATGCTCTGCACAAGCATCTAGTATCCAATAGCTGTGTCCAAAAAAATTAAATAATACAAAAGACAAACCATAACCAGTAAATGAAGCAAAGGTAGAAAAGAACATAAGACAAGCTGACCAAAAGCATATTTTTAGCCAACCACTAGCAATGGTCTCTATTCTCTTCTGACTGGCCTTCAGTATATGGAAATCCAGAGTACCTTGTAATCTGTTCAATCTGTTTTAATTTTAATTCAAACACTTTTGGTTCGTTTAAAGCTGTGTTTCATACATACTTTTCCATCCAGACAGCAGAAACAAAAACCTAGTGACAAGTCTGCCTCTGGTCAGAGCCTTGCTATCAAAAGCTGAATTGACATAAAATTACCTTCTTCAGAACATAGGGCACAAGGTGCTAGCTTAAGGTTAGACTAGGAGCTGTTATTAATACAACACACACTCAGTACATAGCCAAAACATCTTTCACCGAACTACTAAACGTACAGCTTGCAATGAAAAGGCTAATTTTAGAAACACTCTGTCCAGGAAATCATTCCAATGACTTGGCAACGAATCACTCAATGGCTGGTCTATGATCTATTAGAGGATAGGGTTTTTTCAATATCCTCAGCATCCCTTTCCTTCTTTCCCTTGCTGCTAATACATAATCACGTCATCACATCATCACACACAGGAAAAGAAAAGAAAAAAAAAAAGTGGATTGTATGAGAAATGGAGGCATAGCTTGACTCTGTGTTAGGCTGTTCTTGCGTAGACAGTGTTTGCCTCAGAATAATCCCCCATTCCTCTGGAAGAGAGAAAAAACAAACAAACAAACAAAAAACAGGTTAAATAAGCCATAAACACACCCAAACACACAACCACAGCAATCTTTTTTTCTCCTGCTTAACTGCAAGATACTTTCTGTACTAGGGGATGCAAGTTCCAGTTTTGAAAGTGATCTTCTTAATGCCCTTGCCATAATGCCTGCAAGAGAGAAAAGGTTCTTCTTCTCTATTATTACATTAAATGCCCTTTACATTTCTCGGCTATCAATGACGACCTTGAAGATCTTGATTAAAGATGTCTATGGTCTGTTCAATTTTACCAGCTTTTCATAGAAACAGCAACCCTTGGGCTCACACTACATTGTTAATTAAAAAGCCTTTAAGATATCAATGCATTTGAGGAGATAAGATATCTAGCTAGGAACATTAGCATAGAAATGTCCTCAAATATTTGGAGACTTTGAGAAATGTAGATATGGAAGACCAGAGATGTCCTAGCTTACACACAAACTACATTAGTGAGAAGGACCACTGCATTTGTACAGTAAATCCAGCAGTACTGTAGAGCATAGTTACTCATCTGCCCAAGCCTTCGTTTCATACCTTTTACAGAACAGAAAATGCATCTGTTCAATCTCCTCCAGTCGTGTGAGAGTAGTGGTTCAAACACTGGCAGTTCAGTGCTGTAGCAATAACCTGCCCTTGTAAGCTAAGCTACTACAATACCCAACGACCAGCACTGGGGACAAATCCACCTTCCACTCAGGTTCATCAATACCTTTCCAGAATACTGCCAGAGACGGTGATTCCACCACTTCCCTGGGCAGCCTGTTCCAGTGCTTCACCACTTTTTCCATGGACAATTTTTTCCAAACATCTAACCTGAACCTCCCCTGGTGCAACTTGAGGCCATTTCCTCTTGTCTTATTTACGGTCGTTTTTCTGGAGAAGAGATCGAGCCCCGCCACACTGCAGCCTTTCGAGTAGCTGCCGACAGCAATAATGTCTCCCCTGAGCCTCCTCTTCTCCAGACTAAACAACTCCAGCTCCCTCAGCCGCTCCTCACAAGGTCTGTGCTCCGGTCCCTTCACCAGCCTCCTTGCCCTTCTTCGGACACACTCCAGTGCCACCATGCCCGTCTTGCAGCGAGGGGGCCAAAACGGGGCAGAGTACTCAGTGCGGCCTCAACAGCACCGAGTACAGGGGGACGATCGCTTCCCCGGTGCTGCTGGCTACACTGATAGGAGCCAGGAGGTCCTTGGCCTTCCTGGCCACCTGGACACGCTGCATGTTCAGCCAGCTGACAACCAGCACCCCCAGATCCTTTTCTACCGCACGCTCCCCAGCCGCTTTCTTCAGTTTTCCAAGGCACGAAGCCCAGCCTTCCTCCAGGCAGACTGTTGCCTCTCTTCGTATCTTGGTCTAGGCACTCCCCAGACACAGAGGGACGCAGAGCTGGGCATCTTTCAGGGATCGCAAGACATCCACACTCTCCACCCATGGCCCATCAGGGTCTGAATACCAGAAGAAACAGGCAAAAAGAGCAGCCCCACAGCCCCCTTGAAACAGGAAAAATCCTATTGCCTTTGGCAGGCACCCCAGTGATGTTTGCAGATCGCTTCAGTCTCCTCAAAAGCAACTTTGCTCTTCAGCCTGGCCGTTTGCTCTGACCCTTCCCACTCCCTCCCTCCCCAGAACATCCCAGAGGCCCTCAGTCCCATTAGCAAAACAGAGCATTAGGATCCAGCAGCACCATCCAGCCGCAGGAATTCCTGCCTTCGAGAGAACAGCTCCCAGGTAGCGGGGAGGATCGCACTGCCTCCCTCCCCATCCTGCATGCAACTGGCAAGCATTTCCCAGGACAGAACTGGGGAGCTCTGAATCATCCCAGGTCTAACCGGGGATCCAAAAATAAGGCCACCTGCAGCACCACCTGAAGGACCTTAGAAGAACTTAGAAGCTACATTGCTAAAGAGGTATCACTACACCCACTGAGGCATAGCATTAGATCTCATTGCATTGTATGCTGCGTCATCAGCTTTCAGGAACTAGTTAGAAATTAAGGGTAGAATTGCAGAAGGAAAGTTTCAACCAGAGCATGCAAATCTAAACAAAGTATGCTCTAAAAAATCCTAAATCCTTATTGCTTCTGTCCATAAATCCACTCTGTTATGGCCCAATTACTTGCAGCCATTTCTATCACCCCATAGTCTGATTGAACGCTTTAGGTATTAAGCCCATTCACTGTGACTCCCTGGAAGTGAAAACCTAGGTAATAATGTATTTCAGTTTAATATCTCTCATGATAAAAACATAGCATCCTTAGTGCTAATTAAACAAAAATTACCACATGTGTATAGTTTCCTTTCAATTTTCTACCACTATGTACATTTTGTTCTGAGCAGTCACATAGTATCTGCAAGATCTCTGAGCTATATCATGATCTGTGTTTCAATGCTTCAGCTAATGACGAATGCTTCAACTAATTCAGGCTCCACAGAATATTTAACAGATCCACGATTGCAATTTATATTGCTACCCATCTTTTAGAGTCCTTTCCAGTGAATTACGCGCCTGCTGCAGAACAATATTCAGGTTTTTCTTCAAGCCATGAACTGTAAAATATGCAGTATGAGTTAGCATCAGTGCATGAAAACATACGTGCAAGAACTCTGAATGTCCCAAACAAGTGGAAAAGTTTAAACACAGTATTTTTAAGAGTACCAACAGCACTATTTTCCTGTCAATTAGATGTGATAAATAATAAAAGGGCTCTTTTTCATCATAGTTGGGGTAAAAATGTTAATATAGTGAAAATTTGGTAACTGAGGTTCTATATGCTGTTTAAAAACCTTGGAAACGGAAAGACATGGGGAAAGGAAAATATAAGGATTAAGGAAAAAGGAAAAATATATATACACTTAATTGATATTGATAAATGAAGACAATTGCACTACCGCAAAAATACACATAGATGAGTCTGATTTGCTAAAATATTTCTGACCTCCTCAGTTCTCTAATCTTATCAATAGTTCTCTCTTTAAAGATTTTTTTTTTTTCATTTATTAAATGCACTAATCTCTGGAAATTTCACCTTATTCCATGTCTCCTCCTAGACATTAGAGATATTACGCATTGAGTCTATGTAGTCTATATTTTTTCTCCTAAGCAACCATACGGTAAGTGCTATTTAAAATGTACTTTTCAAAAAAAGGAAATTATTAACAGCAGCTATGACATTACTGAAAATAGTCAATAGTTCCTATAATAGCGGTGCTGCGTATGGAAGACATGAAAAAGGTAAGGTTTGTAGGAGAAGGAAATGACTTATACCAGAACCATGCGTGCTGAAAATTACATTTATGACCCACTCTCCAAGTATATCAGGTGGTCTAATACATGTCACTTCTATAAACCTCACTCATATCAGGGTAGCCATGGGACACAAAATATCAAATCTTTTCTTCCTGCTTTCTCTATAAATTGAACTCCCTCTTAAAGGGAAATTCACTTAGCCCTGAGAATGGATTAACAGGGCGAATGTCTAAAATGATTTTATTTAGCCCTGGAAGAGATGCATTAAACCATGTTCTTATTTTTTTCCCAAAGCATCTCACTAATGCCCCTTCTCCGAGCTGCTGGAAAAGCCTGGGGAGAAAGAAATCATTCAGATGTCATGTCCCATTTAATGCTTGGTCTCCTTTCTAAGACTATGACAATTTAGCCTCACTTGTGGCACTTAGTTTTATGACAGGCACATCTGTCCCCTAGTCTTTGGAATAGGATCAACTCATTTCACAGTAGCCCACAGCGTAACTAACAAGACTCCCCTGCCAAGGACCTGGGCTGAATATGAACAGGCCCAGAAGCAGAGACTCCTTGCAACACAAGGAATTCTTCCTAACATCTCTTTCTGGTCACTCATTTATATAGTAAACATGCTCTCCTTCCTCAGGAGGTAGAGCCCTGTGGGAACACAGGAGTGGGTTCCTCTCAAGGAAAAGCCTATTAGCCACGTGGAAAGGGCTCTGGTCAACAATTCTACATGATTTTAAATGACTACTGCTGGTCAGACACAGCAAAAGCCTGATGAGGCCAGACCTGATATAACTGATCTGTTTAGGAATCCTTTGGAAAAAAAAAAAAAATGTCAATTTTGTCAGTAACTAATAATCGACAGCTTACAAATGAAGCACATGATTTAGCGTGTTTTCCAAACGAGTGCTAGCATGAAAAAATACTCCAGAGTTAAAGCACGCTTACACAGCAGTGAACTTACCTTAGGATACTAGAATAGAAGGTACAAAAGTTTTATTTGATGTTGGTTTTGTCAGAGCGAAACACTGACCTGACTTTGGTAGCAGTGTAAGGCAAACATTTCTCACAGAAAAATCTATGTTCTCTCACCATGGGGGGAAACTTTACGTGCATTCACGGCAGCAATAAAACTTAATTTCTTATTAAACTTCCAGGCAAAGCATCACAAACAAGTAGACTCTTTGTATACAATATTTTAGTTGACTTATATGTTCCAAAAAAGAATATTTTTTTCGAAGACCAAAGTAAATACAGTAGGAATAGTATAGATAAATAGATCTATTAAGCCAGACACAGTTTAAGCTGCAGTACTTATTCTAAAGACTAAATTAAAGTGGCTTAATTTAGACAATATTCCACCTTGCAGCAGGTTCATGGTTAGGTTACTTTCTGAGCTCTGGCAACTAAAGATTTTATTCATTGCCTTATCAGCCAATTCTACCGCAGGTGAACATTTTAGTTGTTGACTGCTGTAAATTCAAATGTGTTTAAAATACCTGGTCACATCAAAGTGAGCAAAGTGAGCACTTCAGTCCTTGCTTGAACTTACCAGTGGTAAAAGCATACATTCAGGGGCTCCCAGGAGAAATACTTCTGCATAAAGAAGCAAAAAGTTTCTACAGAAACCAATACTGAGCAAGATTCACTTCCTCATATTCATCCTACTAGCCAGGTTTCTATGAGCAATCCAAAGTTACATCTTTGTCAAAGTCAAAACAAAACAAAAAAAGATTGAATGTGTAAACTATTTAGCCAACACATTAGCTTCCCAACCTGATCAGGAGACGGCAAAACCTTCACAGAGTTGACTTCCACTAGATGCACAAAAAGTCAAGGATGCACGCACTCTACTGAAGAGTCTACCTAAAATGCAATGAAAGCTGCTGATATAAAATTTTAAAAATCAATGGAAAAAAAAAACAATTTAATCTTTTGATACTTGGGAATGGATATCTTGTCCATTTCCTGACTACAGAAATTCAGCTACTTTGCCATATTTGTTAGCCTTGAAATCCTTAAAATCTATCTGCCCATTGGAAAGAACAATCCAGGTATTTTATGATCCACCCCAAACAGAAAAGCAGAAAACAATGAGAAACACTCAGTTTAAAGAAATACGGGAATACTGACTCTGGTGCAGAAAGCTATCCAGTAACACTTAAATCAGAACTTTTGGTCTTTCACAGATTTTCCAGTGTACTATCCTATTGAACAAACAGTGGTCATAGGGAAAGGCTCAGGAGTGTAACTGGTAAAGGCTAAAGGACATACAATAAATATGGTTAAATAGATTTTTATACAGGTTTTTATTTGAATTCCGCTGAGATCAAGTCAATCTGTCTGATGAAAATGTCCAGGTCACAGCCTTGTTTTTGACCAATTACAGTGATGAATGCTTTTTAATAATATGTGATTGTGCTGATAGACTAACAGCTCCTTCACATCTTTGGCACATCTTTGGCTAATCTTAACAAATTTAAAACAGGTTTTAACACATGAATTCAGAAACTGTAAAAGGCACATCCAGGAGTGAGCTCATTTATGTTCACTTAAATATTTAATCTTTATCCTCTATATTTAAATTACGATTTTTTCCTCGGGACTTTTTTACTCCACCTAAATTTGTTTTGAAAAAGTACATAAGTTTCTACTCCCAAATTTAGAAGATTATTATGTTGTACACTTTAGGCCACAGAACTCATTAGCTTGTTGTTATTTTTAAGAGCTATTTCAATCTTACACTTGAGCAGCATACAGTTTGGCAAGGACAGCTTTCTTAGATGTACTTTGTCTGTAAACACCGAGCACAACGGAGACCTTGGCTGTGCGCAGATCTCCTGAACAATAGAGTTAGTAGAGAGTTTTCTGCAAACTCAAGCAGCCCAAAAAAAGGAGCTGCTTAGGATGCTCAAATGAAAGATCTTTTGCCATCTGGTTCTTCCAATCCCATTGCTGCATCATTTATCCAAGGCTCTCAAAACGGCCATCACTGGGACCTACACACTGGTCCATATGTAGCACTGAAGCTCAGTATCACTGCACACTCTTTGCCAGAGAAGAAAACACATTACAGTGAGTGTGAGCACAACACAGCAATGCCTCCGTTACCGCCAAGCACAACCCCTAGCCAGGAACTGTCATACAGAGTGAAAACAGGTAGCACTGAAGATTGTAAAGCAGACACTGAAATGCTGTTGGAAAAATCAGCAGCGAAACCACCCAAGATAAAAGCAAGCAAGATAAAAATGAGCAAGAGGGTGCAGGAGAAATGTCCTCTACCTGGAACAGTACACAATACTTAAGGGAAAAAGAATTGAGAAATGAGTCAGCCGTCAGAAGCATGAGGCAAATCTGAACACAAATTAAGAACAAGCAAGAAGAACGTGAAAATAACATTTCTTTTGACACCCTGCTTACAATTTACACCTGTTTCTCTAGATCTCTAATATCACAAACCATAGAACATTCCCATCTCCCCTTATATATTAAGATTCAAAAAGAATATACACATCTTCACAAAACGCATTTAGTTGCCATATAATATACTTAGACTGAAATTAAATTTGCACTCGGAAAATAAAAAGAAAATGAGAACATTCCTTCTCACATTTCTCCAGTAGTCTTAAAAATGTGATGTATAACGGGCACAGAAATCATAACTAGAAGCATTTTTCTCCTCAAGACATTCTATACAACCTTCGGTATTTACACTGAAGCAAATGAAAAGTCTGAAGAAATTAAACACTTTAGAGTGCTAAAATCAAAACATAAGCAATACATTTTTTTAATTTCAATATTTAAAGTACAGAAAGTGGAATCTATGAATATCAAATACAAATTTAAACAAAGCCACTTGTCCTCCCCTAGAATAATCAATGTGAACTACTTATAGAAACTTACAAATTTAAAGTAAAATTGAACCAAAATAAATACTGTACATACACTTTCCCTGCCTGCAGGCAAAAGAGGATGGGAAATACTGTTATGAATTGAAAAAAAAATGCTCTTAAAGCTGCAGCATCCCATTTCCCAGCCAAATACTTAACACAGTAGTGCGTTTCTTTAAAAAGGAAGACACACAAACACCGACCCCTATTGAGCAGACAAGCTAGTATTTTCAGAGACATTAGAAAGAAAGATAGAAATTAGACTATGAGAGTAGAAAAAGGAGAGGAAAAGACAAACAGGCCAGCAAAACATTACTACAAAACTAGTAAATATAGCCAAGAACTATCGCTTTTTTCAATTGTTTTTTCTTTTTTTAAAGAAAGATAGGCCAAGGAATTGGCAACAATAGACATTTCCCAGCAGAAGTGACGATACATACCAATATAATCTCTTAAAGTGATCCCTTTCATTCCCTTCCCACAACATGAAACTTTTATGGCTTAATTTATATTAAAGTAGAAAAAAGTCTTTTTCCAAAAAGAAATGCAGTATGTGAAGAACATGCATTTCCTTATCAGTGCTACTTATATTTCCCACCTACTGCAAGATTTATCACTCATTTGCTCTCAAAAAATGGTTATTTGGATTTTTTTCTTTATTTTTTTCTTTTTCTTGATTTTTTTTGGAAAAATGGATGTTGCAGCTTTTAATCTTGTTTAACCACAAACAGTAAGGCCCTTGGTTCCATTTATATTTCTTCTATGAAACAGAGCAGCTCTGGGCTCAACTCAATCCCAGAAGCCACAAACAGCATTTAATGGTCTGGAAGTATTATGTGAATGAACTCCGAAAAGACACTGGATTTGGGCTGGGGGGGAGACATGGGCACCTGGAGCCTAAAGAGGGCACTAGTTAAGGGTACCAGTTCATTCTAGCTTCAGCTCTGCTTAGTCTCCACAACTACAAACGCGGGTCAGCAAGATGCATTTCAGTGCCGACTCTGAAATTATGCAAAAAGTTTCAACGTTTACAGCTTCATGGCCTCGTGAATGAGGAACAGCTTATGCCACATAGCAAAGCCTAGGGAAAGCTGAAGCTCTCTAAAATGTGATCATGACACTGTGCTCTCTTATCTCTATTAAAGATATCACAAGAATTTCAGCTACCCCCCAAAAAAAGAAGAAAAAAAAAGAACCCCCCCAAACTTCTATGTGATCAGAAAGTAAGAACTGTAACTCAACATCTAACCCTTTCAAAATTGTTTTTAAGAATGGATTCATGTAGAGTAGTATAGGTTGCATAGGTAATCTACCTCAGAGGTCATTAAAGGCTACCCTGTAGCCAGGGTTTATTAGCAAGTATAGTAGGAGGGAAAAAAGGGAAAGTTGCTGGAAGAATCTTTGATATAGTTTCTAGGTGGTCTTTTCATTTGCATGTGGATTTTTTTTTTTTTGCTTTTTGTTTTTGTTTTTTAACTGCAAGAACGTGAGAACTTTGAACTACTTCATTTCCTCCTGTTCCGTCTGCCTGTCAACAAAGAGAGTTAATATTTTGTATCAAATCCAAGTTCTTAGCCTTTTCTTTTTTGAAAATATTCTCCTTGAAACTGAGTTACCATAGCAGGCTTAATTCTCTGGGTTGTCCATTCAGTATTACCCACTCCCTCCCTCATAGCCCTTCTTCATCTCTAGTTTGACATCAAGAAACAAAAAATAGAGCTTTTTCTCTCCACTACTACAACACAACGTTCAGTTCATCTACAAAAGATTGGTGCAGTAGTATTTCATCTAGAACACAATAAAAATATTCCTACATACAAGTACACAAAACAAGTGAGGTCACCACATCCTCTTCATGAGCTACCAGGAGACTTTTTTTCCCCCTATTTTCTTTTTTTTTTTTTTTTAAACTAATATATCACAGCAAATTCTCTTAAATAGACTTTTTTTTTTTGAGGCGACACAATGAAGTTTTAAAAGTAGACTTCTGGAGGAAGCATGGTATCTGAAGAAAATTGTAATGGACCTCTGTCTCTTGACAGCCTATGAAGGGACTATTATGTAAACTCACAAAGGTGGAGAGCCACTTTGATATAAAAGGGAGAAAGAAGAATAGAGAAAGAATGAAAACAAGACAAAATAATATACATGGGTCCAGCCAAGTCTGTGTTCCAACAGTAAGATACAGATAAATAAGGAAGATCATGAGAAAAAAAAACCCTCTTATATGTCACGTAGACAGCAAGATGATATAATTCATATTTCAAAATTCCTTACTCCAAATTCTATTCTGTCATATACTTCTATTTCAGGTTAGTGACATCAAAAATCTGCCTTTAAGGAGAGTTCGTTCTTCATCCCCCTATGATTTTGCTTGCTGCCCCTATCAGGAATTATCTACAAGTAAAAATTAAATAGTCAACAACAAGAAAGTAGTTTGGTTCTATATGCTAAAGCTAAAATAGTTTTTAAAGCTTGGCAGGCATGAATTGATTTGCTCAAGCTTAAACAAAGAGAACATTTATACGGGCATTTTAAATTATATTGACATATATGAGAAGACAATCTAAGTATTCTCTCTTGCCTACTTCCAACTGAAAAAAAAAATAACACCTGAGAAAAAACAAGTAGTTACGTTGACTTTCAGCAACTTAAACTTTCAGTTTATCTTCTGCTATTTAGTAATCTCACGTCCACTGCTAGTCAGCGAAAGAGGCCCTAGTTTTGTAAAATTATAATTAGAAAACAGAAAAAGAAAAAAGAAAAAAAAAGGAAAAAAAAACCCCACACCTGTAAAGTCAAGTCAACACAGTGTAAAAGAAGAGTTACAAAGAACACTCATAAGATATCATTTTCAAGCTCTAGAGAAAGTTGAGCAATGCAAGTTACCTGACTTATTTGCAAGTTACCTTGTATTTTGATATCTCTTAATTTAGAAACAAGAAAACATAGTGCTAAAGAGTTTTGTCCCTGCAATAATGAAAAACACCTGACATCATTAGAACTTTTTCATTTTCTAAAGGCATTCATCATCTAGTCTAGATAAATATAACTCTGCACAAATATTCTGGAAAGCCAAACTGAATTTGTTTTTAAACAAAAAGGGACAACTCCAGTATAGAATATGGAGGAAGGAAAGGCCAGTATGTAAATTCAATACAATTCAATGAAACAGATAGCCAAGCCTCAGTATTTTTACTCTTTGCAAGCATCTAAAAAATAATAATAATTAAAAAGAAAATCGAAATTTATCACTAGCATATTAAATGTTTTCACTTTGGCTGGACCCTGCAAAATGCCCCTTTTTTCCAGAATCAAGTAAAAGTATTCCCCTTTCCAACTTCATTCCCGTTTCCCCAAATTTAAATATTTAATTTTATATTACAAAAAAATACAATTTTTAAATCAAAGTTATTTACAGTAATTCAGAATTGGCATTTGCTATCAGCTCTGTGTGAAGCTTGACACAAATGATCATTCTGATACCAGTAAGCTACTTAATGCTTATATATGCACCATTTAAGACTTTTAACTGGCTGTCACGTCTCGTCCACCTTTGAAAGCAACACACGTTCTCCTGCCTTTCTGACTGCTCGCTAAAATGTATTTAAAGTACAAGAGTAATATTTTAATGCTCCTTCCATGCTACATTAAACAATATGCCAAATCTTAAGAGTATAATGTCTATCTTAAGATGTTATTTCAGAATAATTGTTCTGAAGAAATATGCATCTTAACTCATCTCCCCATTCCTCCAATAAGATATATGAAGATTCCCTCCTTTGTACCAATATTTAAATAATCTGCATAAATACAAGTTCAGGGAGCCTTTTTTTACAGGAGAAAACTATCACAGCTAGATCAAACGTCACACCAGGAGTAAAAGCATAAACTCCAATTTGAAGGAAAGGGATGCGGTTTAAAACAAGTTAGCTACTGGACTGACATAAGAAGGTTCTTCTGTCTTTAGGAGAGTCTCATCTAGTCCACCAAATAAATAAATCTGTATAAAAGAGGACAGGTCAAAAATAATCAAGCTGGCAGAGAATATGCACCTTACAAGTCAACAAAAGCCCAGCCAATAGCTTATAAAGAGCAGGAAAAAAAAATAAGATTCCATATGCCTTAATTTAAAAATAATTAATAATGCATCTCATCCCTATTTAAGACTATAACCTGAATATCAAATTTAGGAGTCCAGACTAATCACCATTAATGTGGCTCTCCACTGCACCAAACATACATTATCAAAACAATTAAAAACTTTCACATTCTTAAATCTAAATTAATAACCCCCACAAAAAGTCTTCCAAATAAATAGCTTTTAAAAAATGAATTTAAAAGTTGTCAAAAATCTACCAGAAATAAATTATTGATAAACCACCTTCATCATCTTCCCCTTATGAATTAGGTCAGACACTACCAGCAACAAATGATATTCAAGCCCTGATGAGAGACTATTTCTCAGTCCACGTCTCTCTGAAGATTTCCCCGTTCCCATATGGTTATTGCTGAGCAGGTGTGGCACAGTGAAAATGCAGCATTGGGTTTGTTTTTTGTTCATCAGGCAGTGTTTTATATGGTACATGCAAGTCTGCTTCAAGCAGAGGATTAACAGTAGCTCCAGGCTCTGTTGACCTCAATACTGGTCTGTGTAGGAAAGACAGCAGTAGTAGAAGTAGCAGCTATATTAAACAAAGAAGCGTGCGTGGCCGTTCCGGTTCAGCTTCAAGATCTTCCCAAGGCGCTGTTTAGCTGTTGCCATTCCTTTCTTTGGACGTTTGCCTGAAAAAAATGAAATCAAGTAGCTTAGAACAGGATTTTGTCATGAGAGACACAAAGATGAGGCCCAGCCTGGTCAAGCTGAAGCTGACAAAGTTTTCACCTCAATCACTTACAGAAAATGCTCTTCGCTCATCAGTTTTAGAGTAAACAATCACAGGAATTCTAAGAAAAGCAGATTTTTTTTTTTCCTAAAATCTGGTCAGCATTATCACAGCTAAAGCAATCATTATTATTTCCAACCATTTCTAATCTGTGGAAGGCCAGGAAGTGCAGTAAGGAAGAACCCGAACTAAGCTCTCCGGATTTTACTCTAGTAAGTTATTCTGCAAGTTATAGGAGTACAAAACCAAGCACATCTTCAGAACAGTTTTGAAGTGTCATGGTTTTAAACCTGAACTTAAGAGGAACATATCTGTTTTAGATCAATGTTTTAGAGTATAGTTCCGGTTTTGTTTTGATCCCTTTTATAATGCATGACATACACATGCAGAAATGCAATAGTAACTATGAAGGTTTCTACTGGGCTTGCACTCAGTTAGCTCTTTCATTCCACCCCATACACAATCCACACCTAAGTGTCTTCAGAAAGCCCATTTTGCATTTTCCTGGAGTTCCAAGTCTGTCCTCCCTACAGTTTCTGCATCTAAAAGCTATTTCTGATGTTTACAGGCTCCTGTACTTGGTCTTCTCCTCTCCCTCCTTTGGTGGCAAGGGGACAGCACAGTTGGCACCATTACCTTTTGTCGCCTGGTTGCTGATAGGGGGTGGATTTGATGCTGGCCTCTTCGTGGGGTGAAGCGGTATGGACAAAGACGTTTCACCATATGGCCTATCAGGACTAAGACTGCTGTCACTTAGCCGGCACTCTCCTTGAATTAGGCTGGAGTCTCGGGTATATTTGCCATGCTGAAAACTCAAGCCATTGTTGTGGACTACGTTCCTGTTTTCCTGAACCTTGTGACTGGCTTCTGATGCACCCTCTCTCTTGACATATTTTTGCGTTTTACTTGCATCCTGGAATAAAAATGAGGGTAAAGAAAAAAAAATGTGAAAATTATTCGCTTCTGTATAAAGTTCACTGTAGTTTTTCTAACTACACTACTATATTTAAAAAAATACACAGTCTAATAGCAGCATTTCTTTTCCATATGAACTTTTTCCATAAGTACTTAAGGATGCATAATTAATTTGCAATGATCAAAACAAATGCAACTGCTCATGATTTACCAGCTTCTGTAACAGCTTTACCATAATCACTGACTACTTAAACAGGCAATTTGTTTTCAATATTCAGTTGATAACAGATTCTAAGTTGAGAATTACAAACTGTGAAGAACATCATGCAGCTCAGTGTTCCTGCAGAAAAAAAAATCTATAAAAAGTATGCAATTAAAATACAGCTGAACAGCACTGGTATTTTGCAACTTGAACCATTCCTAAAACTTCTACCACTCACAACTTCAGAGACACATATCAGAACATATCAGAAAGCTTATAGAGTAACACACATAACCTTTACTTACATACTCTTTGCTGAATTCCACCTATGCTTCAGAAAGTAAAAATATTTCTACTGTTAGGCTGTTGAAAAGCTATACAAGTTTGGTAGTGTAAGTTTCCTAGGCAGGTATCTTTAGTTCTGCTCCTCCTGATGCTCTGCTTCAGAATAATAATGAAGGAATAATGAAGGAACAGTGCTTTCCTAGTGAAGACTGAATGTAAATACACTATTTCCATTTTTTTTTCCAAGATATTGTCTCGAGCATCTCCATGCTAGGCACTATCACAGAAGAGAATTTGGGAAGAGCAGAAAAGAAAATGAAAGACAGAAGCGTCACAGAAATATAGTTTTCAGTTACCAGTACCAGTAATCACCAGTAGTAACCAGCACCAGTAAGAACTAGTAGTAACCTACTATCAGATGTATCACCGTATATATGTAAAATGAGGTTCTGGATTGTATGTATTTATGTACCAGTCTGGAAAGACCTTCCCACTCCGTTTACTTTCTGTGCTTAAAACTTCATGAACTTTCTTCTATAAAAAAATGTATTCAAAATGTTTAAAATATTGCTTTACCTGAGGGGTAATCCTGGAAGCTTCGTTCAGCTGTCTAGTCCATGCTGAAGTCCCCAGGTCTCTTTCCTCTTCCTTCACAGACCTACCTAAAAAGAAGTTCAACAAGCTTAACTTTTTAAATAAACAATGACTGATATATCAGTTATTTACATATTTGAGTAAGTTTAAAATTAAGAAAAAAAAATACAATGGAAAAAATATTCCTTCAATTCTATTTTGTTTTTACAGATTACACTAGAAAAAAATCACAATATAAATACAACTAATCGAAGATAGATATATTCAAAAAAGGTCAGTTGAACAAGACTATTCGAAATTGAAATAAATAATATGGAAGAGAATTTGGCTTCTTTGCTAGCTTTTTCAGTTTTCGAACGTTTTTGTACCATTAGTAGTTCGTGTAAACATGGAGACTGTCTTTAATTTACAGTTACTATTGACAGTTTTCTTTCTAAATGCTGATGTGCTGCTATTCAGGTGCAAAAAAAAACACAAGAGTCTCTATCCTGACAGGCTTATCACAAAAGTGTCTGCATTGAAAACAAATTTGCAATATAGTTAACTGGTAAAACTGAAATGTCTCCCAAGATATCAACTGATTTCAAATTTGTAAAGGACTGAAAGGTCTTGCAAAATACTTCTGAGCTATGAAGTACCAAGCTTCATCTTTTTCACCCATGAAGTTTCACACAGCAACACGATTAGTACAGTTTTTCAAAAAGTTATAAAAATTCAAAGGCATTGTGCATTTGAGTGGGTTTTTTTTGGTGGTCTTGGGGTTTGTTTTCTAAAGATCTATACTTTTGGTTTTCTGAACCTAGTTTCAAGGTCGCATTAGGTTTTCCTGTTATCTCTTTGCACAGGAAATCAGCATACTATTACTTGTCTGAAATACTGCTCTATCTGCTGGTGAGGATCTGTTTTATTCCTCATCAGCCAAGCCATAATTGTCTTCCACTCTATTCTCATAAAAAGAATTTTCTAACACAGTGACGCATTTTCTCTCTGTGCCTAAATTCCTAAATGATTTTGATTCCTTTGAGGAAATTAGTGGCAACGTTCTCTTGTCATTCTCTGTCATTCCTAAATGTATTTAACAGAATCTCTTCTCTAGACACATCAAAAAGCCCTGACAAAAAGCAGAGAACAAACAAAACTCTCTGAATTCTCCTCTTCAAGACTAGGGCTCTCTGCTGCCCCAGTGATAGCACCGCAGCACCTACCTAGAGACCTACCAACATGTTCTTCCAATGGAAACTTCAATTTACTGGACTGCACTCTAAGTGGAGTTCCAGAAAGTGTGCCTTTCACAAGTGTGCCCTTCAAAGACACAGGAAGGATGAAGAGCCTTCAAGCAGATTCCTAGGTAACACACTTCTAAGAAACACACATGCGGTAAGAGCTGCAACTGTGCAAAGTCCGTGAACCTTTTCTTGAAGGTGGTTACACAGCCATAACTTTGAAACTCTTGCAAAGATGCCACAAAATGTTTAAATGGTGATACTTAGCAGCTGGATCTTGGTAACCTCACAAGCTAAATTTATTCCAATTTTCAGAAGTTATTTTTAAGGCAAAAAGACTGATTTTTTAAAAAAAGTTTTTATTCACTTCGAGACTTGACTGCAAATTTAAAAACCTAATTTTCTTATTCTGCATAGTTTGCCCAACAACAGAGAATAGCACTGTAATTAATACAGGTACCTACCACATTCTACTGTTTTGTGGCTCTGAGATGGCTGTCTGTCTTTATGCTTACTTCTGGGGTAGTTTCTGTGTTCCTGAAGAGAGAATCTTTTATCTGTGCAGTCTGTGCTTTGTGTGTGACCTGGTAAACACGTGGTATAGTGCAATCCTGCCATAGAAAGCATGCCCTGAATAGCTTCTTCTTCTGTACTTGTCGAGGTAGGACATTCCCTAAAAAACAGAGGATTGTTAAGCAGTTCAAGACAGAATCCAAAATCTCTCTGAGGGAAGTATTTTCACATTTATGTAAAGAAGAACAGACATACGTCTGTGAGGAAAAGTCTAACATTAATTTTACACAGTATTCCCCGTATACACTTAACATGCTTACTTTTTACTGGGAGTTTCAATTCTAGATGGCTTCTGGGTAGTTTGACAAAGGTCTCTTGTAACCTTAAATTCCTCTTTGAAATTTGATGTTACTTCCTGTTTCTCTTCATCACCTGAGCTTTCTGACTCCTCTGTGGAGGAATCCTTCCGCTGGAACAAGAGCAAACAAAATACAGAATGGTCATCAGGCCTCCTAAAATGGGGCTGCTACTTTAGTTCATGCTAAAGGAGAAACTCTAAAACTCCCAAGTTTAACTTTCATTTTCATTAACATTCATTTAACTTTCATTTATTTAAAATGCAATTAATCTGAATACAGGAATGAAAAAACTGTATATCCAAACTTTGTGACACTGATTTAGATGAGTACATGCATCAGCAATGCGGACAGTAGCTTGAAAACCTATCTTATTACAGAAAATACTGTACATTTTAAACCACCTATCAAACTATCCTGCTACGAGAGTATCTTCCTTAATGGAATACTAATTATGTTTATCTTCTGTGTTCAAATTGGAAAAAAAAAATATGGAAGCAGGGTTCCAAGCAGCAGCCCAGAATTGAGAGCTACTCTATGTAAGCAGACATATCCTACCCTCCCGTGATGACTTCTGGTTCTTGCTTTTACACATGCAAGATAAGACAGATGCTACTGATTGAAGTTATAAGTGACAGAAGCTCTCAGATAAGTCAAAAACAGAGCAGGAGCAGAGAGACAGCATCTGAGCCTCACTTAGAGCAGCAAAGTCCTCATTTCAGGAATGGAAGAGCTTCTCAGCTCCCTCTCAGATTATACCTTGTATGAGAAGTGTCTCTCACAAAAGGTGGAACAAGCGTATCTGACTCAATGTGCCATGAGGTGAAGCAAGATAGATATGTTCATCTCAGTAAATCAGAATAATATTCTATTTATTAGTATGGAAGAAAGACTTTTTCAAGGCATAAACTCAACATGATATTCACTAAAAGCATTAGAAGTGGAAGACGAGAACATGGAAGAGTCACAGCTCTCCAAGACTGTCACCACCATTCTCATCATCAAAATACAGCGGGAATGTACATCAGTGTGTCAGACCACTGAGAAAAGTTACATACAAGAGTTTCATTTGTAAATGCAGCTTGTTAATCTTTGACATCTGAAAAGGGCACAAATGAGAAGTTAAATTGCAAATACAATTGAATATTGCTATAAAAGCTCTTATCTAGTTTTATTTTCTCTTTTTAAGATCTTCTTTAGTGAGACACAAAAATAAAAAAGCATTTAGGGAAGTTACTGAAATACTTAATTCTGGATATATCTTTAAAAAAAAAGATTCTTTTTGATGCTATTAGAAACTATAAAATATAATATAGGGGCCTAAGAGAATCAGTGGTATTTATATAAAACAAAAAAATTCACTGAACATCTTAATACTGGATATGTGCTCCTATAAGGAACAAAAAAGTGAGCAAACAACAAACTGCTGAGCCAGAGTTGCTGACAACACAGCTTAGGAAATCAGAAGAAGCCACATTAAGGGAATTCCTCTCACTTATTCCAACACCTAAATACAGCATGATATTAAGTATACACCTTGACCTATACCACGGCAAAGTGAGAATTTAAAGACTTATTGTAAATATCAATTATCTTGTAATAGGCTCAAATCAAAAGCAAGACCAAGGCATTAGCTTTTCAGCAGCACACAACACATTTTTAAGGCAATCACTCTACTTGCATCTAACTGCTACCCAAGTAAAATGGAAATTAGTATATCAGAACATAATTTAGCAAGAAGAAACTAATATTTGCATATATATACAGACGTTTTTAGCTACTGAAACTTGTATTAAGGTATGTGTGTAAATTATGCATGCAATTGTGTGTGTGCGCACATATGCACGTACATTCATGTTTTGTGCACTTGTAAAGAAAGCACTAAGGTCTAGATCCTCAAATGGAGAGACACTCAAAGTGATTCAAGTAGAGTCAAACACCTCAATATGGTTTAATAAACACTTAATTTTATTAAAAAAATTAAAGGTCTGTAGGATTGTTTCCATTTCACCCTGCTCTAAAGGGAAATAAATCTAATTTCATCAATAGAATTTGCTTATGGAAGAATTAAACAAAGTTTTTCAGTCTTTGCACACTCCAGAGCAGGGTTCATCCTCTGTCAACCACAACTTAATGACAAACAAGTTCATAACACGTGTCTCAACAGGGCATATCTTGCCAATTTTCTCAACACTAAAACAAATGAAGTCTGAATTTCTGATAATTTGAGAGTAACTTGTAAAAGACTTAAGTATTTTGCTATTGTTCTTTTAACACAGATTTTGATCATATAAATTTGAAATAAGTCAGTAAAATTATATTTAATTTCCACTTCATTATTTTTTGTGACTTTTTCTAGCCATACCTGTGTAGTGCAATCAGGCTCAGATTCTTCTGAATCAGAAATATCAGAGTATTCTGAGGATCCATTCCTGAGTTCTGATTTCACACTTTCAAAGAACACTGAGGAGGAAAAAAATAAAAGAAAAGTAAGTTATTACATGCAATAGTTAATGTTTATTTTTAAGTAAGGAACAAAACACGCATGTTTATTTTTAACAAATTGTATAAGGAAAATGCAGTGATTTGGTTCATAAGTCAAATCCTCTCAAAACTAAGTTGTCTACTGCTCACCACCCTGCTTCCAAACTGGCTCACTGGATGAAGGCAGACAAAAAGAAATCTGTTTATTAGACCAGATTAAGCTATAATGGGTTCCAAAAATATCTTAAATCACTTTCCCTCCACTCATTCAAAGTGTCTTGCTATATTAAAATCTGAGTGCTTGATCTCTGTCTCTCTAATAACATTAGGTCACTCAGCTGGAATCAGGACATGATATGCAAAGCTGTACTGAGCTTGAACTCATGTGTGCAGGGCACAGCTCTACAGATAGTGCCTTTTGACCTAAATCCTAGCAAGTCCAAGGGAAGGTGCATCTGGTATAGAAAAAGGTTGTCCTTTATGGAAACCTCTGCAGAAGAAAATTTTCTCTCTCTGTTTAAACCTTTATTTAAGACAAAGTAAAAGAACTAAGTTGAGGTGACCTTTAAAGCTGTCCAGAGAGGTTGTGGAGTCTCCTTCTCTGGAGATATTCAAAACCCGCCTGGATGCCACTCTGTGCCACGTGCTCTGGGTGTCCCTGCTTGAGCAGGGGGGTTGGACTAGATGATCTCTAGAGGTCCCTTCCAACCTCGACCATTCTGGGATTCAGTGTTTTAATAAGGAAGTTTGAAGACTCTCACTCTTCAATTACAAATCTTAGCGAAAACTTGAGTGCTCAATTTCTCGAAGAACAATTTCAAAATTCATTGCTAGTTTTAAGTACATTTGCTATTTTTACATTCAACACTGCTAAATTTATTCAGCATCAAATAAACACAACAATTTTGAAGATAATCTACTGCTTCTCTGTTTGACTGAACCTTTGCTTCAAGTGTATAATTTGCCTTAAATTTTGAAGCAGACAGGCACCACATGCCTAGTGGGTGCTTAGTTTGCACTCAACAAGCCATTTATCCTATAGGTTCAAGACTACACAAGAGGAATCTTTTTCTGTGCAGGTTATTTTTAATACCATCCTCTGTGACCTTTGGAAGCACAGGCAACAGGGACTGCAAATTGCTTTGTTAAGGAAAATAATTAAATATTTTTTCCAGGCTGACAGCGGACTCATAAATGTTGTTACAGATGTGCAGGAAACCAAAGGGACTCTAAGTCTCAAGAGGACTCTCATTATCTTATAAATGTTGACCTCAGTTTCTTAATATGTATCCTCTGAGCCCTTCTGAGCTCTACTGTGAAAGGATGTGACTTTTATAATTAAACACAGAGATGAATTTGCTACATGAGCAACCAATTTGTCAGTACACACAGATCACACTCTTACAAGTAGGCACTGGAAGCTGGCATCCAACCTACTAATACAATCTATAATGAGCTCGTCTTTGGTCTTGAGGCTTGAAGGACTTGAGGCTACAGAAAGACCAGGAAATACCAACTGCTAGTCATGTGAGATTTAGATATAAAGTTTTGGAATGAGAGATTGACTTTGGGCTTCCCCAGATTACTGCAAAGATTGAAAATGGGTAAAAACAGTTTTATTTATGCTAAGTTATGCAAATTGGCCTATATGGAATTATTCTGGGCATGGACTTATGATATGGAACTATTACGAACAGAATTCAAGATGGAATTTATGTGAAAATATGAGTTTTATTTTTCTACTTTAACTAGTCATTAGCACCTTCAGTAAACAAACTGCCAAGTGCATCATTGTAACTTGTATTATTACTTCTTTGATCTATTAGTTTATTCTCTACATATTTCAGCAAATTTTCAGTCAGCCTTCATACTAGTTAGAACCTCTTCTAGACTATCAAAATACTCAACTGACAGGATTTAAAAGCAAGCTTACTGTTCAGTGGTTTTTGGGCATCTGCATTCCCTTCTCCTTCAAATCCTGAGGTCTGCTCTTCTATCTTAACGGTTGTCTTTTTTGACCTTGTCCTGTCATCTTCATCTTCACTATCTGCTGTGTAAAGACTTCGATCTGTAAAAGGCCGTCTCTCATCTCTGTCTCACAAGAAAAATCAACCAGGTTATCACACTGTTTTTTTCAAATGTGAAGGAATTGTTTTCTTTGTTATTTATAACACTGGAGACAAAACAGCAACACTCTCATGCTTATCTCATCATTCACAATCATACCTACCCCATTTTACTTCCAGTTTAGCCATCATTCCTACAAAGACATTACGTTGACAGCAGTTTTTAATGAGAATCAGAACAGATGGATTTAAAAGCAGGTATTTTTGGTTTGAAGCATTCCCTTCAGAAAAATCCCAATTAAGCAACTGACTGGAATGTCATAGGAAAGGAACATGCAATCTCTTCACTCCCAAACTGTAGGTCCACTAGGGGACAGTAGACACAACAGACAAGACCCACTCCTATGTTTCCAAAGTGAATCTTACTCATAGAAGGGAACTCAGAGCTCCCTAAAAGAAAAGTAGCATTATTATACAGCTAGAGTGTGCGAGTCCGTAATGACTAGGAACAAATGATCCACAATCCACACTCTGTACCTAATTATTCTTCCATTTGACAACAGGAGGCGAAGATCATTGTCTTTCGTTCGCCATTCAGGTACTGTAGAAGATGGCTGAAAGGGCTTGTTAAATCTCCCGTTCAGTTTTGAGTTTGTTGTATCCTAAAGAAATAAAAGCAGTGTTGCTTGTTAGTTACACGTATAAATTCAATATTTGCTTTCTGTAGGCCACAAAAGCTTGAACCCAGTACCAGAATAGTTACCTTTCTAATAACCAGCTGAAGCCAAAACCTGGCAAAATAAAACATGTTTGGATGTAAAAAAAAGAGCAAACTGCACATTATCCTTCTTTTAATCATTTATCACATCTTTAAACATCTGTAACTCAACTACAATATCTCTACAATATTCCTTCTGGATAGGATTTGGAAAATGATCACTATGCTGAAAAGAAAGAGTTATCAATAAAGGAGGAACATCAAAAGCATCATTGGGATGATAAAGAAATTTTAAAGTTGGCTCTCTGGTCCCTGGAATTATTACTCCAGAACTGACTCAGGGAACAGGAAAGTGTTTGTAATGAAAACTAACCTGCCACAAGGAGAACTCTCTTAGCTTAAAGCAATCTATATTTGACTTAAATTCTGAAACAATTAGTGATAAGCTTACGAGCTAAACCAGGAATATGTAAAATAATGGATATATGAATAAATAAAAATCTATACGGATCACAGTGTGTTTCTACATTAAATGACAATTGTTTCATTTTAAAAACAATCTGTAGCAGTGACTTTCAGGTTAATTATTTGTGGTATAATTTAACTTCAGCCTCTTGTCTTTGGGATTAATTGAATTTTTCTTGCTCATATCTTATGACAGGAAGATTCAAATCAGTATTTCTAAACTATCCATAATTATACATAATTTTAAGACAGTCCACCCCAATTAATATACTCCACATTTTTTATTCTTAGAAAGTCATTAATCATTCCCATTCTCTCACTCATTCTCACATTTCTGTTGTGTGTGTGTTTTTTTTTTAATATGGTCATGGACTGAAGAAAAAGAACATTTCGGTATATTTCACTCATTTACTCTATGATACCATTTTAGGATAAATAAAAAGTCCACAGCCCCAGACCAGAGACAAGGGAATCACAGTTAGAAAGGACATAGAAGCACCAAGGGAAAGAGATGTTAATCAAATTACAGTAACTGAGTTGTACGAAACAACCAAATCAGGTCGTTTCAAGCTCCCTTTTCTGCACAAAACTCAAAATAGCACTCGATAGTTAAGTCCTAGCAAAATTACACTTGCAGCAGGTGATGGATTCCAGAACCAAAAGGCTCCCAAAAATTATCAAAAAGGAAAGAAAATCCTATCAGGTAGCCTCAAAAGAGATAAACCTACCTATATTTCAGTAAAACAAACAGTTGCAGCCTATATTTTTATGCACCTTAACAATCACTCCTTTTCAGGAGAGATTAGAAATTTATTCTCTTCCGTTTTTGCTTTGATTCTTTTTTTTTTCACAAAATGCAATACTTGCCTCCTCCCATGGTGACATCTCCAGTCTTTTCAGTACCTCCCTTGTGTGGAGTTCCAGGATGTCCAGGTTGGAGGGCGTTTTGGTAGCATGGTCTCGCAGTTTCCTCACCCGCCGTCGAGAATGGTGAGGGGAGGTACCTTCATGTGTAGACCGTGAGGATGGACATACACCAAGAATTCCCTGAGTTTTAACTGGTTTGCTGTTTTCCTCCTTTAATTAAAAATATATATTTCAGAGTAGTCTCACACAGGCAATTCATGTATTTAAGTCCTGCTTCCTACTAATCTAAATGAATTAAAATTATATAATATTTTAGATCTTTTAGAGAAGCACTATGTAATTCCTATGGCTCTGTTCAAGGCTCTAGTTCTACAGCTCCTCTTTCCTGTTTGTGGCTTTTAAATTCTCCCATAATACTAGCGTTTAATACCAACACCTATTACTAACAATTAAGCTTTAATTTCTGAAGGCAGGGTAGGGTTTACATGTAGAGTACCCAATAGATCTATATTCTCTTTGTTTTGCAGCATTACTCTCTTCACATACTGATGCGGTAATTTTTTAATAATTAGCATTCATTAAAGAATAAAGGAGCAAAATATTATTATAGGAGTAACAACAACAACCCCATTGACAACACAACAAATAGCAGCAAAATATAAGAGTATAAGAGATACTAACTGGATCAGAGCTCAAAGAGGAGAGAGTAGAAGAATATAATACAGAGAGTGTCTTTTAACAGAAACATATTCACAACAATTATTTTAAGCAGCTTTAAGTGAGAAAAAAAATTAAATACCAACTTTCCAATTTTAAAATATCAAATCATTTCACCACTAAGAATCTTTTTTAAAGAAACACTTGAAAAAGAAAAAAGGGTCAAGTGGGGAAAAAAGGAGGACGGAAGTGCAAGAGAGAAAAAAAAAAAGAAAAAAAAAACCACTGCAACTCATTTTCTTCAATGCAGGGTATGCAACCTGGTAGCATGACAATCCCAACAAATTTCCTCTATGACTTTTTACTAGAAAATTAGCATTAAATGAAAAGGTAAACACAGTAATTTGAAAGCATAATTATCACGTAACTCCCCAATTCAAAGATATTTCTCCTGAAATTTAAAAGTAGGGTTAACACTGTTCTTACCTCTACAGAGCGAATCACTTTTGAAAGCTCTTTTATGAGATGCCCAGGTCTAATGTTGTCTGGAATTTCAAAGGCATGTTCTGTTACAAGCTGTATGCAAAGGGTGAAGAAAAGACACTTGATTCATTTTTCTGATAAAAGCAAAGGTAGTATGAAACAAATGAAACCACAGGGTGAAAAAAATAAATAACAAACAAAAAACTAAACAAAAAAAAAAAAGTTAAATGAGCTTTTAATAAGCATAACAGGCTGCCAGAACAGATATTGCACACTCCGAAGCACTCAGTCCAAGCTGTAGAAGGCAGCAGGTAACCCGCAGTGCATGATGCTCGGCGCGCAGAAGGGTACTGCAGGGTCAGCCATCCCATGGCTTCTCTTACACACTAAGAGCCTAAAGAAATGACAATATAAAGCCATACTGACAACTAAATAACTTTATTTCTCAGAAAATGGCTTTGGCTCCTCATTTTCCTTCTACCATACAGAGCCTCATATTGGAGGTTCATTACAGTAACGACCTCCCAAACAGGTAAGGGAATTTCAGGGCAGGCAATTTCACTAAGGGAAATTTCACAAAGGCAAAAATCTCATCTACAGTTCAAATCAAGAGCAATAATGAGTAACCAATAAATGAATTTCTAGCCAGCTGCCTCATGTTTCACTTTCTAAATGACCTTTCTAGCATATCTTCTGGAAGGTTGGAGAAAGTGATTTAAAATCATTCACTATGAAAAGCCTATGTAGCAGTGGGTGTGCACGTAAATTCTGTGAAACAGTGTCAGAGCACAGAATGTTTTTTTTTACATTTATTACCAAAATCCACTTCAGGGGCTCTAAGTTATTTCTAGTAAAAAAAAAAAAATAGTATTTCATACATATAGTTTAAATTTCAGCTAAAGATATTTAACTGAAATTGTACAGACAAAACAACACTTACATATAGACCAGAATGATTGGTATCACCTTAATTGACTTTCTGAAGGGAAAATTATCTCATAAATGCTGTGTAGAAGTTCCAACTACCCACGTTTCAAAAACAAGGCTCAGCCACAGAATTATTGCTAAAGGTAGTAGGATAGTGTGAAGTGCATTTCACTGAACCTCATTTCCTCTCAGGCATTAAACCCAATGCTCTCTCAAAAAAACAGCCATACAACTATAATATAGTCATTTCAATGCCATTAACTCATCAGTGTCAACAATGTCATTAATGGAATTAATTAATTAAGGAAAGATTAAATTGCCTGCTATTATTTACCATCGTTCATTCAATTCACTGAGTGCACCAATTCTACACATTCACACTTGGCAATGTGACACCTGAGACACTAAACTGTATTTTGTTTTGTTTTTCCAGCAAGACCTGATCATTTTAGGACTACCCAAACTGTTCTATACCTTCAATTTTCCCAAAATCTTTCCTGTCCATGGAAACCTACACAAGGGGATCTCATATGATTCCCCAAAACCAAGAGTGCAAAGTTACTCTGGCTTAAAAATACTGGCAGGCCTTGCTAATGCAAGTATAATTTACAGCAGAAGAAATAAATTATTTTGCTAGTACCATTTACAATATCTTTTTGAGCAAAATAACACTGGCACACTCACTTGTTTGCCAGTATAAAAGGCATCTATTTATACCAAAGTTTTCTGACGAATCTGTGGTAATTATTAAAAAAAAATCATACAAGCATTTTGACGCACCAACAAATTCAAATGTATAAGCAGGCAGTCTGATAAAGAGAAAGGATGAGAAGGGAAATATGAACATCTAGGGATGATCTAGGATTCATGAAAAATTATAATAATGATTATAAAGTCATTTGTTTGAGTTGTTCCTGCATCCCCCCTCCCGGGGGAACAGCAGGCAGCCTCTGGGACTCAGGAGTTCTCTTGTACTGAGAACAATACAAGAGCAAAATCTTTGAAGTATGTCAGGCATAAAATTGCAGATAAAGTGAATAATGGGAACAAAAAACCCCTATGATTCACTCAAAAATGTCAAGAAATTGTTTTCTAAATGCTGAAAAAAAAAGTCCTACAATGCATGCATCCCTTAAAGCAACGATGTCACCTTTCATATACACAGGCAAATCAACATCTGGTAAATCTTCAAAAGAGGGAAATCAGACCCTGCTTGAGAAAGCAAGATGACGCAAGGCTAGAAAAAGCACTGATAACCACTGACCACAAGCACTGAATAGGTCACAGACACAGTGCAAGCACTGACAAACACTGCCTGCAAGTTCCATGCAATCCAAGCCTACAAATGTAAAAACGTGCTCTTTTCACAAACAGATAGTGGAGAATCTGAGACCTGTTGCTTATGCAATATGGAAGGAAACCAGACAGAAAAAACAAGAGCTCAGCAGATCAGACACATCACCTTGATGTTGTATATCACCTAACCTGCAAACAAGTGATCTGCACCAAAGCAAATAGAAGGTACCCATACCAATAAAGGACCTTGCATAAACTGAATTCAAGTTAAGTCAGGAATACTAAAGTATTTGTAGTAGCACTGATTATTTCTATTCTCAGTCTCTTGCAACTCTTGATGGTTTTGAATACTGCAGAAATGAAGACACTGCTGAAGACAAGATACAAATTCCTCAGCAAGCAGTTAAAGCAATTCACTAAAATGATTCATGTATGTCTTGAAAGTATGTACTCCATGAGAGTAATGTGCAACTTCACAAGCAGGCATTATTTGTGTCATATGTGTCATTTTCAGAATCTGAAATTTCTTTCTTATTGTACAAAGCTCTTATTGTACACAGCTAACAACCCTATCATGGCCTACTGCAAAGAAAATACCAACACATTTATGTACCAGTATCTCAAAAAGATTAATACAAGCTACAAAACGTAGTAGTTGGCAGATAGCAAAGACCACTCTGAATAGTCCACAGACACAGTGAAAACTCCTCACAATTCAAGTGTCAGTATGCAGTCAATGGTTTGGGAATACTCATAAGCCTCAGTAACAAGTATTCAGAAAGCTGAACCTACAATTTCTTTTTCACAAGGAGGAAGCGTTATCACATTCTAGATAAAACTACTTAATGAACTACTGGACAGGACACAGATTCTACAACACTATTCTAGAGCAATCTATTTAGAAAAGAGGAATTCTCATCCAACTGTGGTTAAAAATAAGGAATTATACAGGTCGTTTTTGCCAATGGTCAATTTTGCCAATTATCAGCAGTGCTTTGGCACACAAGCTGTCCAGCATGGACATCTTCAACTTAGAGCCTGTTAGCAGTAGCTCTGTGTAGGCTGGGCAGAGCTAGGATGCAACTTGCTTACACAGAGAGCTCCCAAGCACAAGTACTGAACAGCTCTCTGAAAACCAGTTCAGGTCAGTATGGCCTGCAACATGCTACAACTAATAAGCTCAGTCAGACCCATCCTGACTCTGTCTATGAACAGCACTACCCAGAAGCACAGGTTCCAAGAGAGCTTATTAGCTCAGGCTCCAGCATATGAAAAAAAAAAAAAAAAAAAAAAACCATGGAAGCAGGCCAGGTTCAGTGCAGTGCCAAAACAAATCCACTTTCCTGGAGAGCACAGCAACAGAAAACCCAGAGTAGACAACACACTAATGATTTTATAAGAGTTGGCCAATGTTCAGCAAGACCAGCATTCAATTGAAGTTAATAGCCTTCTATGGATCTAAATTGACTCTGCACTGATACACTGAACTGTGTTCCTTAAAGCATTAACATTAATGGAAAATCCTAAATATCAGGGTATTACATGTCTGCATTGCTTCAGACAAGGATGAATTGGCTGTATAAACAGAGCTGATTTGTTAGGCAAGAAAATTCAACTTGCCTGCTGGCATTCTCATCACATGCTGAGATAAAGCAAGATTCTTTCTATCAGCTAAAATACCAGAGCTTATTAGTTGCTCTAAAAAGACTTCATTAGCATTATGCAATGTAAAATTATCATGAAGAATCTTCTCCAGATCAAGAGCACATAACCTCCAACAAGTATTCCAGTATTCTCTAACAGATGAAAATAATCATAAACTTGATTCTAAAATGAAACAGAGTTCATCAAATTAACAAAGAAAATCACTTATACTTACTTCTTTTTTCATCCATAATTTTAAAGCAGTAAGTAAAGCCTTCACTCCTTGCACTAAGTAACTTGGAGGCTGGAAACCATCTTCCCTTAGTTCTAGAAAAGATACACCAATTTAGAAAATTAATAGTGAAAAAGATAGATTGATATTTACCCTTTAGGCAATAAAACTCTTTATTGTGCAAATCAGTGATACACTACAATTAGAATAAATCAGATTTAAAAAATAAAATATAAATAAAAGAAATAAATTTATAAAGTAGAACAAGAAAAAAAAATATTTGAAGAAACAATCACCATTGTTTCATTTAGAAATATTTTAGTTAAAGAGGACCAGAGTGATACAGGATGAGCTGTGTTTCTGCACTGGAATTCATACTGCCTATTCCCAAACACACAGCAAATGATTCACACTCCCCGAACATTTTATGTTACCCTTGCAAATATCATTGTCCTCACTGACAGAGTTTACATAGTTCTCCCTTCCAAAACAAAAGTGAGGAAAAACAAATAAACAAAAAACCACAACAACCAAAAACACTTTACACAAGAAGTTCCTCTTTTTTTAAGGGAATCTGCTGCTTTCATGTAGCTGCAGTTTCTTTTCATTTTTCTCTTTTAATTTTTATGAAAAAGGGAAGAAATAAATCCTGCAGAGTGTCAAAAGCAAATTTCAGTCTCTTCCAAGGCTCCTTACAAACAGTTCCATTTGTTGATAAGGAACAGATCAGTCCTAAAACTATTTGGCTCTTTTTATTCCCTTGAGAGAATACACTAATAATTCTCTATTCTTATGGAGAGTATATTAATTCACTTGCAGGAAAAAAAAAGTTCTGTAACTAAACAGCTGCTCAAGATGTTCCGTACGTCTCCAAAAGTGCAGGAAGGAACAACAAGTCTTTGAGCAACAGAAGCCTTTCTGCTAACTTGCTGATGCAGTAGGTAACATTTTGAGAATATAGTGCAGCATCACAGACTGGGTTTCTTGGAAAAGATTACATCACACAAGAGTGTAGCACAAATAGTGTATCCTGTGTACAGAAGGACAAACAACTGTTCTGAAGTACCCCAAATTATGGACTAAATACTGCTTAGGTGAATGCAGCAACGTTCATAATACTGCCACAAAGACTTCTCACCAATGAAAAACCAAAGTGTTATGTCCCTATGCTATCATTTTGCTAAAAACAAAACAGAAATTAAAAAAGAAAAATACAACACTAGCAACCACATGTCCAATGCATTACAACTAAGCTGATAATAACTCCTTATTTATAAAACACAAGATTCAGACTGGTAAATACCTTGTCCACAGGAGTCTTGATGTCTAAGCTCAAAGCCTAACATAATCATATAGGATTTACAGATCATAAACTCTGTTGAGCAGCAAAATATCCACTAAGTCATAAATCAAAAATAACATAAAAAATGCTTCATACACCATCCCTAAGAAGCAAAGCACTGATGTTTCATAGTCTCCTGGTCTACACATACAGGATTCATGTCACAAAGCAGTAAAAAAAAATGGCACAGTGCAGTTAATTAGATTACTTAGAAACCTGAATTCCACTACACACAGAAACCAAAAGCTTTACATGCTGTTTTAAGGAGCAGAGTTGTTCAATGCCTCAACTTGCTGAGAGCAGAAGAGATCCATGGGAACACTAATTAGCAACACTAAAGGTTACCTGAGAGTACCTGAGCTCTTTCACAGTAGAGGCAGAAGTCACCAACCACCTCAGGGTAATTCTCTCTTTTCATTTGTAATGTAACTATTATTAGTAAGAGTAATCAGAGCAGGCAGAGGGCAAGATATTTGAGGAAAGGAAGGTGAAGTCAGAGAAAAGCAATCTCACAGGCTCAATTATGCATGGGTATAGATACACGAATTACAAGTGAAGAAGTTTGCAAATGACTAGAAACTTGAGGAAAAGCAGCTGTACAGATGCCTCCTGAAAAACACTGATCTAGTGCTCATATAAGCAATGAGGAAACCAATCCATCTCTTCTCCAAAAGTCCTCATGCATGCCTTTCTCTCAACAAGAAAAAAAAAAAGACAAATGCTTTTTTAACTGAAAAGAAGACAATCTCCACCAAGAAGAAACTCAGATATAAACCAGTGGGATCATCCAGAGTTGTTTTATAAGGATAAAAATGCTAATGGTACTAAAATATCTTAAAAGATACGAGAGAAGACTGACTTCAAAAGGGATGCCCATGAAATAACAACTTCAAATCTGGTTTAACAAGGTCTTTTCAACTAGCAGGATATTAATCCTGTTTGTCTAGTAGTACAACTGCACTGCACCAGGATTTTAGATATTCTGTCTTTATAACCTAGAATATTTTCATTGATCAGATACGCATTTAGCATAGATGGAAAAAAAAACCACTAAAAAAGTTCAAAGTTTCCAGTAGTGTGTTACAAAATGTTAGCTACATACATCACGTATGCATTAAGATTTATGCCCAGCTCAAGTTCTGCTGGAAATCTTTTAATCCCCAAAGTCATTTGCACTGGGGATGCAATCCTGTGTAACATGCTGTAGGTGACCTTGTGTGTGCAGGGAGGTTAGACTAGATGATCTCTAGACATCTCTTCCAACCTTAATGATTCTGTGATTTTCAGAAAGATCATTTACTAAAGACTAAGAACTGCTGGATCTAGAGCTGCAACAGTGCACCACAAACTACAATCTATTGATCAGGCTAAGAAACAATGTGACTTTAAAAAAAAAGAGAAGAGGAGGAGGGGAGGAGGAGAGGAGGAGACAAGAAGAGGAGAGGAGAAGGAGGTGGGGAGAGGAAAGGAAGAGGAGGAGGGGAGGAAAGGAAAGGAAAGGAGGAGGAGAGGAGAGGAGAGAAAAAAAAATACCTTTCAAAGTTTCCAGCAAATTTTTGGCCACAAACCAACAGATGGCTTCAAAGAAAGGAAATTTGAAAAGATCTGGGGTTTTTAGCCTCTTCTCCATTTCATAACACCTGAACAAATGGAAACATTGTATGACATAAATATTTACAGTAATCTAATTCATTGTTCATCTACATAATTATTAAATGAATACAATGTTCAAAATAAAATAAGCCCGGCCATGATAAACAAAACAATTCAAGTACCACATAGTTAAACCCCAACAAGACCACGTTTGGACAAGATTGAACTCTGGTCTCATCCAGGCTCTGACCTTATCAAGTTTGACTGCTGCACTTCTAAGAATAAAGTTGGACTTCATAAAACTAGGACACAAACCCAATGTGTGATCTTTTAACAGATGGAATTTTATCAGGATTCCACTGTAATAAATAAAAACAATATGTTTAGAAGACAGCTCCACATCTTGGACAAAAACTAATACAGCTGCCCTTAGAGCAATACTGACTCAAGGATGCTCTTTTCAACTCAGTTTTGCACACCTGGGCTTGCTCAATTTTGGTTTAAATTAAAAAATTTATAAAAATCTATACTAATCTCCAAATATATTTTTTAATTTAGTTAAATTTATGCACACTTTTCATCTTGCTTTTGCAACAAACTTTGCAGAAACGAAATAATGTATGGGCTTGATACAGTTTAACTAAAAATGACCCTATCACCTGTTTCCAGAGCCTGTACACATTTGATCCCAATTAAGAGCATGAGGAAAACTATCTATTGAAAGAATATCCTACTTATGGAGGAAAAGATATAATGAAAATCGGTATTAACCTGAGCTGCATGCCAATGTTGAGGTTGTGCAAAAAGTTTCCTCCAAAAGCCATACAATCCTGAGACGTGAGCACAGCATGAATCCAACCTGAAATGACAAATATTGAAACTTTATATATATATGCATACATGACAGTTTTTTTTAATGGGAAATAATAATAATAATAAATTGTATTCTATGCCAAGAATAAACAATCTCAGTTTTATAGTCTTTGTTTTGTTAAAACTTTCCAAAATCTAGCTCAACTATAGTTTTCTAAAGCAGTTAAAACAAATAAAGATCTTTGAGGTATTTTTGACTTGAAAGAAAAATAAAGAAAAAATCCTGATTTTTATTTTTTTCTTTTAGGTTTTTACTCCTTTCGAGGAAAGTAATTTATAAGAGGAAGAACAGAAGCAACAAAAGATAACATAGTAAAAATGAGTGAAAAAAAATGTATTCCTTTTAAAATTTAGGTGTTGCTTACAGTAACTGAACTGTTTGCACAACATATAAAAGAGTCATTTAGCACTATTTAAGTTGCTCCAAAATGAATTCAGAGTAATCCCACTAAGTATTCTAAACACAGCCATTCTATTTCCAGTGAAGTTATGACCAACTTAAAACCCAGTCTATACACTCTGACCACACTCATTTGTCACAGAATTGAAACATTGTCCTCAGACTCCATAGTTCAGCACAGTAACTGCATGGCCAACATTAGGCCATTAATCTGGCTGATTACTACTGCAGAATGTCAAACAGGTACACCAAACAACATATGATATAAGCTTCCCAATTCAAAGCAGTTTGATTTAAAATTAATATTGTGTAAAGTTAACACAAATAAACTGCATTTTATTAACAAAAATGAACAAAGTCCCTCATTGAAGATTTTCTTCTGATTTTGCAGGCATACAGGTGATCTTTTGACAAAGGACCAGCTGATCATGCATTTTTTGATCACATCTCAATTTGATTAAGCACAGGCAAGATATACAAATCTCGAAAGGCCTCAACTTGAGGCCTGATCAGTGCAATTCCCGAGCAACTACAGACTTTCAATTACTGCTAAAACCACGCCCTAAGCTCACTTCAGAGCAACCAGTTCTGCTTGGCATAATACCACAGACAGGAGGTTCTGAAACTCAGCAATTACACCAAGTGACGCAACTTGTACATAGCCTTGTGGAGGACCATATGTGACAAAATAGGGTATGAAAAAATGGAGAATACAATGGCACATGGAATTAAAGCGTTTTTGTTTTTGTTTTTGAATTACCATTATAAATTGTTTGGTTTTATTCCTGTTCTTTGAAATGCGCAGATTGTCTAAGGATGCAGAGAGCACATATTTCGCATTTGTTAACACGGTTTTAGATTTCTACTCTTATCATTATCATAGCAGATGAATATCTCTGTCTTTTCAAGGAAAAAGACGTAATTCAGCCCATCATACATGCATCTCCTCAGGTACTGGCTAAACCAACAAAAACCTCCTTGGGGGTTCCTTCACCAAACTTTTTCTCTGGCAGAGCTATCAAAGGGATGCCATTTTTTTCACATTCTTAGTTGCTATTTTTATGGTAGAGCTTAGAAAAAAAGTTCAAGTAACAAATTCAGAGAATTTGCTGTAGACCACATAAGAACACTTTCAACAGAAGAATTTGATCATTAATTAAGGTTGATATCTTGAATTATACTTACACGATTCTCAGGAGCCTACCAATAACTATTATTCATCTACATGCAAGATTGATTTTAAACTGCAAATATACGCTGAACATACTTCAGGGACCGTATAATAATTATGAGGCCCTGTAGCACCAGGGTCAGCAGGAAGGGAGAAGTATTTTCCATTCGAGAACATATTTAAAAAATCCTTTATTCAGTCTTAAAAAACTTTCAATTTCTTAAACACCTGTCTTGAAGAGTTACAGTATTTTACTGGTTCTTATGCTGTACTCCAAATTCATACATATAAATAATAATACTCATGTTTTTGGCTATAGCATAACAATGACCTCTCAGATTGAGGAGGTTATTTGGGAAGCAGTAACTATTTCAAAATATCTGTGGGTTACAACAAAGTTCCTCATTTCGTGAGCATAAACCTGACTTGTTCATACACTAGGACCTTGAAATCACTTATCACCCTCCATCAAATATATATGGTTTAAAGAGCTCTGGGAGTTGTAGAAAGTTAAGCACATGTACTGCTCTTTACCCTGCAGTACTTGACCACAAGAAATAATTATTTTGGACAAACCACAAACTAGAACAGTAAACTGCACCAGTAGAGAATTGAGCTACTAGGGAAATGTAGAGACCTGACTAGGAAGTCCATGACAGAATAAGGAACTGAACATAATCTTCACTGCTCAGCCTAAAAATCTAATCATGCAGAATTTTACTTAGGTATATTCTACATGTAGTTAAAGCTTCTTTTCCCAGAAAAAGGAAACTAGTACCCAGTACAAGCCTTAATAAAGTACTTACATGGATGGGTTAGATAAATGAAAACACAGGAAATTAACTGATATTTTCACTATTGCCAAGTATTGTTTTATACCTTGGAGATTTGTGGCTTCATGCAGTTTCTTTAAGAGGGATATATAAGTTTACTTGGCCTTGTGTTTCTCTTTTCTTAAAAACTGTTATTACAATTATCCTTTAAAATGAACTATCTCATTAGCCTGATCAACGTGCTATCATTTATCAGATGCTTTCAAATGAAGGCTGGGAGAATTTTTTTTTTTTTTTAAGAAAATGAGAAAAAACTCTTTCCCTCTGCATCTTTTTTCTTTTTTAAAGGAAGCTGATGTACTAAATTTATGAACTATTTTATTTTCAGAAATTCTGTATCAACAAAATAATTTTATCATTAATAAAAAGAAAATAGCATATAGTAATTTAAAGAAAAATTCTTCAGATTTATTTAGGGACATTTTCATTTTGGTAAGTTGCAATTTCTTGCAGTTCTTCTAAAATTCAGAGTCTCTAAAAGCTCCAACACAGACTACAGTTCTGGCTGATTGAGTTGTGGTACGGACAAATTTTGTATGAAGCCAGAAAACAAAAAAGTTAAACATTTTTCCAAACTGTATCTTCAAGCCTACAGAATAAGAAAAGTATGTAATACTTTTGTATATGTGTATTGTATATTAGGCTAGAAGCTGCAATAATTTTGCCTAATAGGTCTCACTTGATTCTCAAACTGTAGAAATAAAAGAAGCTGTATTATAAAATTAAGAGTTCAGTATAAATATCTACCTATACATAAAGAGTCTGTATGAATTGGAAATGTTTTTCCTTGATAATCATTTTAAGTTTTATTTGTTGTCTTATATCATCTGCATAACAAATCTCGCTGCTTTCCCCAAGAAGTGCAGTTACTGTCAGCAATTTCAAGGAGCTAATTATTTGTTTTCAAGGTTTCAATATTTAAATTATTCTCTCTCATGATTTTTTAGCTTATCCCAAGATCTTGAATGTAATGAGCCATTTTAGGACATCCTTAATTCCTGGGGATTAAATATAAACACCTAAATCCTATGAATAATAGTTAATCTTACCTGTTGGAACAAATAAAGTGTGTCCTTGCTTCACAACACATTTGTAACATTTGTCAACCTTGTCCCCAAAATACACTTCACTCTGGGTTACAGATGAACTCCAAGACTCGTACAGAGCCAAATTTTCATCAGTGGGCTTGATCAAATAGAATATCTTCTCTCCCTATTAATCAAAAATACCAAACAAATGAATTAATGTCCTATTGGAGGCGTAGTACAGCTCTGGACTCGTTTGTAACAAAAGCAATATATTGGTGTAAATGGCAGCGTTCTCTGTTTCTGATATGGAACTTTGGGGTTTCCTAGCCATTAACACAATCGTCATCCATCAAAAATTTAGTCAATGTTACAGTCTAACCAGAGGGTGGAAACTAAGTAACCATAAGGAATAATTTATTCCTTACATTTACAGTGATTGATCATCCTCAGCTACAGACTTAGGCAAACTGAAGAGACTTATGATCAAAAAGAAAGGAAAATTAAAAACTAAACACTCCCCTCACACTTTTCAATGAAGGATGAAAAAATTCAGGTTCTATAAACAACTTGTGGATATTGCACACATGTCAAATGAGGAGACACAAAGCTGCTTTAACTTTTCATGCTGTTTACAAAATTTGTACGAAAAATAAGAAGTTAAACATTGTCATTGAATTTCATTGCATTATTTTTCCATACTAAAGCCTCACTATCCCACCAGGTTATTATAATGATCAGTCCATCAATTACAGTGTAGAAGTTACCAACAAGGCATTGAAATAAGAGCACAAAAGTACAGCATCAATCACAGCATCAGTAATTCACTTTCATCTCAAATGAAAAATTACATCCAAAATAGGTAAGAAACCCTGCTATTGTCATAGCAGAAAGATGCACACTGAGTAAATTCTGTTTTTCACACAAAGGAAAGAAGGATAGAAGGAAAGTAGGAAAGAAGGAAAGAAGAAAGAAGGAAAGAGAAGTCTGCATACCCAGAGCACATGGTACCAAACTGATGTTCCTCCAAAATCAATATGAAAATCTGTATAGCTGTCCTGGACACCCATCAAACAATACTTCTGAACAAAAGGCTTAGGGAAGACAGAATCATCTGGCCAATAGTTTTCCACCCATGAAAGCTTCCTGGCAATATCTGGTACTTCCACCAATTCAGACATCCTAAAAATAAATAAATAGATAGACAAATAAATAGATGAAATAAATAAAAAGAAAACTAAGTATTCGTACAACATAACATTCTCCCTAGCAAAAACAACTTTTTATTTTGCAGAAATTAAATCTACTCACTTTGTGTCTGAGAACTCCAGGCTGATCACGTTCAACACTTTTGGTCGGTCAGGATTTGTGAAATACTTAATATAATTATGGAGCTTCATTTTACTGTCTGCTTGTCTTGCTACATCTATTACATCTATCACTTTGTCGCCACCTGTAAGAAGAAATTGGGTGACTTCCCTAATATTACACAGGTAAACAGCCATTTTTTAAGAGTTTTTTTTTCTCAATTATTTACCAGTCCATTTCTCAACACAAAAACTCCATTACAATCCCCCTCTTAGAACAGGGACAGGAAGTATAAATCACTCTCTGTTTTAGTCTAACTTTAACCCCTACAGTTAGGTAACAACAGAGCTGGAAAAAAATTCTACAGAGATGCCCTTTTTTCAGTAGTTAATCAGAAAGAAAAGGGAACAACAAAAATGGCAGCTATTTTTGTTTGTTTTGTGTTTTGTTTTTTTTTAATAAAAAGGAGAGCTTGTGGCTGACATACAAGAGATTACTGCAGAGAAAGTTAGAGGCAGATCTAGTCCTCTGCCTTGCTAATAAACACAGGGACCATTGAGAATTCTTTACAAATAACGAATCTTATACCTCACAGATGGTAATTCTTAGTAAGCTGCACTGAACTTGGGCCACAATTGGTAGGTTTCAACATTGAAAACTATTCAGATACTCCACCACACACGCACTCTAAACACAAAAATCGTGTTTGGAATGTTGGAATGCACATAGATGCATATTATAAGCATATTCTCTTTAAAACTTCAAGTTAATATCATCCTGATAAATTCTAGTTGAAATAATATTTACTCAGTTTTCTTGCTTTTAGTTTCAGTAACAGAAAGATACATCTGGGAAATTTCAATTTTTCCCTGATATTAGGAACCTGACAGGTCAAAATACATGCAGGGGAAGTGGAAGATTAAAAATCTGAATAGGCCATTTTCCAAAGAAAAACAAGCTCCAGAAATATCAAAATGACAATTACACTTCAATGCAGAATCAAATTCTGCAGGTAATTAGCTTGCTTATCATCATCATATTGGTAACCATATGCCATATACTACGCAGTTCTGTTGCTTTTAGCACATTTCATTAGGTTAGGTTATCGCAGGAACATAGACAAGGCCAGGTACAAATGGACTTCTCAACTTCACTAGATGCTACTGCAAATTTCATGGTGCAATTGGCTCAATCTCTCTATATTGCACACTCACATGAGGTTGAAATGATTACACACTATCAGATCTGCTAAGCAGGAAATGGATCCTACAGAAGCTCTATTTCTCCTACAAAAGGAGGTCAAGGTGCAAAACCTTCCAGAAAAAGGATTTAATTGAGCACTGCCAATTTACAGAACCCAAAACATTTTAAAATATCCTGACCAGTGATTAACCTTCATTTATACTAAGAGTGATTCATATAATTCACACAGGGTAAACAATTTTGAAAATCATTATATTTTATTGGTCTACAATATGCAGCAGAATAAACCCATCAGTGTTCCTCATTTAGCTAATGCCATAATCAACACATTGGGAAATTGTAAAGTAGGGGTGTACTCCTGCCACATACCTACACAAACAAAATTTTACACTTCGTCAGTCTTCTGGTAAAAAGCATTCAATTCAGAATACATATTTAGCACACTTGAAGCCCTTGTAATTGTGCAAATATTTGTTTTACTTTATAGACAGGATCATTTAGACATACTCCAGAGTGACCCTTACCTACATAGCGTTCCACATCTAAAACGGAGAAAGTTGGCGGTGGAAGTCTGAGCCCCAGACCATCTAATTTGGCAACCATAATTGGAACATCAAAACCATGTTTCTCCAAATATCTTTGTGTCAGTTGGCTGCCATGCATTTTCAAAATGACTTCATCAGCACTAGTGGGAAGAAATAGCAAAGTATTAGAAAAATAATCTCCACCAAACACTACTGAAGAAAATCAACATTACCTTTTCCAGATTTGTTTGTTTGTTTTTGAGGGGATAGGTGGGGAGATGGATGCATCTGAATCCAAAAAAAAAGTGGACCCAGTGTTATTAGACTGAGCATTCAACTAGAAGACAATCACAATGTATATTAAACAATTAGGAAAACACATTGATGTACAAAACCTGGGAACTCACAGATGTCGTATATAATTGAAGGCAATAGCTTAAGAAGATGGGGAAGGGAATTCTTGGAGAAAACATCAACATACATTTTGAGAACAATAGCAACAAAAATCCTCAAAAGGATTGTAAGTCATTAGGTTTCAATAAGAAAACCAAACCCAGACAAGCTGGGATAAAAATATTTCTGTTGCAGTTAAGTCCATCCATTTTCCTGTGAAGTATGCAAAAATGGATAGACTACAAATTCGTGTCAGTATTCTGTGTTATCTGCAGGGAAAAGGGGGAGTTATTTCCCAGTCTCTCCTTTCCTTGTCAAGGGACACCAGTCCAGCAGTAAAGGCAATCCAAGGGAACCCCCTCTCTCCCAAACACAAACACCCAACCACCAACCCCATGGCACTCCCACGGACAACAGGTTTCAGTGCAGATCTGATCGGGGAAGTTACAGCACAAAGGGAGCAAACACATCCTTATGACACAGGGAGTGCCAAGAGGTAGGGGAGAATGGAAAAAGAATTAAAGGAAGAGAAAGACATCTTAGACTTTTATTTTCTGAAGCAGAGAAATGTTGAAGTCAGTTCTTCTTTGATACACTCATCCCCCAGAGTTTCTCTGTTTTTGTTTTCCCCAAAAATGTCTAAGGGAGCTTCTGTACCTTGAAGAAGAGCGGGCCCGCAGCTGTTTAACAAAGGTTCGTGTTCCAGCCTGGACCGGTTTGGAACCATCATCCAACTCCGTGTAGTCATGTCTGTGCCAGTTCCTCCTCTTCTTCACTAGGTATTGCAGAAGGATTGAGATTAGTGAGTTCGGGTGGCTGGGGCCAGTAGTCATTCCACCAGTGACCCAGACATGCCTCAGCCATGTTACTAAGATCAACAAACCTTACTGTTCCCTGCAGGGACCCTCTACCTGTCTGCAGCAAGTGCACTCTTCAGCAGGCCTGGCAGTAATCCTTCTCATTCCTACAGCTCCTTCCCACTGAGAATCTCAATGCACATTACACACAGTGACTTAAGACTCCGTATTCAAGGCAGCATAATATAAGGAAATAAACAGTGGCAGCCTGAAAGGCGTCCAAAATTACAGAGCACGTCAACAACGAAGCTAGAAATAGAATTTTAGTTTCCTAAAACTCCTGTCTTTATTATAAACAGAACAAACCTACCTCTTCGAGATCCACATGCTCCATTTGATATGTTCAAGCAGAACCAATGGGGCCCAAGCCCACTGTGCTCTCCACCACGTGAATACAACCCTACCCAGTGTGATGGTACCACCACTAGTGCTGTTCACCACCTTACTCTTTTCTGCATGAACTCTGTTTTTATTCACTGCTTATGTCTCCAAAACAAACATGGGTGTAACTATCTGGGAAAGTACTATTCTTATTACACAAGCATAATATATACATGCAAATACAGTGTCCCAAAATTTGTGAGTTGTCTGAAACTTTTAGGCACTTTCACAAAATATTAATGAAGAACAAAAGATAAAATAATGTAAAATAAATTCTACAATTAGAGGTATCTGATACGGACCATGCAGTAACTAGCTAAACCCAACTGGTAACATTTCTCTATACTTATAGGCCAAATTAGGCAGAAAAAAATAGTCAGTCTCATAAAAACCACTATATTGGTCACTCTGTGACAAATGACAGATATGCAAATGATTTTTTTTTTTAAGTCTGTCCCAAGAAGATTTGCTGTGGCCAGCTCTACAATTTAACAACTAATATTAAGTAGAAATATATTTGTTGAAGAAACATGGAAGGGAGGAAACAAGTGTATTAGTAAAACTTGAACTTTGAACCTTATGATCACTCTTAACCATCGCGATGTGCCCAAATTCAAAATATACTAAAAACACAACTGCCAATATTGTGAAGCTAAGGATTAAAAAAAAATTACAAGAATAAATACACATCAGTTTCAGTGCTGCCTCCTCAGAAATAGCAGCTGTTTATATAGAAAAAAATGATATCTTCTAATTATTAGACAGATTAGATAATATTCTCAGTGGTAAGCTACTGCGTATGTAAGTGACAAATGGTACCCTTTAGCAGACAGTTAGGAAAATAAACTGACATTTACAGTTATTTGCGAACATGAAAATCAGTGCTGAAGAGCTAGTTTAATGAGCTGGTTATCCAAATAATAGTAAAACTTCATAAATAAGGAAGCCAAGTTCTATTAAGTTTTAAAAGCTATTTTCTCAATTGTAAATAATAATAAAAGAAACTAGTGGCTAATACTAATTTACAACAAGGTACTTTTTCATAAATCCACTGCTGTTATAACAGCTCATTAAAACTGTAAGATGATACAGCTGTTTAAGAGATCTTACAGCACAAAACCAACTTTTAAAATTCTGCCTTTACAACCTTTAAAGACTGGAGGTTAAAATAGCTCTTTTTCTATACTTAACACATGCTAAGGTACATCATACATCCATAAACAAGAAAACATTAAAAAACAGTAATGAAAGTCATTTTCCTCTTATATATCTCTCTACATTATTTTCCATAGCTTTTATGTCGCCTTTAGACTTTGCAATAACAGTTGCAGGAAAGAATGTAACAAAAAGTTTGTGCTTTTTTGTGCTCAAATTGAAAGCAAAATGTCTAAAATTGAAATTCACTCAATGAATGAAATTGAAATTTCATTGTGTCTCCATTGAAATGGAGACACAATGAAACAGACACAAAAAAACACACATTCACAAATTTAGTGAAAAGAAAACTTTTACCCTCACTATTCCTGAAAACTGAGGCACAACCCACTGTGATGACATTCAAAATACACACACCAAAAGTATACTACAGAATTACAGGAGATTTAGTAAAAGGAAAGGAACAAGGTGGGAGTTTTCATAAAAAAAAAAAAAAAAAAAAAGTTGAAAGTTACTTTTAAATGCCATTCTTTATGCATTCAAAACCTTGGGTCAGTAACTGAGCTTAGGCAAACATTACTCCTTGCCACCTCACACTTAGTGCGCATCAGACACCAGATGCTAAACCTTAAATGGGTTCAGGACCTATTTATCTGTACAATACAGCCTGAAGTCTAGTAAGGGCTCCTTCAAATGACACCCAGTAACCAAAAATGCACGAGGAGTGATAGTATGGGAAGACCAAAAAAATACAGTGAACATGAAGTAAATGACAGAATACCAGGTCTGATGTCTAGTACAACATCTTAGTATAATGTCTGCCCATATCAACCACTCGCGTTAATACCATAATCAAAAAAAAAAAAAAAAAAAATCGTGGTGGTGAGGGGTTAGTAACAAAATTTGAGAAGATAAAAATAGATGAAGGAAATATTACTCTGACAACTACAGTCCTGGCATCATTTACCACACTTTGTGCTTTCCTAAGCTCTGGATTCTGGAGTCAAGCAGTACATGGGACACTCAGCTTTCATGTGAATAAAGCACATTTTTACACCTACAAATCACTGAGTAACTTTGAAAATAAGAAAATATAATAAGAAGACTCCACAGTAAATGGAAAACTTCAAAATACACTTTTTTTGGAAAACTTTTTTTTTATGTTTCTCAGGATTATTTATTTGTTATCTTATACAACTGCAAAAGTTATTTAAAAACATTGCTCTTCCAGCACACAAATCAATTTTTGTTGAAATACAAAGAAGTACATTGAATAACACTGTTATTATTTAATTTGATTTTTACATCTAACTATGTAAATAACTTGATCTTTACATCTAAGTATTGAAACTCTTCCTTTGGTAACTTGTAGGATGCTGAAATTATCTATTTAGCAATATGAATTTATAGAATAAGTGAATTTGGTTTCCTTCAAAATTCTTTTAAAATAAAAGATATGGGACGTGGTAAATAAAAAGCATTCTTTGTATTTATAAGTATAATTTCTTATCACTGAAGTGCTCTGGAGCCCTGCTGCTACATTTGAAATCCTAATAGGATTATCAAGATCTCTCAACATTTAAATAAGCAGATGCCCTAACTGCAAACTATGATAGATCTGATTCTGATGGCAACGCTGAGAAAAACTAATAAAATCAAGACACACTTCTTCAATACATGACCTCAGCTTGAGCTGAGCAGTCCTATATCTGAAGCTTCTACTAAATCTAAATGATTTATTCTCTTGAGGAAATATGAAGCAATATGGATAATTTTTACCACAGATTCTTATCTTTAAAAAGACTTCCAATACAAAAATCACACTTATCTCACTGTCAAGTTGCTACAGCTATAAGAAAGGCATCACAAAGATGGTAAAGCATATGGGTTTTGCCAAATCAATCACGGAATGTAAGATTTAAATTTACTTTTTAAATTTAAAAAGTCTTTTTATAATATTCTGGAAGTTCTGTGTGTTCCCTTTCTATTCACTGCCCACACCTTTTCTACAGGAAAAAACGTCAGAGAAGTGGAATAAGAGTAGCTGATACTTATATTCTGATTTACAGGAGTCACATGCAGATTTTTAAATGAAAAAGACAATCAGAATCCTAAAAACTGCAAGCATATAAAGCAGTATTTATCCTACCTTTTAGTTCCTAACCTGAAAGCTGCAAATTTTAAAGGTATTAAGTATAATCTGCATTTTATACAATATACATCTTACACAAGATCATATCAATGAGGGATACATTATTACTTTATTCATAATCCACAAGACTAACCAGTGAAGATGCAATTGTTTTAAACTCATTATTTTTGAATGATAGGGTAATGTCGGTTTTGAAAACATTCTAGATCTTAATCACTGATCACTAATCATTACATTGTCTTCAAGAAAAAAAAAAAAGACAGGAAAAAATGAGATAACCATTCATTGTTCAGTGCCTGGAATATAAGACAGAGTGGGTGAAGATATTTTCCAAATTTGACCTTCGAAATTTAATTCATTGTTAGGTAGGTGAAATGAATCTTTACCTTGCCTCCTTTCAAGAACAGAAGTCATGGGAAAAATCTAGAAGCTGGATAAAGTAGTATCCTTTCAGTAGTTATGAAAAGACATAAATGTTATATTTTTCCAAGAACTGCAATGTTACCATCTTTCCATTTCAGGTCTCTACTGGAAGTGTACCTATTGAAAGGAGAACTGAAGCAGTGGTCTCCCTTGCCACTGCATTTGATACAGTCTTCTGACAAATGGAAAGACTCTCTAAGAAATTTAATGGAAAAATGTTTACAGATCAGATACCTGGAATTCAGAGTTGGGTAAGTGACAAGGACTTGAATGCCACCCTTCCCTCCCCCTGCCCCCCAAAAAATCTAATTCTCAGCTTTCATTGGACTTTTTCTGATATATGTCTACAATTCATCAAGAAAGCTAAGATGATCAACTTTTACACTTTCTCAACATTTCTTCAGGCCCTCCCAGGTTTTATAATACTCAGGATTAAAATATGAAATCGTTAGGAACCATCTTTTTAAATGAGTATTATTATTTTATTAGCATATAATGTATACGGAATAATAAAGCATCAATGCCAGCACTGTTTTTTTTTTCTTTTGTTTGTTTTTTGATGATTCCCTAATTTTTCTTCTTTCTCAGTCAAGTCCAGATTGTCTTCTTCAATCTCTGCACATTTCATTCTTTCTAATCTACAGCTGTGGTTTGCAGTTGATTCTATCAGCACCTCTAGATCTCGATAGTCACAAAGAACCAGTATTTGCTTAATAATCAAACTCATCTAGAACTCATCTAGATTTTTTTTTTGATTGCATATGGAGCTGAAACAGATTTCAAGTGTAAAATAAAAGTAAGTGTAAAATAAAATTTGAATATCTCATACTTACTTAGAGAAGGTCCATGAAGGATTGCACAGTTGGGACAATGGTATAGATCAATGTCAACAGCATGGTGCTCCTCTACCCCAACACAGCTGGAATAAAATTTTTCAAACATTAATAAGAATACATGCAGGCTTTATTTTTTAAGCTAAAGAACAATTCAATCTTAAGTCTTTATCTGAACTTGCTTAGTCTTCACAGGCAAAATTGTAATCAGAATCCAAATTATATCTTTCCACTCCACTGCTGGGTTGCCCCTTAAATTATTCAGTAACAATTTGCTTACCATGAAAAAAAAATAATGCTATTCATTTTTCTTTTTTTTTTTTAATAAAAGGTAATCAGAATCAAATTCCTCTAAAACCGAGTCCGCAGTATATAACTTTACCCCACAACTCCCAAATTGGCATTGATCTTAACTGTAAGAAACAGGGTACATAAAACACTTCAAGCAATTCCCTTTGTAAAGGTGAAAAAAAAAAAAAAAGGAAAATAAAAAGAAAAATGAATTTCTGATATCTAAGTGCTGGCAATTGGTAGAAGGCACCACAAAACTTTTGTTTCCTTCCCCATGTACATTCTCTTTTACATACTGTAAAAAGCATATATCTGACTTCAACCCTCAAATAAATATTGAATAATGCTTTCATTTTTCTCCCTGAAATCTTTGCAATACCAGTAGTAGCTATGCAAGCTACATAAGCAATCACGCAAATCACTCTTCAAGAGAGCCTGCTTTTGTTTTAAAATAGCAACCAATATTTCAAAGAGCATTTGAGAGACTTAATGTTTTCCTGGCATACATTTTTTTCCCAGATAAAGCTGTCAAAGGGGGATTTAAGTGGAATATCTTTACAGCAGTCATTTCAAAACATCTGCACTGCTGTATATCTAAATAACACGATGTTAAGGCCAAAAGTTGAAGCAAGTCACAGCAAGTTACTTACTTTCTCAATACAACAGTATCAAACTGCGAAGGGATAAAAAGGTGTTTAAAAATAAATAAATAATTTTTTAAAAGCCTGGAGAGGTCTGCCTACTCCAAGGATTTGTTTTGTTGTTGTTGTTAAGAACTGAAACAGCAGAGTTTAATTACAGAAACTTAAGTTTTGAACAAAGTTTTTAAGGAAAAAAATCATCCTTTCTGATAAGACATTCTTTCTAGCTCTTTCTCCCAGAGGTTCATTAAAGCTCATAATATTGGTTGCTTCCACAATAGGAAATAAGACAACAACACAGTATCTGCACCACAACTGTGTGTTTCTGTTTAATGCTTTCTAATAATGTGAAAACTTGAACACTGAAGCAGCCAAGTAAGGCTCTCACATCAGAAGTGTAATGACAGCACAAGCACTCAAGCTTTGAAATCACTTAGCTACAGAGTCTTCTCCCCAGCAGCCTAGTGCCAAAGCCACCGACACGCTCCACTAAATGGCAGCACTTTCTGCCAAAACAACATACTGAGCAGCTTTGCGCTCAAACTGCACCAATGAGCAAGTCAAATCTGAAAGCCCATCTCTCATATAACCAACCAGTGTAAGTAGTACACTACCCTAAATTCTCTGTAAACATTTATTCAATTCTGCTGTTTCCCCTCTGTTTGCAAGACAAGGTTTAGCAAGAATATAGGTCTTTATGTACTTGCTACCCTACAATCGAAATACAAAGCCCTACTGCCAAAGGCAGTTCATCACAATTCCTGCAATATTTAATATTTGTTTTCAAGATCCCAGCTACTGGATTTGCTGTTACATGCGAGTTCAGCTGACATCTAAGCAGAAATGAAGGCAGAAGTGCTCTTTAAAAATGCATGTGCCGTTTCTTCTTGCTTGTGTTCTCTTTTTATAGAGGAGTGACTCATAATTCTGAATGTTTAAAAATTAACACTCTAAAAGCCCCAAATCAGAAGGCAAATTTATATATTTCTCTCTAGATATGTATGTATCAAATATATAAACATTTATGTGTATCTATGTGTATATATATGCATATGCCAAGATATACATGTAGCTTTAAGTATCAAAATGTTTTTGCTAAGCTTCTAATTTTTGAACAGCTAAGTATATTTATGTTGGATGATGTCTTGCTCAGACTGGCACATTTGTTTGATGAAATAGAGTGCTCCAAGTGAAAAATCTCACTCCCTTTCCTGCCTTACCCTTTTGTGAACTGCACAGATTCAGCATCATCCCAATCATATCACTTGATATCTTACTAACAGTAAGAACTTTACATCAAGAGATCTTCTGGCTTTGACAATTAACTGTTTATCATATTGTATTTATGAAGGCTAACATACTGTCTCTTATTGGACATGACAGATTGCTGAAGATAAAAATCAAGATTCTGTTGCACTAAAGCAACATCATGAGGAGGTCACAGAGACCATGGAAAGCATTAAAATATTTGCACACACTGACACTCCCAGTGCAGTGGATGGTTTTTCTGAATGAAGTTTCACGATCACATTTCACCTCTCCAGCCAATCTGGTTGAAATGTCTTCACAGTATCTATTAACTAAACTAACATCAGTATCTATTAACTAAAGATCTATTATCTATTATCTAGATTTATTATCTATTATTTTCTGAATTGCTTCTCTCCTCCAAGGAAGCAGCAGACTAATCTCTGGAATTGTGAGAGGTTTACAGTATTACAGAGTAAATAAATAAATAAGAAGACACTGTAGGAGACGATTCTGATCATAAAGGTAGAGGTCTGAAAACAGAGAAATAGCTCTAATCCCATTACAGAGAAAATAGGTCTAAATCAGTAGCAAGACAGAAAAAATGATTAAAAAAATACAAGACTCACCATACCAGTCTATGAGTGGTGGGAGTCTCCTGTTCAGTATTAAAAGATAAATGAGGCTTTGTAACTCCCCTAAACTCCAAACTCTACATTTGATAAAAAGTTTCCCGCAAGCTCCTGGAAAATACCTTTGCCTGAAGTCTTAAAGCACATTTGCCCACTTACAATTAAGAAATCTGTTTTTAACTTCCCCAAAGGCACAAGCATCAAGGTCAGCACGGGGCAGTAGAAAAGCTGGGAATTGCAAAGATATTTGTAGACGTGTGTTATACCTCATGCAGCAAGTGATTCCTACTGTAAGTTGAAGGAATCAGTTCCCCAGATTTAAGATTGATTAAAAGGAGAATGTTTTTGTTTAAGTCTGAATTTTCCATGTTGAACTTCTATCTCTGTAAAAGGAGCAAGTAGCATCCCCTGTAAATCGAAAACAACCAGAAGAGGTCTAATCTGAGAGATACCAATAGACCCTGATCTTATGCAGAGAGAAAATAAGACTTTTTTTTCCACAGAGAAATAGAAAAAAAAATCCTACAAGGGCCATTCCCTATTGCAGTATTGTTATTCATTTAGAAATTAATTATCTTGTGCACAGGTAATTCAGTACAACAGATTCAGCTATCATTTCACAATCATGCTGGAACACCTGTAAGGGGTGCTTGGAGCAGCAAGCTGGAACAGCTTGCAAACCATTCCTGTTGCCCCTTCCCTGCTTCTGATGTTAGCCAGTAGGTCCACAGCACTTTAGAAGTTCCCTCACTCTCTCTCTCTCTGTTGGTGCAAGTGAAAAAATGCCTGATTCAGGAAGAAATTCTACACATGCTTAATTTGGCCTTTATCTGGAAAATGTCCATCCAGTAAATACACTCTGTAATTATATAAAAATACAATTATAAATGGAAATTATTACACTAAGCTCAGACTTTTTGGACCTCCAGAATCAGAATTTCAACTTTGTTAAAGCTGTCCTTTGCAGAAGATGTTCTTTCAGAGAGAAAGTAAATAAGTACTAATAGTGTCTCCCCAGTTGCAGAGCTTTCATTCACTCAAAGCACAGAGGCCAAAATAAATACAACCAGTTAAGTTTGTCTTGTCAAAGAAAGCTCAACTCTAGGACACACATTCTGAAATAGGCATTTAACAGGCAAGTTAGCAGTGGACAAAAGTAATCAAGTTACATAAGGATATAGGCTGGGTTACCCATTAACAACACCTTTTAACTACAGTTACAGATACCAGCCACACATTCAATGTAATCATCACGGTACTTAAAACCTCACAAAAAAGAGAAGTGAAATCCTTATTTGTATATTGATTCTTTCATATTGCAATCCCAGTCTAGGCAGAAAATTATTTCATATGTTTTTTGAGATTGGACACACGCTTTTTAATAGTGTTCATTAGAGCAACTTCTTCAATTTATTGAAACTGCTAAAACTGAGAGGAAAGACAAGATTGTTATTTCTGTATGAAGACTTTGACAAGTAAATATTTGCTATAATAAGCATGTTCATATTTCTAAGCATCTGTGCTTGTTAAAAATGGAGAGCTGATTTATCTATAGAAAATGAATTAGACTATTAGAACTATTAGAAATTTACAAAAAATAAAATGATTGCTCAAGCAGCAGCCAAAAAAAGTACATGCTCAGGAAATCTACAGAGCTTAACATGCAAAAAAGTGCTCACTGAGGGTGAACAACCTTTTCCCTGCCATATAAGAGTGTCAGAAGCAGACACACAGTCATGATTAATTCATAACAGCATTGGCCAGGATGGATTATGTGCAGCAGTTTTATGAGACAACTGCTTTTCCTATGATGGTTTCCTGACAGAATGGAGTTAACATCACCAAAGGACTTCTCATGTATTCCTTCTGCTTAGTATCACCCATCAAGGGCACACCTAACTTTTCTCTTATGCAAACTATGATTTCTAGTCTTCTGTACCTATGCTGATTACAGAACAACGTTAACAACATTCTTCCTCATCATCCTTTCTAAATCATTGTTTTACAGAGAATAAGGTCAGAAGGCACCCACAACATTTTGTGTAGATTTCACAATTTCAGCAAAATAAGCTGCTACAAGAAGCCCAGAGAAATAATACTGAAAAAAAACACAGCAGACCTCAAAACTAAACATGTCAGTGAGAGCAAACAGAGACAGGATTTAAAAAGCAGCAGTGCTATTTGAGGCCTCACTTCAGTGTGAAGACGATTACATGAGATAAACCAGGATGATACCAGCAAGCGAATCATGCCATATGGTTTACTGGGAGGAAAAAAATCCGTATCGGTCTGACCTAAAGGAAATTTCTTTAGCGCTCTAAGACAAGCAATCAGTGCAACCTTTCACGTATGAGGGAAGCGCCGTGCTCAGGAATTCAAAGAGCCTCTGCAGCGGCTCAGAGCCCCATCTGCCGCCGTTCACGTCTTGCCCAGCGCAGCCAGGCCCACCAAAGGGCAGGAGAAACAATAACGCAGCCTGTCACTGGGCCCCCCATCGGATAACGCAGCCTGTCACGGGGCCTCCCACTGGATAACCCAGCCTGACAGCGGCCCCGCAGCGGAGCAGGGCTGCAACTGCTGTGAGCACAGTGCCATAAATGAGAGCGGCCCCTTCCTTCCTTCCTTCCCACAACTGCTAGAGGGAAAAAAGGATTAACAGTGGATGTGAAGTAATTCTAGCAATAACAGAACCCTAACTACACAGACAACAGGAAATTTAGTTCTGGTTATAAAGTTTGTAATTACTAAGTTTTCCTTTTAGGTAACAAGGTCCTTAGGTACACAGAATACATGTATTAGTTACCTGATTTGAAGACAGAGCATTGGAAGGGGAGGAAAGAAGGCAGAAAGTAACTGATAATGATCCTTGCTCCCTACACACTGACTACAAAGACTTTCTAGGTCTTTAAGAAAGAGTTTTTCATTATTTTTATCTCTGCTTCAAGACTGCAAGCCACAGAGAGCCTCCTGCTCCCCTCAGTCAGACCTGCTACACAAAATCACTGCTCTGAGGTAACTGCGTCTCGCAGTTTGTCTAATTACAGCTCCCCATCATCATTACATTGCTATGACTGTGATTACAAAGTAAAAGCAAACAAACAAACACTCTTATAACCAAGCAATCTTACAACCTAAGCTATTACCATCCTTTCCCTAATAAAAACAAGAGGAGAAAGTAGGCCAAGCTCCACTACAGAGAGAATATGAAGGTAGAAAAAGGAAGTCAGTATACAGATTTACAGGTACACTTTTTCAGGAATAAATCCACCAGAACAACTGTAGCAAATGAAGGCTTTTCATGAAAAAAGCGCCCACAACAAAATTTAAATAGTGGGGGGAGGCGCCATTACAGGTTGTCTGCACATATTTGCCTTCACTTTCACACTGCTAGCCTGCCTGCCTTAGCTTTCTGCAGCACCAGCTTGGACAGACCCCCACCAATTATTAAGTACATTAATGAAACACTGGACATAATTGGAGAAATACTCGAGCCTCCATTCTCTGGACCACCGCCAACATGAACTTTTGAGCTGGTTACAGTGCTAAGCCTCTAACAGCAATGTAGAGAGAGTACCCTTGTAAGTAGCTGTTTCAAGGAGAGAGGGCCTTGGATGAGGAGGGGAGAGGACTGAATTAACTCAATCAACAGCATTGGAAGAGACACTGAGGTTCAGCCCAACACTTCACATTACAGCCTAGTACTTGTCTGTTACACAGTAACCTGCTTTGCTTATCTGAGAGAAAGCAACTTAAACCATTTTCCTGTAGTCACAGTCAGACAACTCATCACCAACCTGTGTGAGGGAGCAGCACTAGACGACCTGAAGTGAAAGAAAGTGACGCTGTGGGGCTGTCCTTTTTGGCAATGAAAGCCACTAGTCCAGGTGGCACTTACTGTGTAACTTCACCTTCCTTATTCGCTAATCTCCTACTCTAACTTAACAGATAAATTGCTAGTAGCTTGTGCAATCAGATTGCAAGGAACATCCTTCCTCACATCTGAAAAATTGCCTAAAATTTAATCATCTACTCTGGACAACATAGAAAAAGATGCTAAATGCCAAGAGTTACACTCATTAGCATTAGATACCATAAATAAACCTTTTAATAAACCTTTTTTTTTTTTTTTTTTGATAGTATAACATTCAAGGTGGCCTTATTCTGGCCATCTTCACATATACCAATCCCTTTCCCTGATGAAATATTTAATAATTTCCTTGAAACTAGCTATCTATAGTTCCAACAATAAGAGAAGCCACAGCAACTACCCAGCATGGTTATAATTTTAAGCCACAAAGCAGTTAAGTCATTTGCCTGTCTTTCCAGTAACTCACTAAAGAACTGCACTAACTGAGTTACAGACCAAGAACTCGGCATGTAACCCAGGCAGTTTGAAAGCCAAACCACAAACACAGCTTTCCATAATGCAGAAAAAAAAAAGATCAAAGGGGCAAATTTTCAGCTTGATTCCTACCACCTAGCTTGGGAGAAGAACAATGACCAACTGGAAGTGTGAAGATAGCTACGCTGCCTTAATTAAGAGAAATACTATTTGATGGCAGTCTAATGGAGAACAGCTACTCGGACTAGATTTCATTTTAGAGACTGAGTAGAAAATAACTTTTAAAAAATGGTTTTGAAATACTCTCTCACAGTGGTTCTTCAAATCCAGAATTGCCTACACACAAATCTTACAAAAACCAATTAATACCATACTTTGAAGTGACAAACATTTCTAATGTTAGATCTTAGGCCAACCAACTCTTTTCAGTGATCTGCACTGTACTGTTAAAAGTAGTGTTTGATTCATTTGGGAGATTTGTTGATATATCTTCAGCTGTTCCATCTGCTCCTCATCAGTGAAGGGCCTGGAGCACAGCCTCCTCCAGGACACTAACCGGTTATTCAGGTTGCCTAGTAAATATGAGTTGTTCAGAAAGATCTTGACGCATGGTAAGTACTATCAGTACTTTGTTATTTTGTGCAAGGCAGAGGCTGTAAATCTTTCAGCACCCTAAGCAGCACTGTCAGTAGACAGGATCAGATCATTTTGTTCTTGAACATTACGATAACAAAAGTTTTGGAGGCGGACGGGTAACGCAACCCACTGTGTTCTCTTAGCCTGAGGGGATTAGGAAGCTAAACATTGTTTTTTAAATTGTGCTCCTTCATTGGGAAATGATGACAAGCATAATCTGAGAACAAGACCTTCAAGTAAACACATGAAGGCAATACCCTGCTTTGCCCCTGTGTTGTAGCATCAGTAACCACTGTTTTAATTTTCAGATTCCATTACTGCCTATGGTTCAACCCTGGTTACTACGTTACTGCTCCGCTATTTATTCAGGACACAGCAAGGCCACACTTGGGTTCAGTGTGCTTTAACCTGCCCCTGAACCCAAATGGAGTATTTCACCAAACTGGTTTGGCAATGTCAGAATCAGATTGGTTTTGAAGACCTGCCGAGACTCCTAGTCAGTAGTCTTACCACTTTCTTATTTTTTATTCAGCATTTCCAGTCTGTGCAGCTGTATAAGAAGTCTTTTTTTAAAAATGTTGCTTACTAGCATAAAAATAAAATCTCTACTTGCATGAATTTTCTATCCCCTTCAAAATCCAAATCATTAAAAAGTTTCCTCTTTTAAAGAAGAGGGGGAAAAAAAAGCATTTTGAACTTCTCTGATTATCAACTGTGCAATTTTCCCCTGCAGACTATAATCTTTTTCAGACATTACTAAGAACTTTTTGCTTATTTAGCATTTTGGTGAGCAGAATAATTTCTGAATCCTTCTAACCATAATATAAAAGAATAGATGATGATTCCTACAGCTACAAAATACCTTACTTTTATAAGGCCAATACAACTGCAGTCAATAGCAAGCAGAGATGGTTGCTCCCTTTTCGAGGAAGTCAGAGAGCAAACAAGTTCATCCTCTCCAGCTCTGCATCCTTGTTTCAAGCGCAGATGGAGTTGTTCATTACATTAACCTCTATTTAAGCTATGATACAAGCAAACTGTCTCACATACATAGATAATGAGTTTAAATATCAGATGTTACACTGACTGGTTGGCATAACAGTAAGTAGAATAAATTCATTCAATAAACCAGATACAGCCCATAATTTGGAAATCATTATTAGACTGTGAGCTGCCCATTGAGATCTAGAGGGGCATGATGACCAAAAGTGCATCCTTATAGTCCACGCAACACCAAAAAGTTATTTTTGCACATTATTCTATTCATAGCAGTCTAACTGTGCAATCCTCTTCAGTGCGAATTAACAAAGCACAGTTATTTTCAGACCACTTGGAAATTTCAAATAGCAAAGAGCAAAGAGAAGCAGACGTATATACACGTATGCATTGAAAGGGTTTTGGGCGGCGGGGTGGGGGAGGGCAGATTGAGTAACATCAGTACTAAGGTTCAGCTGTATGAGCACCAATTTTATTCTGAATACACTTTAACATGCTGACTTTGACTCTAAACTCTAAATATTTCAGCTCCAGGATACAAGATCCTTAGGAGGAAAAAAATATATATTCTGCAGGATAACCAGCAGAAAGAGCTCAAGTGTTGTCTATTATTATGAGAGAAGACAGGAAGTCTGCTAAAGAGCAACATGTCCAAATATTTTATTTTGGGTGTCAGTACTACAAGCAGTGATTAAAGGAAAATGTGTTGATATAAATTAGGAAAATTACATCTTTCTGATTCAAGAGTGAAAGTACACCCTATTATAAGCCTTAGGCTTTGTCTGCACAGGAGAACGGCATCATTTATATGAAAACGTTCATTAAACAAACTTTTCTGGTTTAACTTGGATCTTTCACCGCACTGATGTAAATGTGGTTTAAACCAGAAATAGACCAGAGGTCTTCTGCTCCACATCAATTGGTGTGAAGTGGGCTAGTTAAAATAGCATGTATGATGGGATTTAGCCTTGGCATAAACAGATGTAAGGAATGAATATTTTTTAGAGCCAGAATAAAGACAGGGCATATTGCAAGAATAGAGGAAAAGGATATTAGGGATATATAGGATATATCCAAAGAATGGATGTAGGCCCCTAGGACTACCTAAATTCAAAGCTGCAAGCTAAGCCCTTTTTATTTGAAGGGCATCTGACCACAGGAAGTACCCAACTCACATGCATCTCCCTGTTTGACCCTGAAAATCCAAACACTCCTGCTCTGCTTTGCTAGCAGGCTCAGACAATCACCCAAATTCCCTGGCATCTACCCTAAAGGAAAGCAGAGCTGCCACCCAGGCACCAGGACAGAGCTTTATCTGGGAGCGGGGAGTGAGGGGAGAAGGTATTTTGTTTTCCCGAGTGACAGGGCAGCAGTGCTCACTTGGGTTGCAAGGCTCAAACTCGCATGTCCCAGGGCAGCACTTATCCTCCAGACTACTTTTCAAGTAAAGAAATTCTTCACCTCCCCTACTTTGTCTTCTACTTTGCAGAGGAAAAAAAAAAAAAATACAGGGCCAGAGAGAATGCAAAAATAAGTGTAACCTTCTGCTAGGCGCACTCAAAACACAGTCAAAAAAGTCATGAGTCTCTGTTCCTTCTGAATAAGCATATACAACCAACACACCTTGGAGCACAAGCTTCTGTAGCTTCTAAGACACACTAACACTTTTCAATGTACCTTATTTAATATTGCTTTCTACAGGAATAGAAGAGTGCATGCCCTGCTTAAAAAGAAAAAGAAAACTAGGGCAAAACTGCCTATTTTTCTAATGATTCCAGAAACTGTTAAGAAGGGGTTTGCATTTGTCTAAAACTGGCCTATTTTTTGAACTAAAAGGACCCAACCACTGTCACTTTCCTGGTTTGAAGGTGGCAGCAATGTTTTGCTTTTCTCTTGTACCTCTACTAACATAATCAAAGGGCTCCAAAAAGGCTTTTCCCGCATAATTAGGAAAAACTAGTAAATGCCTCACAGGAGAACAAGCCTAGGCCTCTGCCACGAGTGTCTCCTAGATACAGCTTTAGAGGTCAATGAGCTCCAAAGAGCCTTTAATGAGTTCAGTGATTCACTGAATGCAAAATACTAAGCCATTATCTTACTCTTTAATTAAGGAAGAAAAGTTTATTTATCAGTTTGTATTACATAGCACTATGAAGCCAGATACAATTAAAAATGCTTAGAAAAAATAAAACACTATTTGAAGACTGACAGTTAATTAGCACTATATCAATTAAAATACATCTAGAGTTAGAGTTTCCAAAAATAAATAAATAAACCAAATATAGGTTTTACTTTTAGCAAATCATACTCTACAGTTAAATAAGACTTCATGATGTATATTAAAACTGTATATTTAGAAACAGGAAAAAAGTTGGGTGATGCAATGGATTCCACTGACAAAAAAAATAATGGAAAGCTCTGTTTTTAAAATAATATAATGTTGAGCATTGTGAGCTCCACACCATAAAAATAGTTTCCATCAAATCAAGAATGGAACACAAATCTGTATGAGCACCAACAAGCCGACTAGCTACATGAAATGATGAATCTTCCACACTTGATTGAGTGATTAGGGATGGCAGCAGACATTTTAGCAGGGAGACTTTTCCCACTGACAGCAAAATAAGGGTCACACTGAAGACTCCAAACTCTTATAGTACAAGTTGATATTCTCCAAGCATCCTTTGCAATTATCCACTTCCTTCTGCATTGTCTCCAGAGCACATTTCTGTCCTCTCTCATCCAGTTCTTCACCTACATGACTGTTTACTCTTCCTCTACGCTGCTTACACTCTTTGCAGATCCCCGACGAGAACAGAAAGATTTCCTAGTCTCAGTCTGCATTTTCACCACCTGAACACCCATTCCAATATTGCTTTACTGTGCTTTATTGCTTTATTGTGTCTGGTATAGCGGTCTGAAAAGGAAGCATTTATTTTATTTTTATTTTACTCTTAGCCTCCTAGAATATAGTCAATAAGAGTTTCCCCACAATCATTTAAAGATATACATTTCTTCCAAATGTGCCTTTTTTTTTTTTTTTTTCTTCTCTCTAAACTAAGGTTGACATGACACTTGACAGGTGCATTAAAGGACAGGAAAAGTTCCCCCCCAACACAAACCTTAATCTGAAGATTCATTAACCTTACTATAAGGTTGCACAAGCATCCTAGAAAGTTGCTGAAGTTCCCAGAGGTCCAGAGCAAGGCATGTATTCACAGTGGAAAGCCTCCACTACTAAAAAAAATACATTTGCCTGTTTAGTATTTACTACTGTCTCTATATTCCTATTTAGCCCTAAGAAAAATATCCTAGAAAAAAATGAAGAAGTTGTCAAAAAAATTACTAAGATGACTTGTTATAAAACAAAAGAAAACCCACTATTTGACTAATGTTGTACTGGGATGGAGGCTCCCCCGCATCAAGTTGCTACATGATCTGCAAGTGATTCTTGTGGGAAATTTCCATATATTTCCTATTGGGAACAGACATTAGTACTGCAGGGATCTGTCGACTTCTTTCTTCACTATACATCTGCAGATACTAGTAAGAAATGCATTGCAATTCACTCTAAGATACACAAAACAAATGTATTATGCCTATTTCACATTATTTTAGTTCAGAGAAAAAAAAAAAGGATGTTTGTTCAGAACATTACTGAATCATTAATCTGAAGGTTAATTCGTCTTAATCTAAGATTGCACAAGCATCTTAAAGTTGCTTAAGTTCCCAGAGGCTCATCCAACCACATCAAAAGACTAAAACTTTATTTACCTGATTTTTACACTACTTTTCCTAATTTTGTCTCCTTTCCTTTCCTTGTCTCCCCACTTCACATACAACACTGTTTAAGGGCAGCATCAAAGACAAGTGGGATTAGATACTGCTGTCCCACAAAAATTGAAGATTTACTCTATGTTCAGCAGCACTTGAACTGCACAGCCAGCCAAGTCAGACACATCCACTGATGTTCACATGCTAGAAAAGGCAAGAAATAGAACAATATGGAGAGAAAGAGCACTTACATATAAGAATGTTTCTATCTTTTTGACAAGCAGTTAATACCACTTCAGATTAAGGAGTCAAACACTGTCACCAAGAGTAGTGTAGTGATACTTGCTTTCACTAACATACAAGACTTCAGTCTCTCATAGTAGCGAGTCTATCCCATCTCCAGTACAGAATAAACTAGAGATAAAAAAAGTTTTATTCTTCTATATATTAGAGGGTGGTTTTTTTTGTTTTTTTTTTGTTTTNGTTCTATTCTTCTATATATTAGAGGGTGGTTTTTTTTGTTTTTTTTTGTTTTTTTTTGTTTTTTTTTGATAAGCCAATAAAGTTATTGCCACACTCAAATAAAGGTCAGCAAATGGAATTCACAGAATATTTTCTTTTTGTAGTAGTAGTAGCAGAAAGACAAGTTTCCACAGGCACAAAATTAGAATGTGGACTTGATAGTAAGCTGTAACAGCAAGAGATAACATTTAAGTACTTTTTCAAACGCTATGTCTTGACTTCAGAAAAATTCTGCTCTACTGAGATGTCACTCTTAGCTTTAGCACACACCTCAATCTTTCTTATAGGAATGTCATGATGCTTCAAGATAGAAGTCAGCTAAGGTACTGCTTGCTACTCAACTGAAAGACACTCATTTTGTAGTTAGGAGGCACATGAAATCATTTAACTTTAACATTTGCCCAGTACACCAGAGCATCCCGTTTTACCCCAACACTAAAAGACTACCAACAATGTCCCCATATGTCCTAGCAGCTCATAGGGGAGAGCACACCATAAGGGGCATCAACACATTGATGAGGATGGGCAAATGCTGCAGCAACAGCTTAACTTGAAATTTAGCAAATGGACATGTCTGCCACTTCTGCACTCCCCTGCTCACACACCTGCCCATCAGCATAACTTTCAGCACAACAAGTTCTGCAGCACCTCATTCCCCTGCTGCCAGCTCTAGACCCTGACCTTTGCAAGGCAACAGCATGACCTAATCTCACACTGAAAAGCAGCTCTGAACATTTTTGTTTTTGGAACTAAAGCAGAAATCTGTTCCTTGGGCAAGCCAAACGGAAGTCTTACAAGTACTCTTGGGTAATTAGACACAGCAATTTCTTTGGTTCCTTTTCAATTGCCCAATTTAGTGCTCGTTTACAGGTTCTAGAACATCAAAATCCCAAAAGGAAGATGTCCATTCCTTCAGGAAACATTGCCTGATAACTGGCAAGAATGACGTACAGCCCATCAATCCTACACCCTCAGTATCAGAGACTTAATTTCTCACAATGTCACCTTTCCTTGCACTCATTTTCCTGAATAGTGCTTTAAGAGCCTTTAAGTGAATAAAGCATTAATGTAAATGGAACGAACATAATTAAGTGAAATGAATTTGCCAGGCTAGCTACAATGTCAGCTGAGAGTTTCAAATGAAAATAAATAGATTTCATACCACAATATATTAAAAATTTAGAACAATCATATTCACTCCAGTTGGCTTTTAAGACAGAATGATGTCAGAGGATTTTAGGAAAGCTTTCCTGCTTTTGCAGCAAACCTCAGCACTGATGCTTGCCTTTAGCAAAAATGAGCAAGATTTATTTATTTATTTATTTTTAAGAAAGACACATTTTAAAGCCTTCTTTAGTTAATGCTGAAGTAATGGAGAAAACAGTATTAAATATTAATTCCATTCAAAAGCAGAATGACCTGAAAAGACATAACCAACCACATAAATTCCCATTACCACCATAGAACAGACATCTGAAGACTATTCATACTCCACAAGATTGTTAGTTCCATGTACTCATGAGCTAATGTTACAATAAATTAGAAAGGACCATAAAATGAGAAATAGCGTAACTATTTTAAAAGCTTTATATTTTATTAAGATGTCTCCCCTATGTTACTAGTAAAGCACAGGCAACGTAAAACAATGTAAAACATAAGCATTTTTCTGTTTTTTATTTTGTATATACATTCTATCTGTGAAAGTCTTCTCTGATTGATCACAGATATTTTGAGAGAATGGTATTTTACTTTAAAAACAATGCAGAGAAAGTACAGGCACTTATATGAAGAGTAGGAGTTCATCTTCAACTCGTGCAAACTGCCATGTAAAACAGAATCTAAACACTGTGTTACAAGATCTTTTCTCTGGAAAGATGACCTAGAAAGTTCACAGAAAACTGAACCGAGCATATGAAAACGAGTAATGAATACGATAACCGTTCACAGAAAGCTAGAAACCACAAATGAAGATTGAAAACAAAATTAATGTGATTTTGCCCACCGGCAGTTAACAGAATGATACTCTACTGTAAGGCTTAATCCATTTTGCTGTCATTGTGTTGCCCTGAGAGAGCTCAGCATAATAAACAACCAACAGACCAAGGTAAGCTTAAAGAAACAGGAATTTATTTCACAGCTTTTAGGAGCTAAAGTGCACAGTGTATTTATATAAACAAAAAATAAAGAAAAGCAGCATCATACATAGACTTCTCTTCATCTTTTGTAGTTAGAGCCTTTTAAACCAAGCTCATATTTTTTCAGTCAGACTAGGCATATATTAAAGACAAGAAAAAGGAAGCAAGATAGTGTTATGTAAGCACCAAGAGATGATTTTTTGAAAAATAAATTCACTATAAACTGGCTATAAACTGGCTAATTAAAAACACACACTATTTGCAAAGCAAACTACACACTCGAAAACTCAGTGTCTTCATTCACATGATCAATTTCATAATAAGAACAATTAAAAAAAAAGAGAAAACAATGATAGCAATAAGATTGATACAGAGCAACCATAACACTAGAGAAAATTAAAAGTAGATAAACTAATAATTCTGAACCTTTACCTCTTTAAATAACATGTAATAGGCAATAATTAATCTGTACTTTAGAAATTAGAGGTATTCACATTGTCACTATTGTTCAGAAGCTCCCTAGGATCTTGCTGAGGTTATAACTAAGCAAACTCAATTATGTATCTCAGTTCTCCTACAGATCTTTATTGGATGACACTTTACATTTTTCTTGTCCTAATTATGCCAGAATGTATACTCTAAAACACCTACTCCAGTTTATTCCAGCAAGCCAAATACAAGCTACACCAGCACACAGATCTAAAGGAAAGAAAGCGTGTTAACTTTCAGGTGCACATATTCTTCAAAGTAGCCAGTTTTGCAAGAACACTGTAAAGAAAAAACTCATGCATATAATTCTGCATGTTACTGCACAATCTCAAAAATTAAAGAAATTTGAATACTTGCTGGTCGATCATGCTTATTACAGTAGAATACATCTTCTGTAATATATATTAATATGTTTTCCCACTTCACAGATGGGAAACAAGAAGAAAAATGGCTTACTCAAAAGAAGAATATAAAAGGATTTGAAAGAGATTTCCAGTTACACAGGTGCTAGTCTAGCATCTTTATTATTACTGCGGATTCTCACTTTAACTGAAACTGTTTCAGCTCCTGTACTGTTAAAAGAGCTGAAGTTACCTGAAATCACTTAATTCTTTGGCAGAGGAAGTGCAGTTCATTGGACTAAAGTATGTAGCCTTTGTCTTAGTCTTTCCTTCTCAGCAAATGAGACTAAACCAAAGAAAATAAGGTTAACAAATTTACTCCTCTTCTCCCCCATGTAAAATATTTGCCAAACATACACTCGATAGTTTCCATAGGAAGGATCCAAGGCTTGTATACAATAAAAGCCAGAAAGCCAATCCAAGAGCCTCTGGTACCAGATCAAAGCCCTACTGACCAGACAGCAATTTGTTGATTCAATTTCAGGCTCCTGAAACACATTTAAACGTGTTTTGTAATTACAGAAAATTAACTCCGTGTAAACAGGAGGCCTGCACCAAAAGACACTTACAGCCCTCTCTTTGGAGACTCCATACTTTCTGACACAACATGGCTGTTCCTTGTCCTCCATGCTTTGGGAGGCAGACGCAGGAGCTGCCGCCTCCTCTACGGATAGGTGGAGCGCTGGGCTTGTAAAACCCTTACTCACTGTTGGCCCCAGGAGAAGAGCAGCGCTGAGAAGGACTAGGACACTCCACCATCAACTGCTCCTGCTCCAGCAGCACAACATAAACAGTGCCTGGCAACAATCTGGGATTCATCTCCGGCCTCAATGAGCCTACATAGCTTCATAATCCAATAAAAACCACCTTGGTGAAAGAGTGTTTTCAGTTCATTTTCCGAGCACAGTTGACTTATCAAACAATCAGACAAGCACTGAACCAGCAAGAGAGACATTAGAGTAGCGGGACAGCCTCTTTCCGCAGCAAAGGGTTGGCACAGCCAGTCATGCAGAACACATACAAAGCTCCAAAACAAAGGGTGAACTCAGGAAAAGTAGTCCCTATAGGATGTATGCTGTCTTCTGGGCACAACCAGAAGGGGAGAGGTGCCCCCAGAGCGCAAACCAGGGTGTTAGGATACTTGGTTCAGGTTCCATCTCAACAATTGCCCTGCTTTTGAAACCACGATCAAATTAAGGAGCAGCTGAGAAACCTTACGTTTCTTCAGAGACTAAAAGAAGACATGCTCATTTATAGAATAAAAGAAAAACTATATTCTACATTAACTTAGCTGAATTTTGATTTTTGTTGTTGATGTATTTTTCCACTTTTCCTCAAAGTGTAGCAAGCCCCAAGGCACCTGAAACTTAAGTAATCATTCTCAAAAAGTACATGAGAGGCATTTCTTTTCAAATTAAGTTATTAAACATTTGATTGTAATGAAAAAGATGGAAGAAAAATAAAATGAGAGAAAAGGCCAATGGCCAAGTTCTAATCATCAATGAACTCCTCTAGGACAGGAAACAAAAACAGCCAACTCTTCAAAGAGGGCTTCACAGAACACAGAATTAAACCTGACAAGAAAATATCTCAATTTAAAAATGAGTGCTTAAATCTAAACAATTTGGTTTGCCTTACAACAGAAGTATGTATATTTGCAAAGTATATACTTATTGGTGCAGAATTATCCTCTAGCCTGTTCAACTGAAATATAGATTTCTGTAAACATGAGTATTTAAAATAAGTACAGAGGTTATGAATTATCAATTTAAGTTTCACTTACATAAAATACCAAGGGGGGAAAAAAAAAGTATATGGCAAGTAAAGCTAAGCATAGGATGAGATGTTTTCTTTCTTTCATCTCCTATCATGGGAAGGGAGAAGGCAGGGGGGAAATAGCTGACACCACCAGGAAAATTTAGATAATAATAATTTCTGAACAGAGAGTATGCTCTTCCTTTGTTTTCCTCGTGATTCTGGCTTTCAATATTACAACATTTCCTTCATTTCAAAAACCTAAAAATTCGGGGCGGGTGGGGCTTGGTTTGGGTTCCCCCCCACACACACACATTTTTGTGCCTTTTTTTTTGTTTTGCAGGGATGGGGAAAGAAGTGTCCTTAAAAAGGTTAAATACATTTTAAATGTGAAACACTGTTTTGGGAGTAAGACTACAATAACTGTCAGTCACACACTGGCTACTCTATGTTAGGCTCTTTGCCATTGAGACATGCTGGAAGTTCCCTGTATAAGGTTTGTTGATAACAAAGCCAAATGAAAGTGCTACAGAGTAAACGTTACAGAGCACCTACACTTTCAATCTGACCCATTCTCTCTGCCTATAAGGATGTTCACTTGTTAAAGTGTTAGCAGCTATGTAATACACAGATCTAGTTGAGTCCAGGAATTGAGCAGAAAAGCCAAAAACTTAAGTGCTGACAAAAAAAAAATCTGCACATTCCTCAGTACATATTCTAAGAACAGTAAACTGCAAATTCAGTTCAAAAAAGATATTCAGTACATGAAGTTATATATATGAAGATAAAAAACAAGCATGAGAAAATAAGATAGGGCATAGTTAACACTTGAGGCAGGCCATCAAGAAGGGAAACACAGACAGAATGAGAAGATGCTATGACACCAATATGCATCATTTGAAGGCAAACTCAAGAACTTACGTGTAAAGAGCTACTGAACAGATCTCAGAAAAAGTTGCACTTTTACGAAAAATGAGCAGGAAAGTATGCAAATTGCCCAAAATATATATGATATGCCCACTCTAAACATTTGAGTTTGTCACATCTAAGTTTTTGCAGCCTCTCCAATCTTGCAAATCATTTTAAGAGATAATAAAGCCTAGAACAAGGTACATGCACACTTTTATTTTCTGTTTTTCAGCAAAAGATAAGTACAGAAGACTGTGGCCAGGTGTTAGACCCACCTGCAGAGTACCAGAAAATGAGAATGGAGGTTCTCAGCTTTGTAAGGCATGTCAAAATATTTGCTTTTATAGAAATATATGCCAGAAACAACACAAATGCATATTTGAAAACATATTGATTAACATATCGATAACAACGAGCCAAAATTCAGGCATTTTAAGACAGGCAGTGCAAGAAGAACACCTGGAAGAAACATCCCATGAAACTGTGAGAGACTATCATGAATTTGCCAGGAGGAAAAATAAATAAATAAAGACTTTGTACCACCTCCTGCACATTACCAGGGCATCCTCGACTACACACAGGAATGGAGCAAAGGGTCCATAGTCCAATGACGTGAGTTGTGTTTCATGCTAGGGCTCGTGCGAGCTCGTGCCAGCATGGTTTCCTGTGTTTCCCAATGGCCTAAAGTCATGGCAGCACGACACTGAGAATCACAGGATGGCTGAGGTTGGAAGGGATCTCTAGAGACCATCTGGTCCACCCACCCGGCTCCAGCAGGGACACCTAGAGCACATGGCACAGGGCCACATCCAGGCATATCCAGGAATATCCCGGAAGAAGGAGACTCCACAGCCTCTCCAGGCAGCCTGTTCCAGGGCTCTGTCACTCCCGCAGTCAAGAAGTTCACAAACAACTTCACACTGCAAGATTGTTTCCCTGCTGTCACAAACTACGCAAAGGAGTCCCAAGGTGCTTGCAAACCAAAGGGAAAGGATCTCGTGGGGCAGACTGCAGCTGGGAGAGGACAACAGCCTCCCACGATCCCGTCCCTTAAGAGGAGGACAGGGCTGAGCAGGCAGCTAAATCCCAGGGCAGCATAGCAACGTGGCCGCTCCAGCTCCTCCCGGCCCGCTGCGTTGCACGTGCGGGCTTTCAGACCGTCTAGCAGCTCGGCCTGACTTCTCTACCGGCCGCACGACAGAGCGCGGAAAAACGCTCGCAAGGGGGATACCCCGCGGCCCAGCGCGGACCCCCCGCGGGTGCCGGCACCGCCGCTGCGATGCGGGGGCACCGCAAGTTCTGCCAAGTCGCGGCGGCTGCTCCGGCCCGGGCGCGCTGCCCCGCTGTCCCGCTGCCCGTCCCCGCAGCG
>VWPW01001862.1:373915-450864 GCA_013389825.1 Crypturellus undulatus
GCCTCCCTCCGCGCAGCGCGCAACGAGCGTGCGCGGCTCTGGGAGGGGGCGCGGGAGCGGGGGGAGGGGGACACGGCGCGTTCCCATTGGCGGAGCGGAGGGGCGCGCACGTGCCGCCTCCTCCCCCCCCCGCGGGGGGCGTGGCGCGGGGAGGCACGCGCCGCCCCCCCCGGGAGGGGGAGGGGCAGGGTGCTGCGAGGACACGGAGAGCGGGAGCGCGGCGCGCGCCGCCCCCTCCCCCGCCCTTATGTAACCGCGGCGGAAGCGGCCGAGAGGAGCCGAAGGCGCCCGAAGGACGCGACTTTGTTGTCGCCACGCGCACGCGCACGCTGCCCGGCCAGGCTGGCGGCGGCGGCGCGTTAACGGTCGCTCGGCGAGGTGCCGTCCGTTCCCTGCCCTCTCCAGCAGCACAATCGGCTTGAGGTCGTGACAGAAGGGGCTCGTTGTCCGTGGGCTGGGGCGGCCAGTGCAATTAAAAAAAAAAAAAAAAAAAAGGAGTTTGGGATGTGTCTCATGCCTGCGTGTTGCATCAGTACACAGCTGAAGCTCGTGGTTCTTACCCAGGCACCAGGCAGCCTTCTGTTAAAGTGGGGCATCCTGCAAAAATGGGGCTTCCATAAGGAGATTCTGAAGACAGAAACAGTGGGGCCGAAGGAGGAAACTTGCCCTCTGGTTTTCAACCCCCCAGTGACTCCTCTGCAAGACAAGGAGCCCTGAGGAATTGGCAGGGACTGTGCCCGAGCAGGCATCTTGGGAGCCCCAGTGCTTTCCTGCACCCCATGCCACCTGGTCCTGGGCTGCATCCTCAGCCTTCAGCTCCCCTGGCCCATTCCCATTGCGCTCCTCCAAGATGCAAGCCTTCCCGCCTGCTCAGGAGGTCTCTGTGGGCAGCAGCTTGTTATTTCTTCTCATGTGGATTCAATAAAACTCTCAGAAAAGTCAACCAAGTGTCATAGGAAGTCAGCGGAGTAGCGTTATTTATTACATGCTTTGGAAGAAAGCTTGTCCCAGCTCACCAGAACACAAACCAAATGTCACGTAGAGCATCCCTTTTCCTCGCGGAGATCTCGAGGCCCAGGCACATGAGATGTTACAGAGCCTAGGTAGGGTGGTGCTTCCGTGCTGTCAAGCTGGGTTTTGCAATGGGGTTAATTATTGTGAAACTCTCTGCATGCTTTCTGTGCTGCTCCCTTTAAAGGATGTAATCATCCTTTATTTCAGCACAGAAAAATAACACGGATGTGTTATGTAGAAAACAGAAGTAAAAAAATCTCTTTAAAATATCTTTGTTCTCCTGCTAGCAGGCAGAGCTTCAAGGACCAAGCTTCAGGGAGTATTAGGGAATGAGGACTCTTGTCTTCCACAGTAGCTATGCAGATTTAAAAGTAAAATAATAAATATGTTCGAGTGCATGCTACTGTAAGCATAACTATAATAGACTAACCAGGCTTACAACATTACAATTTGTCATGAACCACCAATAGCCGCACAAAAAAAAAAAATCATGCTCAGTATGTTTTTTTGGCAAAGGGAAGTTCAGAAGTGAATGTTTCATTTCCAGGCTGTTATTGTGAAGCTAACTAGTGTCAACATTTATGTAAGGCAACAACACTAAATGCTGACCTGGCAGCAAATTGGTCAGCAAAGAAATGTAAAACAAATAAATCTTTTACGCAGACTCCGTGACTGAATGAACAGTGAAATGGAGGAATATAAGGAATGTACGGGACATTTTAAAGAAACATCTGATTCTCAGATCCAAAGCTTGACCCATTTAGAAAGTACATGCAGTTCTGTCCTTCAGGATGTTGTTAAGGGTTGTTTTGTTACTCTTCTTACAAACCCCTGTATTTCAGCGACTCAGAATGTGGCCACAGACACACTGCTCCTCTAACAGCTGATGTTAAGCTTAAGAGGGGTAAAATACCAGTAAAGCAACAAATGAAGGTTTCAGGATTTATGGAATTAATATATACTATGAAGTTACCATCATAAATATTTTCCTTTATTAATCCAATTGAAAAGCCTACCAAGCTAGTTCCACGTTAATGGTAGGGCCAGTGAGCTCTTGGAGAAACAACTGCAGATACTGCTACAGACAACTGCTCAGCTTTAAGTTAAAGTTGTTATTTGTGTTTATGCAACAAAGCACCACTATATATAATCATATAAGAGTCTGAAAATGTATAATTTCTTCCTCTCTCGCCTGCTGTTTGCTAGGCTGTCACATGATCAGTTTTATCTTGAAATTGCAGTTACCAGCTGCAGTGGTAACTTTATCCAAAGTGGCCATAAAAACAAACAGACGTTGTATTTCAAGAGGTCTCTGCAAACAACAACCCTCTTAACCGCCTCAGAAAAGCAGGCTGTTGGGTATTCCCACAAGACATGGGGGTGAGGTTGTGTAACAATTAGTTGAGGGAGACACCTGGTTTTGTTCAGGGTCAGTCCAGTGTTACTTGTTGAGGAAGTTTTCAGCTGGCATGGAATAGAATTGACCAAAGGAGAGTGAAAAGAATGAGGAAGCGAAACGATTGCGTTCAGGAGGCACCTTCTCTTTTCCAGCCTTCACTATTGTAACAAACTTCTTACAAACTTTTTTTTCCCCTAGAAAAGAAGCTACAACCTTAACCATACAAAAGAGATATCACCATTTAATCAGCATGCTGTCTACTACCACAAACATCAGCCTTGTGCTGTTGTGATTTAAATTTGAACAAGGCATCACTGATTAGATCTGGTATGGGCATTCCTTAAACAGGTGGGAAACACCTACTTTATCTGTTGTAAAAAAGTGGGATAAAACAGCCTCATCACAATCTAGATCTGATCTGTCCTGTCAGCTCTTTTCTTGCCAAGCATTCTTGCTGAGTGTAACTAGTTCTCAGACTTGAATATAACAGAGCAAAAGTTCAGAACGGGAAAAGACTAAACACGCTGAGAGAAATACAAAACCATTTTCAAGAACTATACTTCCCAGAAACTGAGATATCGTTCATGTATCCGTCTCATTAAATACAAAGTAGAAACAAAACTGAGAAACCAACCTTTTGTTTTATGTTTGTTTACTGAAACCAACCTCAAGCATAAATAAATAAACCAAGTGAGTACACAGGGTCTTTGCTTAGAGCCAGTCCCAGGAACACTGCAGAAGCACAGCACCCTGGCAAGCAGGGCAACAAGCAATGTGGGGTGCAGAGCACCCCATAATCAGCAGTGCTGCGTTCATAGCTTGGCTGCTGGACTAGTGACTGCCGAAAGCAGGAGAGGCGGCAGCACCACGGACCAGGAGGGACTGAGGCATTAGCAGCAGAGGAGATGGAGAGGGAGGAGGACAAGGGCTGGGGACAATGATGAAGATCCAGTCGGGGGGAGGGTGATGTAAGCAGGCAGGAGTGATAGGGCTGTCTAAAAATAAAAGGAATGGTGTCATGGATTACATCAGCTTTTCTCAGGCTTTTTTAATCATCCCTATCATGCTGTTTCTCTTCTGTAACACTGTGCTTTCCTTCTATCTCACGCATGCTGCACACTGCTACGTCCCCCACACTCTTAGCTTGCACCCAACCCACTATCCCTTCAACAGCCTGCATAAACCATTCAGCCTTCTAGCCATGCCCCCAGAAAACCATTCTACCCTACACCCCACCAAAACGTGCCCTGCCCTGACTAGCCCAGCCCCTCACAAACACAACTTCATGCTATGGGGAGTATCGGATGATAGTTTATTAAGGCTGGCATTAGTCTTTGGGATGGAAAGGGATGAAAGTCTACAGTTATTCCCAAATAACATGAGGATTGCAGAGGGAGGATGAGGGATGGTACCAGTTCTTGTTATTTTAGGACAGGACTTCAAGAAGATTTGTGCTAACAAGATCAAGCGGCTTTTCTTCTGGTCAGAGAATGAGGGATGAGGGAGAACTTGGTCTGAAATTTTGCATGAATCATTGTCATGGCTGGGGAATGGAGGCTAGAAAAAACAAAGGCAAAGCTTAGGCCTTGCTTAGGGCACTGGGAAGCTAGCATGACAGGCAGACCCTACAGTCCTGTAACATGTCTCTAATCCACAGTTGTGCAACCTTGTGCAAATAGCTTAGCGTTGGTCCTGACCAATGGTGTGGCTTACTATTGTACAGGCCCCTGTGGAGTTAGGCTTGTAGTAGGGTTGGGGCCTTGGCACTAGCTACAGGTCGCATTAGCTGGGGCTGGGTTGAACATTTCATGTCAGATGGGAATTTTTCTATGGTTAGAGTCACTGTTAGAGATCAAGAAAGCAAGGAATATGAAATTCATAATCTTAGTTATACAGGTTTTACATTTTCTTCCAAAACCTAGCCCTGCAACCACTTCTCTCAAATTGAAAGGTCAGAAAGGTATTCAGTGATCCTCTTCATCTATCAGTCTTGACTGTAAAAGCCCTGTTCTCGGCTTGCCATAACTCTCTTCAAATTTCAGTTTTCCAACACGAGGTACAAAGTAGACCCTTCCCTACTGCTGCTTTAGATTTTATTACAAGTCCATGTCTCGCTCCTCAGCTACTCCTTTCCTGAACCCTAAAATTCACTTACAATTATTAGACACTAAGCACTCCTACCCAACCAGTAACTTCATACAAACGGGCATCTGCCTTCATCCCTGTTTTGTAAGTCTTGTGGGTTTCAGCAAAACACCTAGTTCCTCAGTAAAAGCCAAGCAAACACTGCAAAAACATGCCCTAACCCTATGTTTAACCACGGCATAACACTGCACAGAAGCCATATTCCCAGGCCATCATCAGCACTCAGCCCAACTCTGTTGATTTTTTGGGGGGTAGATAAACAAATCTCTTCAGTTCTGCAAAACTAACCCAGACGGCAAACTAACGTAGGCCCAGTAGCCTGATCCTTAAGGAAATCCCATCATCTCTAAAATCCAACATTGTGCCACCCAATATTGGTCTTTCTCATAGCACAAAGCCTTGTGCAGGTTCCTCTATTTGATTAGCTTCTCATCCTTTTTTTAAAATTTCTTTCTTTGTTTTCCTCCTGAACCTTAACCTTATGCCCAATTTTAATACTGCTTCGGTCATAAGACAATGACCAGCAAATCCTCTCAGGAACAATCCTTCCCCTTTGACCTGGCCATACAGCAAACAAACCCTAACCCAAGCCTAAAACGAACACTAGCCCTAGTGCAGTGACCCCAGACCTTAGAAAACTCTTTTCAAGCCATGCCCAGTGCTAGCAGAAGCTCCCATTTCTCCCCAAGCCCTGTGAAACCCCCCACACTTCTCCTCAGCCACCACTATCCCAAACATTCCCTTGGCTGGCCCAGCACACTCCAGGATGGACCACAGGGGATCTCCCATGTCTGTACCCACCCTGACCACAGGGGATCTCTCAGACTGAGAGTGAGCCAAGCCCCTCAGGTCTTCACTTGCCCCAAGCTCTATCCTTTTTCCACCCATACATTTAATGATGAGGGGCGAAATTCATTCCTAACCTATTGACAAGACTGCAGCCTATGGTTGTCTGAATCCTAACTCTGCTTTTGATTTGAAGGCTCTGGGACCATGAAGGACAAGAAATCAGTGCTCCTGCTGGAGCTGGTTCTCCTCCCATCTCCTGGCCTTCAGACACCTCTGTGCAGCAGCACTTAGTTCCCAGCTCATTTGAGCATAGGAATCCCTTCATTTTATCCCTTCCAAAAAGATATTTAGACTTCACCGACCAGGAAAGAAGGACAACTCTGTCCCTTCTCTCACAAATCTGTCACTCTGTAGCCTTTTGCACTTCAGCAGAGCTCATGGTGGACTGCAAGCTGGTAACAGCTGCAAAAAGTAAGTTATTGGTGACTTTGGGACTNCCTGGCCTTTGGACACCTCTGTGCAGCAGCACTTAGGCTCATTTGAGCCTAGGAATCCCTTCATTTTATCCCTTCCAAAAAGATATTTGGACTTCACTGACCAGGAAAGAAGTTCAACTCTGTCCCTTCTCTCACAAATCTGTCACTCTGTAGCCTTTTGCACTTCAGCAGAGCTCATGGTGGGCTGAAAGCTGGTAGCAGCAGCAAAAAGTAAGTTATTGGTGACTTTGGGACTCTGGGCTATGATTACAGGTAAGTTGGATAAGACTAACCATAACCCTGGCCTTAACAAGCGATCTGTTGCTATCCACGCTCAGCAGCCCTCCGCGGCGGTGGCAAAGAGGGGATGGGGACAAAAGAGCACTCAGCATCTCAAAACAGCAACATTCACAGCCCACGTGCGGTCTCACGCGTCATGGCAGAGACCATGGCAGCACATGGCAGAGAAGCAAAGGGGCCGGGGAAATTTCCTGGGGTTTCTTTGCCACCTCTGGGTCTGGCCGTATTTACTGACACGCTCCCCTCTTGGGAGCGGGGTCAGAACTCGCAGCCCCCGCAGGGGACAGCGGCTCCCGCCTCGCAGGGCACGGGTCAAACTAGCCCTGGGGATGACACATGCAGCGCATGAGGGCTGACCTGGCAGCAGGCAGGACTAGGAAGGCCCTGAAAAGGAATCAGACATTAGCTGACATTTTCAGAATAACAGAAAAATTAATCAGATAAATCATCAGGAAAGCGTGGGGGGTAGGTGTGGTTTCCCCATCTTCAGTCTTTTTTTTTTTTCAATGTGTTTTTGTGCATTTGGCAAGAGCGCTTTTTTACATCAAGAGGCTTACGACTGCCAGAAACCAAAGCTCTGAAATAAAAAGTGTTCCAGTTCCCTGTGTGAAACTGCCCCAAGTACATCCAGAATTGGCAATATGATCTTTGCATCTGCTGAGAAAATACTGAGTCATGTTGTCAGCCCACACACATCTAACAAAAATAAGCAGCCCAAGGATTCAAGATTCACCCACTCGTCATTTCAAGAAAACACCAGTCATTCAGGCATGCCTCACGCTTCAGAGACCTTTAGAAAACACCCAGCGCAGGGAACATTCGCCCACATGGTGCCCACGCTCCGTTTCAAAGCAGTGGTGTCGCTTTCAGCTCATTCACTTGTGAGTCTCGGCTGCGTTTCTTGGTTTCATGTCCTAGGAGGAAGCTGCGGAAACTTAGACATTTCTGTCGAAAACCTAACACGGTAGCAGCAGCCTCACATCTCCTCCTCGTGTTACTGGCACTGAAATGATGTAACGCTGTTCTGAGCATGTAGGAATCCTTGCAAAAGGTAGGGGAGTGCCCTGAATTATGTAAAAGAACTGACAAATGTAAGCAAAGTAAGCAGCCAGTATGGAAATATCTGCTTTCCCTGCATGGGAGCTGTGGGGCCCTGTAAGTTTTTGGTCACTTGCCACAGCCTTGACTGAGTGGTACTTGTACAAACACCACCGTTTCACCCGAATTACCCAAGAAATCCTACTCCTTGTCCCCGTCCCTGCATCAAACACCACATCCCGGCAAGAAGCAGCAAGTTGCTGCACTCAGATCAGCTGATTAAATCGCCTCTTCCTCCTCTGGTGTTAAAAGCCGCTTGAAGCATTAGCGGCTGAGCGGAGATCTGCCTCAGCCGCCCCAGCTCGTGACGGAGCGGGAGACGTCACTGCACGCAGAAGACGGCGTTACGCAACCTCAGCAGGGCTGAAAGCAACACTGGAAACTTGTCAGGAGCCCAAAGGCCAGAGCTAATTTGTGTTTGCTTTTACACAGCATGATTTTAATCAGAGCAAAAAAACACCCGACTGTGCTTTATGTGCAGAGCGTTGTAAGTAGGGGCAAGTTGATAGGATAAATGGAAGCAGAATGTGCTCCAAAGGCCGTGTTTGAAGGGATAGTGAGCAGAGAGGGAAATCCCAGAATGGTTGAGGTTGGAAGGGGCCTCTAGAGATGATCTAGTCCAACCCCCTTGCTCCAGCAGGGACATCTAGAACATGTTGCACAGGGTGGCATCCAGGCAGGTTTGGAAGATCTCCAGGGAAGGAGACTCTACAGCCTCTTTAGGCAGCCTGTTCCAGGGCTCTGTCACCCTCACAGGAAAGAAGTTCTTCCTCATCTGGAGGTGGAACTGCCTGTATTTCAACTTACACCCGCAACCTACAAATGCAAGTCTCCTAAACTCAGTTTCTCATCACTGTATTCTCCAGGAATGCCACGTGCTACAAAGCAAAAGGCAGCTTTATCAAAATGCTGTGATTGCCTAATTCTCATTGTAAGATGAAAAAAGGAAGAGCCCAACAGGAAACCCTCTCCAGTAACCTCCTCCTAGGCCTTCTGCATGTGCCTCCAAGTAAAACATTTCACTCAGGAAACCCATCTCACCTGCAGCCAGTTTTTGGCACCAGTCAACTCTGGGTGGCTCTAACATCAGCTCCTCAGGCTTCGGCAGAAAAGAGTTTCATGTAGAGCACAGCAGACCAGATGTGGGCCTGCAGCTGTGCAGGGAGCAGCACCACTGCAGCAGAGTAACGTACCTGGGCAGCTCTGGATCTGTTTGCCAGTGAGGCTGCCCCTGTGGCTCCTGCAGATCCACAGGGAGCTCCGAGGAGAGGCTGGCCATTTGCAGGATGCTGCCGCTGGAGCAGCCATCCTCTGCTTCCCCACTGGCAACAGATACTCCTTTTTCCCCTCAGCACCATTTCATTCCTTGAAAGCGGAGTGGAAGTGTCCACGCCAGCACCTTCACCGCAGGTGAGAACACAATTCGGTTTTGGTTTTGATGTCTAGTTCAGGACGCCGGGATGAGTGTGACAGCAAAGCAGCCTGATGAGCGCACCTACGCAGCTACGTTCTACCCTAAAAGCTTCATTTCTAGCAGTGAGCCCATTCATTATTTATTTCTTTGTTATTATTTCCAAGCCGGAGCGGGGCACCCTCGCCACTCTCGTCCCTTTTCCCACGTGTGCCGTGGGTTCACCCTCCCCCCGCACGTTTGTTCCCCCTGCTCCAACAGCTCCCGGAGGGGCCCAGGCACCACTGGCGTCCAGGGATGGGGAAGAGAGGAGAGAGCGCCGGGCGAGTGCAAACACTCCTCTCTGCTCCGCAGCACGTACAGCCGGGGCTTTGTCACCGCGACAAAGTGCGTCCCGGCTGGCTTGTTTTCCTTTCTGGGTATTACCCTGTGCATCCTTTCCATAGAGGTGTCACCAAGTTCAACAGCAGAGCCGGATTTATTCTAGACAGAGGGTGATTTCTGGTTGATTAGTCTCTGTCCACTAGCTAGGGTATTTGTTTTGTGCAAAAGTGGTAGAGGATCATAAAAGCTACTGTAAGATCTAAAACTGCCTTTAAAAAAAAATAAAGAAAAGAAAAAGAAAGAAAGAGGGCAAGAAGGTTCTTCTGTGTTTCGTTTCTCCGTGCCACCACAGCGCAGGGTTGGAGCGTCTTTGCTTGCGCAAGGAGCGCACCTTGCGAGGCCCGGTGGGATTGCGCCTGCGCCCCGAGCGCTCGCGTTGCAGAGCCTCCCTCTGGCTGCTGCCCCCTGGGAACACGGACACCCCAGGCGGGAAGGGAGGCGGCCCCGGGCAGAGGTGCAGAGCGCGGGGCGGCCGGCGGCGCGGGGCCCGCGAGCTCCCACACAATGGAGACTTCTCGGATCCGGAGCGGCCTCATGAATCAAGCCAAACACCCGGTGACAGGCTGGAAGAGCCATTAATATGCATGTGCGGCAGCCCGCCGGCAGCCCCCCGCCTCGCGCGACGCTCACCTGCCCGTCTCACCCCTGGCAGGCGGCGCGGGAACAAAGGCCGGCGGCGCGGGAGCCCACGGCCCCGCTCGCAGCGAGGGGGCCGCTGCCGGCCGGGAACAAAGCTCCCGCGCGGGCCTGGCGGGTGCGAGGAGGGCTCCCTCCCGCCCCATTGTGCCGAGGGAGCCCTTTGTGCCTCCCGCAGGAGCACGGGGAGAAACGGAGCTGTTGCTTCGTGAGGGAAAACCCTCGCGCGTGCAGCCACCCTCCTCCTGGTTTCTCTGTGCCAATAGGGCACCCAGCAGCCTCACGCCCAGGCCCCTTCAGGTCCCACCGGCAGTTTGTCCCTGCAGCGAGGGTGAAGGCTGACAGCCTCGTCCTGCCAAGGAAAGCAGGCGGCTGCCCTCGCCCTGCCAAGGGGAGCACAGCGTTGGGGCCCTGGTCAGGCACGTGTGGTAACAGAGCAGCTGGTGCGAGAGAGCTCATGGAGTCNGGCCCCTTCAGGTCCCACCGGCAGTTTGTCCCTGCAGCGAGGGTGAAGGCTGACAGCCTCGTCCTGCCAAGGAAAGCAGGCGGCTGCCCTCGCCCTGCCAAGGGGAGCACAGCGTTGGGGCCCTGGTCAGGCACGTGTGGTAACAGAGCAGCTGGTGCGAGAGAGCTCATGGAGTTTCCTCCTCTGGAGATCTCCAAAAGCTGCCCGGGTGCCATCCTGTGCCCTGTGCTCTGGGTGTCCCTGCCTGAGCAGGGGAGTTGGACTAGGTGATCTCTAGAGGTCCCTTCCAACCTCAGCCGTTCTGTGACTCTGTGTGTGCTGAGCGCCCTTCGTACCCCCCAGCATCGCTCCCACTCCGGGAGCCCCTGCCAAGCCAGCACCGCTTTGTCTGTCACTGCTGCAGCCTCCCTGCCCGAGCCACATCTGTGTCTGCAGCATTACATGCCCCCCCCCAGCCCCCTATGATTCGCTCAGAGCTGGTGACAGGACTCAGATTTGCAGTCTCAGGGCAGAGCGGTAATTGCAAAGCCGCCCTGGGAGCTCGGCCCCAGCTGCGATGCGCCAGGCAGCTCCCTGGCCACCACAAACTTATTTCAGAGGGAGGGTGAATGGAGAGGAAGGACAGTCCCTGCGTGCAGAGCGCACAGTTACCCCACGATGCCCAGGCCCCAGACGAAGGGTGCTCCTCAGTGCGCACGTGGCACCGACAGCCCCACCAGGACGCGGCATCTGTGCCACTGTGTGAGGCGCACCTTGTGCACCACCGCACACCCTGCGCGGGGCTCCCCGCAGCGAGTGATGCCGCTGCCCAAGGCTCAGCTTCTCCTCCTTTCTTTGCATTAGTGGTATCTAAATAAAATCTAAATAACTGGCGTATCTCCTGTGGCCACCAAGTAAGGAGGTCTCCAAACAAACTTTGTTCAGAAATAATTTTTCGCAGAGGAAAACAACAACTTCAAAAATTCTACTCTGGAAAAAAAAGAAGGTAGGACAAGAAGCCTGGATGCCAAAGCAGCATTACTGCCTCGATTTGTGTTTTGCTTTTCACAGTGAAACTTCAGCAGAGCCTTTCCCCGTGCATTATAACCACACATTATAACCACAGCTGCCACCAAACTGAGCAAACGGGGGCTCCCCAACACCACCACACGGCAGCGGCAGCAGCAACATGGTCGCTCCCGGAGGCCTGGATGAAGCAGGGGCTGGCGTTGCAGCACGCAGCGAGCCAGGCGATGAGGAAGGACACTGACACTCAGCTGGTGGCTGAGGTGTCTTCTTGCCTCGGCGCCTGTCCTCGATGCTCCCGGAGCTGCAGCCGCTCCAAGAGCAGCTCGGGCACCGCAGGCTCTGCCTGAACGCAGCGAAGCAGGGTCACACCGGGATGCTGCACTACAGGGCGCATCCTCCTGAAAGCAGGGAACTTTACTGAGGCTTGTCTGCAGGTCCTGCAAAGCCCTCGGGTCCACAGAAACACTCGCACGATCCAAGTTTGGCATGTGTTTAGTTACACTTCTGGAGCAATATCTTAATCCCAACTCGACACACAGGTTTTCTAGGAACAAAAGTGACACCTGAAGCAAGTATCCCCCCATCCCATCCGCCCAGATGCCCTCCCAGCACAGCTCAGTATAAGCGACACAAGACACTGTCTGTGTTTCTTTACTGTGCCGCTGCTGCAGCCATTCCCGTTGGGATGCAGAGCCCACTGGATCCCTCCTCCTCTTCTCCCGCAGAACAGCTTCGCACCTGAAAAAGGCCATAGCTCAGTGGGGGCAATGCAGACTACTGGTCTGTGTACATTCTCCTCCCTGTATCTGACACTAGAGACCACAAGGAAAAACAAACCTAGGACAGTGTTGCCTCCAGCCTGTGCCAAGAGCCTGTGGGAGTTCTCATTGACCATAGTGAAGGGCAAGACCAGAGCCCAACTTCTGATCAAAACCAGGAGAGAAGCAGGATTTGAAAGGTATCACTAGGCAGGACAACACAGGAAAGAAAGAAAAACAAAGCAAAAGAGCTACTGAGTAGGTCACATGGTTTGAATCCTGTCTAGCTTGGGACTGGGACTATTTGCCCCAACGTGCAGCCGCCTAGGGACGCAGTTCCCTGGCCAGAGGGGTCACACGGCAGTTCCAGCGACCCACGTACCTGCCTGCTGACCAGCCACAGCGCTCCTGCGGGCTGGCTCGAGGGAGCCAGCACTGCTCTCCCGCTGCTGCGCCGGCACAGGACAAGGCAAGGGCGCTGAACAGAGCAGCCAGGCCCTGCCCAGGCGTGCAGGCTTGCTCAGCCAGAGGTGCTGCTGTCACAAGAGCCAACAGTTATGATGCTTAAAGTGCTTTTATTTGCATGCTTTATAATGCATAATTTCTGTATTCTTTATAAATAACTGCACTCCCTGAAGGTCAGTTAGGGGAAAAAAGCAATGATAGCTGCAGTATTCTGCATTTTTGAGCATTTTATTGGAAAAATAAGTGGTTTATCATCATTTGGGACATCAGTTGATAACATTGACCTGTAAAGGGGCACTGTTTTAGCCCTATTTGAAGTCAGGTGGTAATGGTCATTAGGATGGTATCAGTGCCTATTTCCAAACCTGCAAGGACATACGAATGGCTTCTTAACCAAATGACAGGTCTGTGGGAATAAAGTTCCGAGCTGCATTCCGTATTTGTATTATTAATGGGGTCATCTAAAAGTGCGCACACTTCCAACTACACTTCCCGTCTAGCAGGTCTGAGTGCTCCTCCTCTCTCACATTTACAGGAGCAAATGCAATTCAGAGCAAGGAACAACCTCCCACTTCTGCAGTCGCTGCCCGGAAGAGATGATGCCTTTTGGCCATCACATCAATAACATTACTTTGGTCTCCCTGCAGAGACGTACCAAGGAAGTCTTTGCTTCTTGGTAGCTTAGCAGTAGGGAAGGAGCAGCTTTAGCACAAAGAGGAACTCAGTCAGGAAGCACTGAGGAAAAGATGGGGGCACCAAGAGGCTCTGAAAGCTTTGATTTATCCAAGATAAAGAACCGCTTGTTCTACTGAAGGAAAAAAGAGCCCACAAGAAATCCATCCTCAGGTGAGATTTCTCCTGCAGTGTTTAATACTGTGAAAGGCGTGAGGAGAGGAAACACACTTTTGACTGGAATAACCTGCAAGGTAAAGGAGACTTTTTTCCCATATTTTTCCCAACCAGACTGTTTTTTTTGTGATGATAAAGCCTGTTTGAAACCCTCCTGCTTGGTGGAGAAGGGCCAGCAGTCCCTGGGCCCAGGAGCACAGATGCTCTCCAGCCCAGAGAGCCCCTGGCGCTGCCGAAGCAGCTGCTTCACAGGAGAGGTTGGACGCGTCGGGTTCCCTTCTCCGTAAGCAAAGTAAAGACTCCATAAGTGTAAGCAAGGCTGCTCATACTTTGGGTTTGTTGTTAGCACCTTCTTAATTTAATTGAGTCCTTGTTAAAATGGAACACACTGCCCTTTCAGCTAACACATGTCTACTGAAATCTCCAGCAAGCTTTTAAGGCAGCCCGAACTCAGCAGTTCTTCAAGGATGGTAAAAACCTTTTAAATAAAGCAGGGGAGACTGAAGGTGCTCGCAGCGAATTTGGGGAAAGTGATTAACACCCAGTGGTAGCGCTTCAGTCCAGAACAACCCTGAGAAATGTGAGTATTGGGCCAGCAGCTGGCAGGCCAAGGCAGGGGATAATTCAACACTGGGCAGGCTGCAGCTGGAATAGCATCAGGAGAGCAGACTGCAGAAATATCCCAAGCACCGGAAGCAGAGCACAGTTAGGAGATCCTGGAAAAATCTGCTTATTGGGATTATTTGCAGAGGGGACAAAAAACAACTCAGAAGTCATGATTTCCTCCCATTTCCTTTATCTCTATAAATAGCCCTGTTCTACTTCAGCATCACCACACTCAGGATATGCATTTGAAAAAGCAAGGTTCTCTAAAAAAAGCAAAAGAAATAGAGAAGAAAAGACTTTTTTTTTTTTTTTTAGAAACAAGACTTGAAAAAGGCAACCAAGATCTGTACTCTTCAAATGCAAGGCAGAGAAGCCTCCCAGCTAGTAGCCTCCAAGATATAAGAAAAAGGATAGAAGAGAAAAAAAAAAAGTAATTCCTGACAAAAAGTAATTCCCTTCTGCCCTCCTGCAACCCAAGAATGTGGTAACAAGATTAATTTGAGATGGCAACAGCCTAATGGCTGGTTTTGATAGGGTAAGGTGGATAAGATCAGATAGAGAAAAATATGGTTGCAGTGACCTCGCCTTTAAATCCTTTATCCCTTACAAAAAAATGCTGCTCTAAACACAGTAACATGGTAAAGCCTACTGAAACTCAGGAGGCTAAAGTCAGCAGCATATCCAGCCTTTGCTAGTGACTGGAAGCAGTCAGGAGGGGGAATTTGCTGCTCTTTCATCCGCAAACTGAGGGGAGCCAGAGCCTGTGCACAGTGTCCCCTGTGCGGGGGTATTATGGCTGGGAATAGCCAGAGCCCGTCGCCTCGAAGAGCAAACACCGCACAGGTCTCCTGCAATCCGAATGACGTGGTTACTGCCCCTGAGGGGCAAAGCACAGCCCTGTGTGCACGGAGGGGCGCGTTGCTCTGCACCCCGGCACCGTCTGCAGCCGGAGCCTGACCAGAAGGGAACGGAACCGGCCCAGAGCAGCCCCTGCCCAGGCAGCCGGAGCTTTCCCAAAGGAATCAAACACTGGCACCGCCTTGTCAGCACATACGGGTGCTGCATCACGCGCATCACGCGGGGGCTGCAAAGCACTTGACCTGTCTGCAACATCAGCACTCGGCCACGACTGTGGAGTGCAACCGCTGCACCAGCGCCACCAGCAAACGTTTGGCTTGGCCAGAGCGAGAGGCAACAACGTTCCCATTCCGGCATTCCGAGGCCCTGTCCATGAGGACAAGGGGAATTGCCTTCTGTCCCACAGTCTGGGCACTTGGTGTCCACCATAACCTTAACTGCCTGATCGCTACTGCTGGAGCTTTATCCTCCTGTCTCCTCACTCACCTCCAATTCCCCCTTGAGCCTCCAGCAGAGGACAATATTTTCTCTATGGATCATCAGCACTTCTCTCCATGACCTCCCAGGCATGGAAGGTGATGGATAGCGGGATACCTAAGCTTAATCCTTACCTGTTATCTGATGTTCCTTGTCACATTAACTTCTTTTTTACAGCCTGAGAGGGAGTGACTCATAGCAGATCTTAGTCTCCATTTGCAGTCTGGGATTGTGACCTGAAGCATATCATTTTTTTATGAGCAAATTATTGCTGAGATTGCAATGCACTATTGGCCTTTTAAAAATCTAAGTGTTTAGTATTTTTATTTCTTTCTGTGTTGCAGTTCATGGCTCCAATAAATCAGGTGACTTGTTGTAGCAGAAGGCTGATCTGATCTGTGGGAAATTGGGAAAGGGATAGGAGAAGGGACCACTGATTTAACCTGAGCCAGAAGATCTGGGCTCCCAACACCCTGGCAGTGGCTGTGCCATAAGCATTCCCAGCAGAGAGGCAGGACACTGGTGAGTCGAGTTTTTTTCTGATATAATGCCAGCGATGCCAAGTTCTGTGGCTTTGCTAGAAAACTTAATTCTACCCAGAAAGCACCTCTCTACATCACCATGCTACTACATATTATCAAAATACTATTTAAAAAATCTGTGCTGTAATTGGTTTACTCTCCTGCAGTGAAATGGGACCCATAACCGATCTCTTCTTTCTACTTGCCTTGTGTATTTGGCTGCTAAACTCCTTGGGGCAGACACTCTCCTACACCCTCGTGTACATGTCTTAACACCTCGCAGAGCAGCCACCATCTTCCCAAAGGGCTTGAGGCACAAAAGTGATGTTCCTAGGACATGGGTTGGATCAGGACATCCAGGGTTGTTCGCCAACAGCAGATAATTTGGGTTGTTCAGCAACCGCAGATAACTTTATTGCCGTTTTATTGCTAGCTATACTTGCCTGTTGCTAGGAACTGGTTGTTCCCCCTGCCTGCTCGATTGCTGCTTTGCCAGAGGAGCCATCAGGGTAAACCCTCTACCCCTGACAACTGGAAGATGAGCAGCACAGGCAGCCTGGCACTGTTTAAAGGAAGGCCAGGAAGAGCTGCATGGAAAATGGCCAGAGGATTTCTGCAGAGCTAAGCCCTGTAGTTTCCTTCACTGGTTCACACAAGACCAGGAGCTGATAGACGGGTTTTTTTGTCTCCCTTGGAAACTTCCACAGTCCCAGTCCTTCCTTTTGTATTTCTAAACCAGCTGAAACTACCAGCTCTTTGAAGTCCTGCAGACATCTTGCCTACAGAGGCAAGGAGCGATACAAGCTGTTGCCTTGCGTTCATATTGCAGGATGTCCATGGCCTGGCCTCAGCCACTACTTCTGCATTCAGCTAAGAAGATTTAGCTGCTGCAAAGGGTAGGGGAGATACAGGCAGGGGTGTCATCCTCGCCAGGTCCCTGCATCCTTAGTGGGCACCAGCAGTACGCGGCTGTGCACACGGACGGCTCTGAAATGTCCAAGTGCCGCTGGATGGATAGTCGAGTGCCAGCAAGCAAGAAGGCATGTGGGTATTTCATTCTATGCACATTTTATCAGTATTTAAAAGCACATGGGAGTCCCAATCCATCCCTTAGCCTGCATGGAAAATTACAGGAAAGGTAAAGGAGGAAATAAAGGAAGATGGGAGCCCCACAGCAGAGAAATGATCTGTGTTTCACCTAACTTGGAGAAAGCAGAGTGTAACTTGGCCCAAAACACAACATTTCCACGCAGTCATAAAAAGCACTCCTGAATCTTTAATACACACAGAAAACACAGGGAATGTGGGGAGGATGGGGACAAAGTGGATCCTGGACCACGTGCCCTACCTGCATTTCGGAAATTCGGGTTGTGAGCCGGAAGGGAGCGAGCGGGGCTAGCAGGGCACGAGGCTCCCAAGAGCACAGCGTATGTGTGGGGCTCTCAGCCAGCGCCTGCAGCAAAACACCGCGTGTTGCTGAGCACCGCAGTGATGCTAAAAGCAGGACAAATGTCTGCTCTTGGGAAGCCGGAGGCAAAGGCACCAGTGCCAATAGCAGCAGCAGACACTCTGCCATAAACTCCCACCCTGGCAACACGTAGAGAGAAATGTCCAGGCAGGTTTCACCAAACGAAGCAGCGTAAGTGAGCAGCTATCCGCGTGAGGCATGGCAGGTTGGACTGTTGACATTAGACTACACAAGTTGCCCCAATAAAACCGAGATGAGACGATAAGCAGGAAGCAGTAACAGAGAGAGAACATAAATACACAGCCTGGGCGCTCGCTGTAATCAGTATATGGCTCAACATGACAACAGCCCTAACACTAAGGGCTCTACCATTACACCCAGCTGCAACATTAAGCCCGACATGAGGGACGAGACAGTGTCCCGCTGCCCTGCAAGCAGCTCGCCCCATAGCAGAAGCTTTCACTGGAAACAACAGGAGAAAAAAAGAGAAAAGTTCCAGACTGATGAGAAATAAACAACATCCATAAAAAGTTCAAGATGTACTTTTAAGCTTGCTTCGAGCATTAGAGAAGCTTTTCAAAAGAAAGGAGAATCCAGTATAAAAAAGAAAAAAGAAAGAAGAGAGAATAGCAACAACCCCCCTGCACACAGAAGAAGGTCCGGTCCACATCACGATTTCCAGACACAAATACTGATTTTGTCCTCCTGGAGCTCAGTGTGAGGCTGGCAACCCTTTCACTAATGAGGCACCAGAGAAGACATGCAACCAGACTTAACACTGGCCAGCCCCAGAGAGCCTCGCGGAAAATCATGGATTGTCCCATATGCTGCGGGATCTCTCGGACATGCTTTATGCTTTATGCTTCTATCGCAAGATCTACGAGTGCCAAGTCTGGAAGCGAGCGTTATCAACATGTACTCTGTCCTCCGCTGAACAAGCTTCTTGCTGCAGGGACTGAACTTGAGGACTTGACACAAGGCTGTACATTTCAGAAAGCCAGCTAGGCTCCTACAAAAGACTTCTAGGATGGCAAAAATCATCCCACTTCTTAGGAAACTCTTTAATGGCTGTCAATGCTAAAACTATGAGTTATGGTTCCAATTCAGTGTTTTCCTCGTTTTGCATCGCAGCCACCAAGTCTTGTGCATAGTCCTGGGAGGCAGGAGAACTGCCTTCTGTAAGATAAGTTTCCTGTTGGTCAAGGAGGCCTTCATCACCCAATCCATCTACCCTTGCTATAGAGCAGAGACGCATGTTAGGACAAAAAAAAGTAAAAAAAAAGACACCACCGCCAATTAAAACTGCAGGCAAGGACAAGCAGGCAGGATGTCATTACCAGAGCTGGAATTTGGCCTGGGTGCCATGGAGATGAAACATGGCAGATGGTTAAGGTGTACACGGGAAGCACACGCGCAGCACCTGACTATAGATTTAAGACCAATTAATACAACAAAAGAGAAAACTTGACAAGGAAGCTGGAGACTTTACAAAATGAATAACTGAACCATGAAAAGAGGAGTCTTGCCGATCTAAGTAAAAAAAAAAAAAGAAGGGGGAAAAAGGATACTGTACAATACCTACAGAGCAATGAATAAAGTGAAGTTGGAACAGATGGAGACTGAAACAAACCCCGTGTATATCAGTTAGCTAACAAGTGAAGAATCAAAACAGGGAAAAAGCTTCCCCTCAATTCAGGGAGAAAACAATAGGCTCCATTTCTGCAACACCCCCTGTCTAAGGTGCTCTGTCCACACACAGTTTAATTTAGGGCTTACAATCTGCAGCACTCTTGGATACAAAATCCTTACAAACAGCCAAATAGGCATATTCTTCTAAATAATACACCGAGGGTCTCTAATTAGAAGATCTCGTGCACAATGTTAGATTGCTGGAAAGCGTCCCCAGCCGCCTCTCGCAGTGAAAGGGGCTCAGGACACACAGCCTGCACCCCCGCGGTCAGCACACGCGGTTCCTCCGAGACGGGGGAAAACCCTTGTGTGGAGGCCCCAGGGAGTTGGGTAAGCAGCCCTAGCCACAGCCCAGATGAGGTCCTACCTCCGAATTAACTCCAAACGGTTCCTGGGGTGGTAAACAAGGGCACTGCAAAGGACGGGGACTGCCCTTCAGCGGCCATGGCCACAGACCACTCGGTAAATACCCTGGCCCTGCGCATGGCTCTCGTCGCTACCTTTGTGGCACGTGAGCGGCGCCTGTTTGCGCAGGCCGAGGCCATAACACAGGAGAGCCCTGACACCCATCGCTCCCACTGAATCTGATCAGCTTGGGAACTGGAAGGCAGCTGGGTCAGAGAGGAGTACGCAAGGCAGAAGGCAACCCGAGGCCGTGGTCACAGGCACAGGGGATACTGTGTGCTGCAGTTAAGAGCAACAAATGAAGCCCCTCACCAGCACCACAAGTGCCCAGGACTGCGAGGAACACCAAGCTCTGGCTTCGCAAGGAGCCTCTATCTCACTTAAAGGAAAAAACACCTCTCCTGGAGGCTGCCCTCTTCCCTGGGGCTGCAGAGCCCGCTGGCAAGGGTCGCAGCAGCAGCCGCGTTATCAGGCGGAACTAGCGGGGGCCAGCGGGCAGCTTTCCCTCGGCGCCTGCGAACACAGGACCTGCCGGTCACTGTATCTGCTATGCAAAGCCCAAAGATAAACAAGGCCAGCTCTGCAGACGACATTTATCACCCACTTTAAAGCCTGGCGGCTCGGAGCTAAGCCCCCCGAGGGGCACCCTGCTCTGGCAATCTCAGCTTGGAAGCAAGGAGCTTTTCAGAGAGAGGTCTGCCCTGACGCCGCCTGGCCAAAGCGTTACGTCCTCCAGTGGCCTGTGAGGGCTTTTTCAGGCATTTGCGGTCCTCGCTTTGGTTGTGCTCCTGGCTGACCCTGCAGCACAGGCTGAGGTTGGCGGCACTGCCGGTATCCTCGCATGCCGGTGAGCCCAAGCACGAGGTGTAACCCTGCTTTCCTCCCAGTTTTTATCCCCATCTGATTCCCGCTGTGGCTTTAAGCAAGTCTCATAACTTCTCCTCCTCAGTGTCTACACCTGTGAGAGAGTAATATATTTACCTACCTTGAAGGGTGTTGAGAGGATTAGTTAATGTTTGGCAAATGTTTTAAAGGATAAAATACTCAATATTAATTCCTAGCCACTGAAAAGCCCAATAGGCGCAGCTCCCAATACCTCCAGGAGAAGGTTTTGGTACAAGTTGGGCTTTAGTGCTTCTAAAAAGCACAAGCAAGCTGATGTGATACTCATATTGCAGAAAAAAAAAAGCACTTTAAAACCCTTCTCCGTTGACCGCCGCAAGCCTTCGCGGGGACACGCACCTGCCCCTGTTAAACATTAAAGCAGCCCAGACCCCGAGCAGTTTGCAGGAGCTTGGCCAGCAGCGCCGGCTGGAGGGCTCCCTTTGCGGGCACCGGCGGCAGTGAGCGGCTGCCCTCACCAGCAGGAGGGGTGAGGGGTGCCCTTCTGCACGTGCTCGCGGACGTTACCCGGCTCTTAAAAGGCTCGAGCCAGCGCNCTTTGCGGGAACCGGCGGCAGTGAGCGGCCGCCCTCACCAGCAGGACGTCCGCTCGGCGATGAGCAGCAGCCGCTGCGTGAGGGGTCATGAGCAGCAGCCGCTGCGTGAGGGGTGCCCTTCTGCACGTGCTCGCAGACGTTACCCGGCTCTTAAAAGGCTCGAGCCAGCGCAGCTTTCCTCATGCTCTGTTTTTCAGATCAGAGCGGTGCAGTGCTTTGCCCATGGCAAAAATGCCAGGGCACAAGCGAGTGTCCCTGTCCCCTACAGGTCGCGCCTGGCCTCGTGCCCTCCGGTACCATCACACGGCCGTACTCCATGCACCTTGCCAGCACCTCGTGGTATCTGGTAGAAACACAGACACAAGAGCCCTGTGTGCATGCAGCACCTGCCCCTTTTGGCACGCTTTGCTACCGAGGTCACCCACGTTAGGGGAAATAAGGCACTGGGAACAGTTAGGAGCCCCCGTGCTTCTGTCGGGAGGGCCGTTAAAGCACGGGAGAGGACAAGGCGGTGGCCGGAGGGAACTCCACGTCCGTCTCCACCGAGGGGAGGAGAGCGGCACGGCAGGTTCCAGCTCGCAGCGGGGCTGTGGCGGAGGTTCCGCACGGCTGCCGAGGGAGTTCTGCCATCAGCAGGTGAACACGGCTGCGCCGGCCGGCAGCGAGAGGCTCCAGGACAGCGGCTTAAAATCAAATTAAGTCACCACCAGGCGGTTTTGAAAAGCCCAGGAAGCCCCCGGGAGTTTCTGTCACGCGCCGCCTCACGCTGCCGGCGGCTCCCACCTTGCGCAACGTCGCGGGCGGCAGGTGAAGGCGCAGAGCCGGCGGCTGGGCAAATGCAGAAACGCCTGACTAATTCTGAGCACCTCCGAGCCCAGGACTCATCCTGTTTGCGAGCACAAGGCTCACGCTGCCGGTTTCATGCTCCCTTCTTACCCCCGCCAAAGGCTGAGTAAGCAGACGGTGTCAGACTTTTATTAGTGGCAGAGCTGTTGAGGCTGCACCGAGTCACTGTGGTTAAGTGACTCAGTTGCTTGCAGAGGATTATTTCTAAGAAGGCAGCACGGATGTGCAGGTAGTTTCCTTCGGGTGTAGCCCATTGACAACATTTCGGGTTGTTTTGCCAGCTGCCCCCACCCTGTTATTCATCGAGGTTAAACGGCCGGGTCAAAACAACGTTCCCGACAGCTGCAGGAAGGGCCCCTTCGTGGAGTGAGGCCAAGGCCCGTGGAAACAGCCTCGAGTCGTAACCAANGGCAGAGCTTTTGAGGCTGCACCGAGTCACTGCGGTTAAGTGACTCCTCAGTTGCTTGCAGAGGGTTATTTCTAAGAAGGCAGCACGGATGTGCAGGTAGTTTCCTTCGGGTGTAGCCCATTGACAACATTTCGGGTTGTTTTGCCAGCTGCCCCCACCCTGTTATTCATCGAGGTTAAACGGCCGGGTCAAAACAACGTTCCCGACAGCTGCAGGAAGGGCCCCTTCGTGGAGTGAGGCCAAGGCCCGTGGAAACAGCCTCGAGTCGTAACCAAAGCCACTCTTGGTAAAATTAGTAGTACAGGGATTGAAGCGGGTTCTGTAATGAATACCCTTGGAGAGTAAACAACAAGAGGAACACGGGTAACAGGGAAGGGTGTCCAAGCTGAAAACACCGTGAACATTTCATACATTTATACGTGCGTATACAAACACAGAGACATCTGTCTTGGGGTGAGAAAGTAAAACTTCCTTGTGCACTGGGAACTGTCCTTCTTCAAAGACACTTAAAACTCTTCATGACAGATTTTTTTTTAATTTTATTTTTTAAAATACAGCATACATCATTTCAAATTGTATCATTTCTCTGTGAGGCTGGACTGCATGTATTTCTTTTCTCCTAGTGCTCTAAAATTACACATTTTACTATATATATTTCCACATTTAAACAAGTTTACTTTGAATGAATAAACACTAAGAGTCTTAGCAGTGCTTGCAGCAGCAAAGTATGAAAGACTGTATTATTTTTAGTGAAGTTACAAAACCTACACCGAATTAGGTACAAGTATGAACTTTTTTCCCCTCTCTTAAGTAATCAGCAGTAATTGGGACATTATTTCTATAGACCTGTTCAAATCCAACTTTTCCTTTCAGTGCCAAAAATTTAGGGCTCGAGCTAAAGGAGGCTTTTTCTTCTTGAAAGCGTTTTATTGCATTTATTACTTGCTTCAGAGTCCAAAGGCCCAGGCAGAGATCAAAAGCCGTGGGCACAGCGATGCCCCAAATTAAAACACTACCCAGGGCAGTGGTTAAGATACGAGCCCGGGACTGGAACACCCAGATTCAGTTCCCAGCAGTGCTCCATCCTCTCGGGTGACCGCAGATGTGTCATTCAGCCTCCCGCTGATTCAGTTCCTCATTCACACAAAGGAAATAACACAACTTCTTTATTTCACAGGAGTTTTGTGCAGAGAGATATCTTTTCATTTGGTCTCATAACCTACTGCAGAACTGGTGCTAAAATGCAGATCAGTTGCAATCCAAAGAGAAGACACAAAATAAAGAGGCTGGGAGGAAGCAACCAAGTACATGTTACAAATGAAGGAAGTGATCTGATTTAAGAGCCGACCTCTGGTATCACCTTAGGATACCTTCAGAGCGAGTGACTTGGCTCCATTTACACCATGGAAAATTCCAAAGAGAGAACTATTTCCTGTAAGAATTAGAGCTCGCTTTGAAAATACAGTTTCTGTTCTGTCTCTACCAGACTTGATAGGGCTGGCTCATGAAATGAAGCCACGCTGATTTAAGCGGATCACTGGGTTAGGACCCTGACCGCTCTCCCGCTCCCCTATAGCTTTCTGATCCCTGCAAGGGCCGCACGCTGCCTTCACCCCATCGTGACGCGTTGACCACACAGCTCCCGTAGGAGCAGCTCCCGCAGGGAGTCGGTTCAGGTGCCTGGGAAGGAAGCCAAAACCGAGCACCTCTTTGCAGAAGTGGAAACCTCCGTGCACTGCTGCAGCCTCCCTCTCTCAGAAAGCCAGGGCATGGCACCTGGGTCCTGGTGTCCAAACTGCCAGGATACGCCAGCCTTCCTGGTGAAAACAATGTCATGTCTTAGCATGTCAGACTTGCGCATGACCCAGATTCTTCTCCCTCTCCTGCAAAGTACACGCAGGGTTAGGTCACAGTCCTGGGGCTCAAGCAAGATAAGACAGCCGTGTCTGACACCCAGGGCTGCGCAGCAGCACGTCTCACCTGGGCCAACCTGCTTAACTGCTTTGTTCTTTGCATCGTCACTCTGTAAAACAGACTGGTAACTACCACAGAGGGACAGGCACGGCATAATGAGATTGAGACAAAAGACCTGGCAGCCCTTTCTGCACCACGACAATTGACAATTTTGTTCCACCTGCTACATGGCAGACTACAACCCCCCTCAGCCGCAAAACGTCTTGGTCGGTGAACAAAGCAATGTAGCAGGATTTCTCTTTTTCACAGAAGACAGAGCTGTGGAAGATACAGATTCCCATAGCAACAAAGGTGATAAAAAAAAAGTGTCCTGAGGTGTGATTTGCTGTCATGATGCCCACCTTGCTGCAGATAAGGGCAAGTGCTAGCTCTGGAAGGAGCCATTTCCATGGGACATTTCTCAGAAAGTGCACGATGACAACTCAGCCACCTGCCTCTGTTTGCGACGTGAAACGGGTCCAGCTGGTAGAGAGCAATGCAGTTTTCTGTGTCAGAGGAGGCCTTGCTCCCTGTCAGCCTCCTGGAGGGAACACTGCTTTCCTTGCACCCCTCAAAACCTTCCTAACCCTCAACAAGCCACATGGCTGTCCACTAATCCACACACACCCAGGCAATAACGCTGGGATGGCAGCTAGCAGAGAGCCACAGTCAAGTTCTCACATAAATATATATATATATATTTTTTAATACATGGAGATCTACCTTAAACTATGTTGAAAGCTCCCTGCAGAGCACACATTTCTGCTCTGGTAGCGCGTGCTACGTGCTATGTGAGTGCATTGCCTTCTGACACTTTCATTTATCATACTTCTCCCCTCCCACCCCTGCCCCTTTGGTTCCCTAGGGGATGTTAGTGAATTTATGCAGGAACAAAGTCACCTTGAGCTTTAATCTACACCCTAGCAGAAGGAATTGTCTGTCTGTCTGTCTGTCAGTAGTCACATCCACCCACTCTGCCATTGCATTACAATGCTCACTTTGTTAGCACAGAAAATACTGGCTCCTTTTCTAGGTATTGAGACCAGCCACCACAAAGGCAGGAGCAAACGGGCTGGGGATAGGGCAGGGAGGAATCCGGCCCAGCACATTTGAGAATGAATGGGTAACTCGAGGGGGGACGCAGTGAAAGCGTGGGGAAAAAAGAGCGAGTCTGGCAAAACAGGACCTTATCTCATAATAAAACTCATGACGAACTCCCTGCTCCCTGCCTGCCCCAGAGGTGAAGGAGCTGCCCATACCCGCACACATGGGGTGCGGGCTCTGCTGCACTGCAGCGGTGCGAAGCACAGCCGCGGCTCCCATCTGCCCTACCTGCTGCCAGGCCCCACCACAGGTCTGGGATGGACCTGCCTCTGCCTGGAAGGAACAAAACACTGCTGCTCCCAGAGGGATGCAGCAGTTACAGCAGCGCACAATAAGCTGAAGTTAATGCATAGCGGAGCAAGCCCTGGTAAACCTGCCCCTCTGACGCTGACGTCCTCCTGGCTGAACAGCCTCATCTCAGTCGGCGCTAGCTGCAGGTGAGCACCGGGCGTTATCAGCCCCGTATTGCTTTTCTTCCCCTGCAATCAAGAGCAGACTTGCATGAGATCAGAGAGAGCTTTTGGAAACTGGTCCTGCCTGACAAACTGGAAGAAGAGTGGGATTTACACCTCTGGGTGTAGGTTCTTTCTGAGCTGGTCTTGGAATTTAGGAGTCCAAAGAAATCAACCCATCCTGAATCTCTCAAGCAATACTAATTTATAACAAAAGGAAATAAGTCGTAAGTAGTGTATCTAAGTAATTTTATTCTCATCTGCTGTCATCACACTTGTACACTGTAGATTGCATTCTGTGGTCCACAAGGAGAACAGGCACTGCCATACAAACTTCCTAGGCCCTCCCTGAGAGCTAACAACACACAGACTCACCGATTCACCTGCTGTGGCATTACGTGCAATTTGGTGCATTTTATACTCTTCAGAACCAAGAGAGCTTGTCCATAAACAGTTTAACTGAGATACTGTAATCTCAGAATTTTTTTCTTTGCCTTACAGATATCTTATGCCTAAAAAAGTTCAGAGTCCAAAATCCACAGTGTACTCCAGGAGTACTTTCCTATTTCCTAGTTTACATTTGCTTTCATAGACACCTGCACACCATTGCATAGATGATCAGGGCAGATACCAACCTCCTGACATGCAGGATTAGCACCCAAACGCATGTGTATCAAAAGAAGCACCGACACAGGAGAACTAAAGAAAGCACTCACAGAAGTTTCCCCAATTCTTCTATTTTGTATTCCTCTTACTACCAATTCAAGCAATGTTCACTTAGGAGAGGCTTCCATGATCACACGTGTATTCTCCTCTCCCAGGACCCAGCCCCACAAAATAGCATAAGGAGGTTGTACTCACAGCTCTAGGAGAGCTCTTGGAGGCTGTTTATAGAAAGGATTAGATGAAGTTTGACAAAGATACAGGAAGGTGGACACAGTCTGCCTCAGAAGACTCTAGAGATGTACAGCTTGAAACATGACTGCAGGCGCTTTAGTTAGGCTTACCTAGAAGAGCAGGAGGAGAAATTGCAGATAATGCACTTTGGCTAATGCTGGTTGGAGGGCAGAATTACACGAGTGACCCAGAAGCGACAGGTTTGAAACATCCCAGCACAGCTGGTGCTTTGCTGGTAAGTTCTAGAGGACTGTCTAGCTACACTGTGAAGAAGAAAAGACAGCTTCTAGGCATGTGCTGCTGCTTTGCCTTGTGACTCTCCACTGTTGCCCCGCATATGTGGCTCAAGTCCTGCTCTTTGCCTCTGGAGAAGGCTGGTGGCTGTGGCGAATAGAGCAATGAGCCCTTTCGCTCCAGACCTCGTCGAGGAGCATGGCCCAGCAGTGCTGCTTGAAAGGCCATGCCTTCATATGGAAACAGGACTGGAGCTACAACGCATCTGTTCATTCGTAACTCATTGACCAGACAGAACATCACATCAGGCATTACAGTCAAACACCCAGAAATCACTTCCAAATCATTTTTCCAAAGGTAAGCAATTGCTGTACTTCTTGTCCAAACTTTGGCTTCTGGAAGGGAGTCGCAGCAGTGGTGATGGGGTAGTGCTAGTACCAGTATTTTCAAATGGATTTTAAAGTAAGTCGAAGCTTTCTTAAGAGTACCCAGAGCTTGGCAAGCTCTTTCCTCTTCACTCCACCCTACCATGAGTAGTTAAAGCAGGGGAGAAAAGAGGTGAAAGGGAATAAAAAATATGAATCACTACTTTCCTTAACAAATAGGCAGCAAAACACTGCCAAACCACTTGAGTTATGTAAGCAGAACAAGGACATACAGAGGCTTCTCCAGAAAGGCGGGATCGTGCTCCACTCTGAGTTCTGTGAACTATAAAACACAGGCACAACTGTACAGTCCCCACAGGGTCCATCTGAGCGCAGCGATGGGGCCAGGAGCATATTTGTGCTCAGAGAAACAAGCCCATAAGAGGAGGTGCAGCAGGGCCACATTCACCTCCAAGGGAAGAACACCCGGTCTCTACCCACAGGTAAATAAATCAATAAAAATCAAGTGTGTGTTCAGGCTTCTTCATTTAAGTGTGTGAATGACATCATTGCGAGTGCCTCTGCCAGGGGAATCTCGCAAAGCTGCTTCGGAGATCGATGGGGAAGAGAGCCAACCCGCAGCCAGCGGTAACAGGCTCCCCCGCCCCAGCCAGGATCAGGGTTTGGCGTGGGCAGGAGCTCGAAGGAGGCAGATGACTCTGCATGGGCAGTCACCACACTGGGCTCAGGTCTTCATGGCAGCTCTACATCTGCGCTGAGGAAGAGGGCAGGCTCATCAGAACCACGCTGAGCGGAGGAAATCAGGCCCACAAGAGTCATCCCGAATCAAGTCAAAGTAAGTTTATTCATGTGAGACCGATTTAGACATTATCAAATTAAAAACCCTCCTCAACAAAGTACCTTGAGGAGACAGACAGGCCCAGAAAGGCCAAGGAGAAAAGCCCTGCAGACAGAGGAAGGCCTCGAGCTGGCAGCGAGCAGCCTCAGGGCGCCGCTGCCAGGCAGCTTGTGCTTGTGCTCCCAACATACGGAGCCGGCAGGAGGGATGGAGGCTCCGCAGGAGGGATGCAGCTCTTCACCGGACACTGTTTGTCCCGGGGCTGCCTTTCCACCTCGCCACCTTTCAGCAGCAGCTTATCTAGCACCCGCGCCAGCAGCCAAAAAGCTCATCCGTGCTGGAATTTGAAACCACGGTGTCTCAGGCCCCGGGGCTGGGCAAACGGTGCCACCATCAATCCTGGGACTAAATTTCAAGGAGCTTTGATTCTGTTTGTATAGGGACTTACTAATGAGTAGCTTGGGACATGAACACCATGCCCAGGGCATAATTCTGAGCCCATGATGATAGATTCCCAGTCCCTCGCTCAAATTATACTGGCAAAAATTGGAGCACAAATGAGAAGAGACAAGAATAGGGTTCAGGTCCCTAGTCGAGATTAATGGCATTGTTTTCCCAAGCCCCGAGACCTTTTGCGGGTTAACAAAGAATGCAAGAATCACTTCCACCAAGACACACAGACTCTCTAAAAGTATAAAAATGAGATAAACGAATTCCTCAGCAAGCAAAGCTGTATGAAGAGCTGTTGTTGCAGAAGCAGCAATCACAAAGTAACCGCTCAAATGCAGATAAACCTGTAAGGCACTAATAATGATCCACTTACTACAATTGTCACATGACTAAAAATTGACATTCATAAATTAAAAAAAAGCTGTACATTTTTAAAAGGCAACGTTCCCTGTTAAAAAAAAACCTTCAGTTCCAAGAATTTCCCTGTCCCCCATTCCCAGTCAGGCATCACTGATTAACTAGACTGAACATTTGATCAGAAATTCTGCCGGTTAGCAAATACCTATTACAGTGAAACACTCCAAGACAAAGCGGAGAGCAATTTGTTGAGAGGCTACTCAATGATCTCAGTAATGTGACCAACAAATGCGGGAGGTGTCAGTCAGGCTGCCTTACTACAGAACTGGAAAATGCTGGGATACTATGATGCTATGTGCAATCATGTGTTTTTGTAGCTTACTTGCCTCTATTTTTCTTTTCAAGGTGCCACTTGGTTTGAAAATCCAGCAGCTCAGGATCTCCTGTGCAGCCACTGCCAGAGAAGCATGGGGGAGACAGCACTTGCTTATTTATGCTATCTGAAGGGTAGGATTCAGTCCCAGTCTGCAAGCCCCCATCTATGAGCTGCCAGGTTCCTTAAGTCCCTTAATTCAGCTTTTGATTCTCCTTTGCTGGAGATGGACAGTTTCCCAATGGGAATGTAATCGGTGAGCCCAGCTCCCTTCACAGAATCACCCAACAGTCCATGTTTGGTCAATATGGATCAGATTTTAAATAAGAAACCGCTAGTAAAAGTATGTGTGTCCCATTCCCGGTCCCCAAAGCCATTCAAGGATCCTTTAGAGACAAAGGTCCTATTAAAGCATTTTTCAGGGATCACAGTAAAGTGTTATCCAAATATTGCACACTATTTGTCTACTTAAATATTCTGAAACTGAAATCTCATTTCCCAGAGATTAGTAATATTATTATTATTAAAAAATAATAATGCTAAAAACGAATATGGAGTTAACCTCTCCATAAGAACCTGCTGGAATACACGACAGTTACAACCTAGGAATAGCAGAGGTCCATCTGTGCAGAGATTCAGCAACGCAACAGCATTTTTGAAATACCTGGACAGCACAAATTCCAAATAATCATTTTTGACCTTTCTAGACTATCCAAGAAATGCACTGTATGATTTTACCAGCACAAAGCACCAAATCTCCTTGCAAAGCAGCCTCTCCACTGTCAGTTTCAAACACCTGACCTTAAGCCAGGACAACCAGAAATAAATAAGAATGAGCATAGTAGTGAGACCTCCCCCCCATCAGAAGATCCTAGCATGGTTGCTGACAGGGAAGGCCCTGGCAGGCCTCCACCAGGCCTGGGGATTGTCTAGTTTAGATCAGCAGCTCGATGCTGTGGATGATCTCAGGCATTCGGGTATTGGGTATTTCAATGCTGAGTTCACGAAAGCAGGTGAGTCAAGTCTCATGGAGCTGTTCTGGGCGAGTCCAGGCCTGGAGGATGTGGCAAACAAGTTTCCCAGAGTTGTCGTTAGTCTCTCAGCTGTCAGGTCCATAGGACAGTCCATGTGATGGGAAGAGGAGTCACCCGGGCAGCATCCGCTCGCGCAGAAGCAGTCTCATCTCCCTCACTATTAATGGCGAAATGAACAGGATTGTCGAGCTGGTCTGTGAAAAGAAGCAAAGCCAGGACAATAAGCACAAACAGTGCCGCAACCATCCTGTGCTCCCCTGCGTTTTCACAGCTTCCACAGAAGACCTGGGTAAGAAAAGAGATGACAACAGCCCTGCAGGTGGTAGCACTGAGTGGGAAGGAGAGCACCTAGGACTTTGACTTCCCCCATCTTCTTTTCCTAAAGTAGTTGTGCTCTTCACCTCCTCAGCGGCCTTGCTCCTGGCTGGCCCCGCAGGTGACCACAATGGCTTTTCACAGAATCCCAGAATTGTTGAGGTTGGAAGGGGCCTCTAGAGATCATCTAGTCCAAACCCCACTGCTCCAGCAGGGACACCTAGAACATGTGGTCCGGGGTGGTATCCAGGCAGGTTTGGAAGATCTCCAGAGAAAGGGACTCCACAGCCTCTCTGGGCAGCCTGTTCCAGGGCTCTGTCACCCTCACAGGAAAGAAATTCTTCCTCATATGGAGATTAAATTTACTGTGTTTCAACTTACACCCGTTACCCCTCGTTCTGCCACTGGCCACCATGGAGAAGAGCCTGGCTCCATCCTCCCTACAATCAGCTTAGATACTTGAACATGTTGATCAAGTTTGCTCTCAGCCTTCTCTTCTCCAGACTAAACAGGCCCAGCTCGCTTAGTCTTTCCTCGTAAGATAGAGCTCCAGTCCCTTAATCATCTTCATGGCTCTACACTGGACCCCTCTCTAGAAGCTCAATGTCCTTCTTGCACTGAGGAGCACCTGCAAGCACAGATGCAAGGACAGCAGCTGGCACTTTCCGCAGACAACAGCGCACGATGTGTGCAGCCTTCACTGCTGCAGCCCAGCTCAGGAGACCAGAGCCTGAACCATCTCTTCTCCCACATAGAGGACAACACATTAATTTTAGATTCAAAATCCTCATCTTTCCTTTCACTAATGTCATAGGGCTGATAAGCAAGCAACTTAGTTCCTAGTATTTTCAGGGAAGTTAGGTACCATGGCGAAGAAAAGGGGAAAAAAAATCCTGTCTTGGAAGTCAAATGCAATAGGCTTTAGAAACTGCATACAGGTATTTATGGACAAGTATTTTCAAATCTCTCTTTGCCACAAGCCCAGCTGCCATTGGGCAACGTTACCTTAAAAGGAGTCAAAATGAACCTAGTTCATTTAGGCATCCTGAGGCAAAGGCACAGCAGAGATCACCTTGGGAATGGCGGAGCTTGCAGCTGCTGCGGTAACACCTTGCTTACCTACGTCACAATTTTCAGGCTTCCCCCAAAACATGCTACTGCAGACTGAACTTTGACAAAAGAAAGAAAAAGGAGATTTCTTACCATTAGAATAAAGAAATAGAAAACCCACATCCATCCCAGGTTCTCCTGGATCAGAGACACTAGATACTAAAGAGAGAGAGGAGAAAAAAAATATCAAAATTAGGAAGATAAGCATGACTTTCAGACATCACTCATTTTCTAGAATTTATGGGCTGTTAACACTCCATAAAAAGATGATCACAAAACCCTCCAGCTGATTTTCCCCTGACATAATAGATCACTCGGGACAGCAGCTTTCTATATAAAACCTACAGTCTCAGCAAAGCAGAGATACCATTCTGAAGCTTTACAGTAACTCAGCAGCATAAAGACAGAACTGAACTACAGTTTCAAAGGTGACAAATTGACTCTATTGAATAGAAGTTTTTTTTGTACAGAACACTGGGACATAAGTGGATGTAAGTACTCTCTGAAGAGCTAAAAGCCCTAGAACAGCTTGTAAATCACATAGGATGCATTTTCAAGAGCTGTGTAACCACTAGCTACTTAACTCTTCATCGCAGGCAAGATACTTGAGACTACAGTCTGTTTTGAACCACATCCTGGTTCAAAGGACTACACAGGCTACAAAAGAAAGTGTATCCTTATTAGCAGATTTATATTCAGTTGCTGTACAAGGGCCTCTCCCTCACTACTGCCTGTATCAGAAATTCAGATCCTGTTTTGTGCTAACACATTCATTGTGCATTTGCTGTTATTCATACACCCCCACAATGACATCATGGCTGTCTCTTGAAATAAATGCAGTGTTAGAATAGGAAGGTCGGTGGAATTTTTCAGAATTAAAAGATCCAGTCTTGACAATGACGTAAGTTTGAGTGGTATGTGTGGAGGAAGAGAGAAACACAATATAATAAGAACACTGAGGGTAACAGTGCACTTTAAGATGTCCACAAGGCAGTTGCAATTTTCCGTGTTTAATGGAACTAAGTGGCAAGGAAGGAAAGATAAAATATTTGGATTTAATCAGGCAATAAACGACCAAAAAACAAATCCCTTTTAAAGGCAGAAACTTGTTCTCCTTGCCTAAGTCCTTGTTATTTCACCAACACTAGAGAGGGCCTGGGAGAGAATAGGCTCCAATCTTTCTACTAAATCCTCCTCTCCCCAAAGCACTACTGTGCTCTTCTACACAGTCATCCCGTGTATTTGAGAAATAAGGATGTCCAGTGGGCGCCTTCCTATCACCTTCCTTCCTACAGCTGCCTAGTCCTCACATCCCTGTGCACACTGAGAGAGCTATCAGCACATGAAGTGCTAGATTTACAAGGTGCAAGAGGCAGCCCTAGATAAAAAAAATGCAAATAAAAGCAAGTTTTTAAATTACCTAGAAAACATCATAAAGTTTGTGGTACGTTTGCCATTTTTGGTTGGATGAATAGGCAAACTTTCCTTTCAAGAGAGGCTTTTGCTGTTACCTTGCCTTTGGAAAAATAAAATTCAAAAAAATTTGTTTTCTGCTCACCTGGCCCACTGCAGCACCGATACTACCAGTTCCATCCACAATTCCTGTGACTGTTGCCAGGGCCTCGCTGCTACCTTTGACCAGATCCTGCCGACCCAGGTCAGCAGAAATTGCAGAACTTATCATGTTAGAAGGGCCTCCAATGAAAAATCCTGAAATGGCCAAGAAAGCAGCCTTGATGCAAAACAAGTAAAGGGCTTCTTAACAGAGCATCTTAAAAATACAGATATTTCTAGCACACAAGTCTCAGCATCAGGATTTTATGTAGAGTGATCTTGGACTAACTGCAGATAGAAGTTACTCCTTGCAGCTGAAGCACACAGTTCTTCAGATAACTTCTACCTGAAATTATCCATCCTGTAGCACAGGCAGCAGCTGCAAACATCTGTCCATGCTCTAGACAACATGCTCTGATGACTGCTAGATGTTTTAGCATAAATCTATCTCCTTCATATCAAGATAGGGCAGAACTTTATCGTTCTCAGACATTATTCCATTTGGTCTACATTCTACATCTCCATCTGCAAATTAGTTTTCCTAAAGCCATATCCCAAAAGTACCATAAATTGGATCTCAACTTTTACTCCTGCAAAACCAGCAGAGGCAGTAGCACACACAAATGCATTTCTAACTCCTGCTGATGATTTTTGTGCAATCAGTGTACATTTCCACAGGGATAAGGGTGGCATTTTATACAATACCTGTAATTGCCATGATCACAGCATTGATAGGTTTGCTGTTTGGAGAACCTGGGAGAGAAAGACCAGATGAAAGTTAACAAAATAAAATAAATTTCTTGAGGAAATCCATTTATTTATTTTGCATCAGAAAGCAACATGCAAATACCTGGTTTCTGCCAGTTCATCTGCCCAGTTTCATTATGTAGTAACAACAGTGACTTCCATTTCATGGAAGCCTTGTACACAAAGTTAAGTCTTCTTGCAAAGGCGTTTAGAGACTCACAATCTACCAGCTCCCTGACAGTATTTTACAGCACAAAAGCACATCCTCCAAACATTCATGTCCTGTCTCTATGCTAGATTTGCCTGGCTCAGCTTTTGTTATGCTTTTCTTGAGAAAGAAAAATCTCATGTTAAATGCAAACTTCGGAGAGACTGTGCATTTATTCTCCTTGAGAGAAAAAAAAAAAAAAAAAAAGTCCATCTGCACAGTAAGAGAATCCTTTTCCTGTCTTTCTGAGGAAGTGAGAGATCCAAACTCCAACTCCCCTACCATAAAGTATTTCTTTCAGCACTTTAATTATCTTTCCCAATTTTTCACCATCCTTTTCAAAATGCAGATGTTAGTTATTGTATTGCTACCTCCCAATTTTATCTAAACCACTCTGGGCAAGAGGATAAACACACAATAACCACTCTCCTTACTCCCCCTTACAAAAAACAAACAAACAACAAAAACAAACAAAAATTATCACACTTCGATATCCAAATGTTCTGTCTGCATTTCTAGGAAAAACATACATAGGCAGCTGTTTCTCCCCTATAATTCCTCGCTGCTTTTCAGAATTAGTTTTTCCCAATATCCCACTTTCAGTCATCACCTTAATTCCTTACTCACAACCATAACTTAGGGTCCACACATGGGGGGTCCACAATTGCCTTGCATAAAGCAAACTATAGCCCTCTAATGTATTCTTGGTTTGTTTTCACTCTGATGTGTAGCAGGTTAAGAGCATAAAAATGGATGGAGATTTAATTATCCAGTGCAGGAATTCTGTACTGTCCAAGTGTTCTGTATCTGGCTGGGCAGTAGACCATTTTGAATTAAGCACAAGACATCTGCAGCTCTGGATGTTCTGCTGTCAGCAATGATTTTATATTCGCTTCTAATTTGCTGATGAAAGCAATAAGTTAGCACAAGGACTTAAAACTCCACTGAACACCACCAAACCTGACCCTTGATATTTAAGAATAATTGTCTACTAATTCCCTGCCAACCTTACTCTGAGAGCAGCTAAGACAGCATAGGTCAGAAAGGCATGTTCTACCACACATTTGTAGCTATAGCATTGATTTCTACCCAGAGACCTCAAATTGCTCTACAGAAGGTGGTCTACATTGCCACCCCATTTTTATTACCAATGGGGGAACACAAAGAGGAGTGAAGTGACAGGCAAGGGAGTTAAAGTAGGTTAAAGTGGTTCTAGTATCTCTGGAGAGCAGGGTACTACTGCACATGCAAACCCCTTGTGCCTACAATAGCTTCACAGCCACTGCTTCACAGGAACTAGATCTGCCTGCTCTTTTATTCATTTTTTTTGCTAGACTGCTTACAAAGCCATCAGTCAACAAGAGCTCTATCTACTACAAGAGAGAGGGAAATTCGTACATTTCACCACATACAGAAGCACAAGTAGCAAAGTCTAAGAGCTTCTGCTACTTTGTATTAGATAGGATCCTGCAGAGCTCTTTACCTTAACTCTCTTTCCTGCTACAGTTGAGATGCATTTGCTGCTTTTCCAGTTGCGGTTTTGATACAATGGCAATGCCAGAAATTTTTACTGGCCCTGGAGATGGACCAGTGCCATCACTCACCAACTTCACAGAAACCGAACTAGTCAGCTAATAATCATTAGCCAGAGAACAGATTTCCTCCCCAATTCCTTGATTCCAAGCTCAGTAAAGTTCTCTGCAGTGTCACAGTTAAACAAAATATGCCAAAAGGCGCCAGAGTGATCCAGAAATAGTTTCAATCCCAGAAAGCCAAACGTAATACAAACAGGTGCATTCTGGCTCTCCCTAAAGTATCGAAAGAGCTTCCCATCACTGTGCAGTAAAGCACACTCACGGCTGTATCCAAAGAGAGAGCCTACAGCAAAGAGCAGGCTCATTGCAAGCACTGGAGCTCTCTTCTGTAGCACATCAGAAATCAAACCTTGGATGGTTCCACCTGCAAAAAATAAAACATCATCAGGCCCAGAACAGTGACACCCTGAACAAAACTAGGTCAGTTCACTGAGTGCGGTGGCATCTTTCTCATTAATGTACATTTTCTCTACATTTCTGAAAATTAAGTCTCCTGCCCTTACTGGCAAAGAAACAGAGGCAAGAGCAAACCTAGGAGGCCAAGACAAAACAAAACAAAAAAAAAAAAAACAAAAAAAAAAACCTACTCATACTGTTTTCCCAGGCCATATTATTTTTTTTACTGCCATGCAACTGATCCTGCTTTTCTTTTCATTCCCCTATAGGATTACTAGAGGGACCAAAACTCCTAGTTTGAGCAAGCTTAACATTGTGACTGATTTCTTTAATAGAAAGTGCCCAAAAAAGGAAGCTCTGCTTCCTAGGGAAAGCACATAGGGATCTCATTCCTGTTGGCTCACCTGCTCAAGGTAGGTGTGGGGCTTGCAAGAAATGCTGATAGCTGACAAAGATCAGCATGTGCATCACTGGCACCTCTGTAGAAACCGCTGTGCTGGTGAGAACTACAACATCAGTAAAACTTAATACAGAAAAGGCCAGAGAGGCAGAAAAACTGGTCCTGAGCAGACTACAAAAAGGACATCAATTCTATGAAGACCCGCTGGAGTGGGGAATAAAACAAGAAAGCAACACTGGGGAGTGGAAGCCCAGAGAGACAGTTCGTTCCTCACTACATTCTGCAGAAACAGGGGCAACAGTGCAATTAGATTGGAGTTCACAACAGTAGTTGTGCCTGCTCTGACAAGCAGAATGGACAGTACAAAACCCACTAAATCCAAGTCTGGACTACTCCCTTAAGGATACCTGTCAGAAAGTAAGTAGGAAGCACTGGGGCACTATCTTGTACATGACACTCTTCAAAAAAAGTCCTAGCAAGTAAAAAAAAAAAAAAAAAAAAAAAAAGCCTATTGGGAATACCATTCAAGAATAAGATAGCACCCTTTAAATCACATATAAACTCCTTATGGTGCTCACATACTTGACATTTTAGGAAAATTCAAGCAGCCACAGACATAAGCAGCCCTTTTATATATTCAGTGAACAGTTAGCTAGATGCCACTAAGCATGACTGCATTTGTTGTCTTTCTTTACAGAAACTGAAGAGGGCAACTGCAGGTGTCATTCACTTGCTCACTCACCTATGATTCCTCCCACATCATACCAGATTGAGAGCTGGTCAGCTTCAGCTTCTTTCCATCCAAAGTTGTTGCTGAGGTAGAAAGGCAGCCAGAAGAAGAATGAGTAATTCACCAGCTTCAAGCAGGCATAGGCCAAAGAATACTGGAACAGAGAGTCAGACAGCAAGAAGTTAGCACTTCAGAACTGCAAGCTGCATTTCAGCTGCTTTCCACAGCACTCTGGACCCAGATGAATCTTTCAGAGGAAAGTGCTTTTGCATTTCATACAGTCTGGCAACACTGTGAAAGTTTAATGCTGATCAAAGGGAACCCAGGAGTGAGAAAACCATTGCCAGGAAAGTTATTTTCTTCTCACTGAGCTCACAGGGTTAAAATGCTGTCAGCGTAACTTTGACAAGAACTAACATCTGGCTTCCTCTCCTTCCCCTCAGGAAAAAAAAATCACCTAGTAAACAGAAGACAGTCAACTGCGTGACATGAAACAAACTTGAGATTTAGTCATCTGTGCATCATGCTGAGAAAAATTATGTGAAGCAGTTTGTCTGTGCTACCTTCTGCTGTTCAGAAGGCTCATCTGGTTACAGCACCCGAAGAGAAATCTTTGTTCCTCCCCATGAGGCAGCTATTTGGGGACACGAGATGAAAGATTTGCCCAACCCCACGCACACGCCTCCCCACCAGCAGCTGGGGCAGCCCCCTGCTCATGCCCGCAGGGCTCCAGCTCTGCTTGGCTCGCGGGAAAGCACAGCCCTCACAGCTCCCGCACACGGCGATGGTTCCACCTGGAAGCACAGGGCCAGCCACGGTGCGCGCAGCCAGGCAGACACGCGATTCCAGCAGGGCCCTTGAGGAACACTGACCTGGCAGGTGAAGGAGGCCATGTTTAGAGAGGCAAATGAAAAGGGGGGAAAAACACCAATGACTTCACGACCACAGTTTTGGGGACTGTACGTATGTACTTGTCTTTGGATTTTAAAAGCAGACATTTTGACATATTTAAAGCTCCAAAAGCATCTCTTATAAATGTAGATTCTTCTAATAAATATACCAGTTTTAGCTGTACTGTTGATGTCTTTCCATTCTTAAAGGTCACAATGTAGTCTTCACCACACATGGAAGACAGTGCTATTCATTAGATTTCTGCTGGCTCTGGTACATAGAGCTGCACTGTGCCAAGCTATATTTATCGTAACACACTTAGAAACTGTCAGCCAGCTGTCAGACCAATTAAACACTGAATTTCCAGAGGCCCATGGGACATTTGCCTATACTAGAACTCTTTACCATACCATTCATGAAGAAAAGGGGGTAGAAACCACAGATGAATTCAAGTCAGCTAATATCTTTGTATCATTTTGACCAGGCTTTGGAGGTTCTCTCAGTACGTGGTTTATTACTCACTGATTTGGCATCAGATAATCTCACACATCCATGTCAGAGGTATTCACACGGCTGGGGTAGCACAGAGAGCACGCCCTCAATCTCAAGTACCAAAACAACAATGTCAGTTGTTTGGTACCTCCTTATGTTCTGGCCAGTGAAGAAGAGTCACCAGCCTTCACCACTGCCAACATATTCCATCTATAGGATCTTTGTGTCTCATCTCAGTCTCAGCATCACCAAAAATGAGCCATATGAAGTGCCAAACTTGGAAAGATCAAGAGGATTCACTTCCTTTTGCTGCCGCCAAACCTAGGACTTCGGCAACACCACACAGTAGTGGTTACCCAGCTCTCTGCATACTGACTATCCACCCACAACTTCTAGACCTTGTGGTACTTTAATCACACCCAACTGCTTTCCTCATTAGGGGTATCTGAGAGCACTGTCCATTCAATGGATAGTTTCACAAGGAAATTCATATTGTATTACTGAGCGAGCTCCTTTTCTTGCACCAGCACTAGTATTCAGGGGACACATGCCCTACTGGCACAAGAAAATCATCTTTTTTTTTTTTTTTTTTTATTATTGGCAAATTAATTTTTCAGTTGAACCAAATATTAGAACTGGGCAATGCCTGATGCAGAAGTACAAGTTCTGACTGAAAGGATATGAGAGGAGGATGCAACCAGGATTCAGCTCAAGCTAATGCTGAAGCCGTATCACCAGGCCCCACTGCAAGTTGTTTATAGAAACACTTTGCCAGATACTACCTCATGTTGATTAAGGCTTTTTTGGGCTTTCTGCCCAAAGGCAATTAAAAAACAACATCAACTATTACCACCACCACCAAATACTAGTTCCGCAGAGCTCCCTGTGATGCTCAGCCAGCAGTAAGAATCCCATTCCTCAGGGCAACAAGTGCTACATCACCAAGAGATTATCTACAACGACCTGCTTGGCCCACAGCCTCCTTTCTAACTTCTAAAAATGTATCCCCTCTACCGCCACAGCTACTCACGCACCAAATGAAGCAAGAGTCCAATAGGAAGAGTGACATGCAGCTGCATTTTAGGACAGTATTATCCATCATGCATATACACAAGCATAATAGTTCCAAGTCCGAAGATTTTAGCAACATAGAAGACAGATGTCAACAGCAACACGTGGTCAACATGTCAATGACAACAAATGTTGACAACACAAAATCATATCAGTGTTTAACAACACAAAATCAGATCTCATTCAAGAATCCGTGTGCTAGGAGTCCTCACCAGAACAACACCTGGAAGGCAACAAGCCTGGAGGAAGCCAATGGCCTTTGGCTGGCTATCAGTGTCAGTTGCTTGAATAGAGTAATTCCGGTCATCGTCATCTGCATCATCACTATCCATTAAAGGTTGGTTGGCATCTTCCTCAGCACTGCCTTCTTCATCTGTTCCAAGCTCAGGAAGGCCTAAATGATGCAAAGGATGTACAACAAGAACAACAGACCACAACCAGTCAAATCTCTCCCCACTTTAAAGCTACACTCTCTTCTTTTAAGCAATTCTCCCGTCTTGTAATTCCCTTGCTCTCCCATACCTCCATCCTCCTTTGGCTTATAAACTCTTCTAGAGGGTGTTCTGAAGTGTCACCTGTTTCTACCCTTTGTCTTCTACGGCTCTTGACCATATTCTGTCTGATGCTGGTGTCAGCTTTGCCTGTTCTGAGTGTCTGGCCATTAGTTGGAAGACGCAACAAATTAGTGCATTTCCCCCTTGCAGAATGGTTGGACTCTGCGCGCCTGGCTCCTAGGCATAACCTCACCTCAGTGAGGAGGTTACGTGCACCAGCACCTACCCTGGCAGCTGCTGCCTGCTAATGCCTCCCCTGCAGCAGGAGGCCTAGGGAAGCACTGCTCTGGGATCTCCAAGATACTAAATGCTCTGCCACTTTAGCGTTAGCAACTGTGTGTGTAAAAGTGATAACTTTGGTAGGCACCTGGGAAGCCCCTATAGCCCTGTCAAAACCCCACAGTTCTGCAGTTTTCCTATCACACTTTCAGAACAGGACATTTGCCCCACATGAGCACTAACTGACTTAAAGATCTGCATATGCACAAAATACTTTCCTTTTGACGTGTGAAGTTAAGGCTTGTCATGACTTGCTCCTAAAGTGGCCATTTACCGGTTTCTTATTGATTGTTAAAAAAGAGGATTTTTCCAGGAAAGAAAATGAGAAGCTAGGCATAATATAATGAGGGCCTTGGATCCAGGCTGTTTTGTTTTGCTTTTAAAAATACACAGGCACGTGATCCAAGATGGCACTTAATGTGATCTTGATGAGGAAAGCATTTGCTCCACTCGGTGCACAGAACTACAACACGTCTCAGAAAAGTTCTGAGGATAAGCACTGTCAGAGCTGGCAGCACTTGTACTAGAGAAAGATGCACACTTGTTTTCCACAAAGAGACTCAAGTGGTACAACTCTCTTACCCACTTCCTTTGGGGAAGTCAGAAGCCCAAAGAAGACGATAACTCCTCCAGCAAACTGTACCGAGGCAGTCACCAGAAAAGCATACTGAAAATAAATAAAAGATTATTTTTTTCTAAATACTTTCAGTCGTACCAGCATCCCTGACCGGCAAGGGCTTCCCTGTACTCCAGCCCCATCACAGAGTAAATATAGCAATAACAATCCGTCTACACCCATTTAACTTGGAAACAAGCAGTCTCTGCACCCTGCAAACAGACTGGCTTCTATCTAGGCTGAAAGACCACACTGAAGGAAAGGCTTTAGGGTATGGAGGTGAGAGCAGTAAGGAGCTCATCCGACACAAAACTACAGATTCGGACAGGTTAGAAGGAACTACTCAAAGCGGAGTCAACACTGATTTCAGATCAGGTTGCTCAGAGTTTTGTCCAGTCAGGTCTTGAAACCTCCTCCAAAACAGATATTCTGTAGACTCCTGGCCCTAGTTCCAATCCTTAACTTCAGAGTGAAAAAAATCTTCCCACATATTCAGCTGGAATCTTCCCTGGTTCGATTTATACACATTGCCTCTTCTTCCACAATGTAACTCGGCGAAGAGCATGACTCCGATTTCTCAGTAACCTCCTTATAGGCACTGGAAGGCTGCTGATTTGGTCACTCCTTAAGGCTTCTCTTGTCTGGGCAAAGCAGCTCAGCCCTCTTCACCTCTCCTCACAGGTTAGGTGCATCAATGTGCCCCAGTTCATTCATGTTCCCTCTACTAAATGTCTGTCTGAAACATTGCAGCAATGCAGTGCAGCACTACAGCTCTTCCCACTTATCTCCCTGCCTGTCAAAATCTCACCACTGTTCAGCCGCAGTGAATTCAGTTAAGTGAGAAGCAGTGATAGATGTGAATTTGAAGAACACATACGCCACCCAAAGCAAAAGGTCTTACCTTCTTTTAGAGAGTTATGAAAAAAACAAACAAACAAACAAAAACCTTTCTATTCTGCCTATTGCTTCCTATCACAGGATTCAAGATTATGAAACTGGACAATGATAAGAAGAAAAATATTCCTACTAGCTGCTCAGTGACAGAGTAAGCTGATCTCTGCACCGCGCAGTCAGACATGAAGTCCTAGCTACAAGCCAGACAACACCACCCACCTCATAGCCATATTTGAGAACACAGGAGGCAAGGAATGCTCCGAGGATATTCCCCACAGATGCGCAGGCACTCCAGAGTCCAAACACAAAGCCTCTTCTGCAGAAGGGGGAGGAAATTTAGAAGAAGGGATGGAAGAAAAGGTGACAATGGGAGCAAGAAAGAGATACAATGTTAGAATAAACTTAAATTTATGTATAAAAATATAGCTCATCTGCAACACCCATCTTGTGACAGGCTCAATCTTTCAACAAGTTAGTTTACCACCAATTCTAGAAGCTAGATGGAAATGAGGAGGAACAGGTTTTACAGTAACATGAAAATTTAAATTCAGCCAGTCCTCACTATGGGACTTTTCAAGTATGAACCGCTACCTCTAACACACACTACTATGTTCACACCAAACTGTTATATAATTCTGGTGGGGAAATAGAAAGCAACAAGAAAGTTATGTTCCATCTCATATATCTTCAATTCTGACCTAACAGGAAAACACTTTTCAGCATTAAAATGACTACACAGTCAGTAAGTTTGAATTTTGTACATATTAATAACTAGTTTAGCACTAGGAAGTCAGTCTTAAATTGATGTGGTTTTCTCTAGTTAAGTACAGCAGAACTTACTGGCAAAACAGGAAGTTTTGCCCCTTGGTTTGGGAGTTTCAGCTAAGTCTGCCATGGTCAGCAGGCCAGATAAATGAATCATCAAAACTTCGACTTACCCAGCCTTTCCAAACCAATTGCCCATGACTGCAACCACGCAGGGCCAGCCAGTGGATTGCAGCAAGCCATTGACAACCCAGAGACAGCAGTAGAACCACTTGTTGTAGAAATGCAGCCATTCTGTGACTGTGCCAAAGAAAAACACCTAGAGAGAAGAAAAAAAAAAAAAAGAGACTACCTCTAAGAATCACGGCCTGGAGGATGTTCACAAAAATAATAATAATAATAATAATAATAATAATAATAATAATAATAAAAAAAAAAAAAAAGCAACAGTAACATTTCACTGAGAAGACCTCTCCAGGTGACAGGCAGACCTATCATTGCTTAATACGCAGCTCAGAGGCAATAGCACCCTCTGCTGAGCCACTGACAGCACTAAATCCAGAGCCCAAACAGCTCCTAGAGAGAAAATAGGTCATGGCATTTCCACTCTAAGAGACCTATTTCTGTAAAAAACACAGTTGGGAGAGGGGAAAAAAGAAATAAAGATTTTTAGCAACAATGCTAAAGATACAGTAGCATCCTGATTTGCTACTGTACTAACTTATAAACTCACAAGATCCTATAAAAACACAAAACCTAAGCACTTATTTCCCTCTGCAAAATCTAATAAAAATACTACAGGTAGGTCTCAAATTACTTAGTGCTTTAATGCAAACTAGCCCAAATAAACACACCACGTGGAACCCTGTGCTTGAGGCATGTCTGTGGTCATGTGTTTGCCGAACGCAACAGGCCACAGTCCGGTTTGCAGTCACTGGGTAAAGCAAGAACATCTCTGCATTTTCCTGCTGCTTTAATAACCAGAAAACCACAATGAGATAAAATTGTTTCACACTTATCTGTAGTGGCTTGAAACTGAAGAGCTCTTGTTTTAAGACAACATGTCTTTGTGACATACATGCTCTCCCACCAAGGAGTGTGTAAGGGGATGCACGCTTAGCAAGAATGCACATTACATGCTTGCAAGGGAAACACTTTGCTCGCAACAAATGTGAATCTGCAGAACAGTCACACTACTAAACCACCTCAAAAAGTTCAAATTCACTATCCTTGTATAAAAGTCATTCATCAAGTGCCTAGACAGTCCCTCAGATTCATGAGGTTCCTTCCAAAGTATCCAGAAACAGCTATGTTAGGAAGAATGGAGTGATCTTGTGTAGGCCTACATCTGACCTGATAAAATTTGTAATAAACTGTTCCCAGTTTTACTTGTTTTGACTTACCAGGTTTTACTTAATGTGACACTCCCGCTATTTGAGATTATTGAGATACAGCTACAGATCCTATCTAAAAGGGCATCTTATTCACATCCAGAAATCCTAAGACAGAGTTTTCTAAAGCACGCTAATGTGTTCCAACTTACCACCAGAGCAGAGGAGCACATGCCAAAAGACAGAACCCATCGTAAATTCAGGCGATCCCCAACTATACCACTGACGAAGAGACCCTGAAAACAAAACTTCACGTCAAACAAAGCCCAAAGGTTTGTGTTAGGGATCTGCAAGAACTAAAATGATACAGAAGGGTCAAGTTGACCCAGCTGACAATTACGTCTGCTTGTGACTTCACTCTCAGCAACTCTCCTTCTGCCGTTAAAGAAACCATTACTTTTCTAGATTGTTCATGAAACTTATTATTTTTAATATTTTTTTAACAGAAAGCACTTGAACAGATAGAACTACCCATCAATCAATTGATGACAGGAGTGTGAAAAAATTTGGAGTGACAGTATTTCTCCTGCAGTGGTAAATAAACATCTTGACATGGGACACAAGCCCTGGAAGAACTACCAGAACCAAAGGAAAAAAACCTGCTGCTCTACTAAGCTTTTAAACTCCATTAGTGTTAGATAAGCTCAGTAACAGATACCACTCATTCCCTCCAAACATAAGGGTGATCTTCCCAATCAGTCTCAACCAGAGCTTGGGAATTCTGGGTCAGAGTTACTCACCACAGCATAGGAAAACAAAAAGATAGTGTCCAATGTTCCCAAGAAGAGAGTGGCTTCTTCTGCATTTGGAAATAAATGGTTGCAGTTCCAGAGCTACAGGGAGAAAAATGTATCAGGTACACAGGGAGAGTCACAGCTTGCTCTACTCTTCTGCAATTCAAATGTTAACTCCAATGCAAAAGGGCATTTGGCCCCAGCAACCTCCCGTTCCTCCAACATTAATGTCAGATCAAGAATAACTCCAATTTCATGTACTATAGAAAAAAAACAGTTACACCTTGCTTCACTTTTAAGGGACAAGCTAGCAAACCAGAAGTGAGAAACTCCAATTTCAATTGGATCAAGAAAAATGACTGGCAATATAAACCCTACTTCTAACAAGCATGCAGCTGTCCACTGCGTACGCAGAAACACTGATGAACATCTCAACGAATAATACAATAAAGGCATATTCTGTTTTACATGTGATGTCTCTTACACACTTACTTTGTTGTCTTCACTGAGTAATTCCCTTTTACAGAATTTGTGGGAACAACCATAACAAGAAGACCAAAAGCAGAACAAGTGCTAACAAAAAGAAGCAATGTGAAGGAACAGACTGGTTGAAAACTGCTATTTACAAGAAGATCAGGCCACTAGAGTTTACTTTCTACTTTTCCCTTGCTCTGAAACTTTGTTTTATTTCAATATGATTAAATGAGGTAGAAGATGCAGTCATCCCCAAACTGAGATTAGTGACATCAGCTGAAAACAGTGTATTTTGACTTAAAAAATAAAGGTAATCAGGAAAGAGCCTTCTCTCTCCACCCCATCCATTCCATTAGACAAAAATCTCAGCCAAACAACACAGCCCAAACCTGATCCATGGATGCATCCAGGCAAATATCATCAACTCCAGCTTGACTCCTACCTCCATGACAAGACAAGACTAAGGAAAAGCCTATCATTACAGGTTCCTCTCAAGCCTCACGGGCCAAAGAAAATTAATAAAGCTCCTGCAAAATAGGTTTTGTCCCCTGAGACCACTAATAGCTGCTCTCATGAGCTTTGTTCAACTTTAAACCACAAATCACTAGAGGTCTACAAGCTAGTAGGAGAAAGGTAAGTGAATCAAATGTAAATCAAATACATAATCATTAGGCTTAAATTCTTTATAAAGTTTCCACAAGACTTACAATTATTAAAAGGTTGAAAAGTAAAGATCTAGGTTAATCAAATTATACTACAGTCTACTGATGCAACAATTGTAAAACATTTTGTCTAAAGATTTTAAACCACAACTGTGGTTAAAAAAAACCCAGAAATTAAAGCTCAAAGATGACAGCATGTTAAGAGACTCTTCTGTTCATTTTTTTAAATCTGTTCCATCAATTTCTCAAAATGCACTATCCGCACTACTGCCAACTAAGGTGACTTAAATTCATACCGTAAGGAAAGAAGGGCCACTTTTTTCAACAGACACATGAACTTCAACATCCAGCAAACATTGGACAGTTACTGTCACAGACTGTAACTGCCTTCCAAAGCATACTTTTTTTTTTTTTTGAATTTAAGTATCCCTGTACCTGGCTTTCCCAGGATGCATACTATATGTTCCTAGATTATAAAAAGTCAAAGGCATTGCAGGCCTTTTAAAATAAGTAAAAACTTCGCTGTTTTTACTTATTACACAAAGGCAACATTTATCCTTTAGCCAAATGTCTAAAAAAAATCAAAGACCTCTGATGCAGACAAGGTATAAGCAGCAGGCCTGGAACTCCCAGTTTTCATGCAGCTCATGCTGAGACCAAGTTGTTAATATAAAAGAACCAGGACCAGTTAGCCACTGCTGAAAGCAAATGTATCTCTAAAAGGACTATGGGAGTAAGCCAGTACATCCATTCTTGCACTTCCATTTGCTGGGGGGAAACAGCACATAACTTTTTTCTCTGTGAGCAAATGCTGCTGAAAGTCTCATTGCTTTTGCTGATGCTGAGATTTAAAGACAAAGGCCATGGGATGTTCAGTATTTTTGGAAGTCAGACCAGGAGGCAGAGGCAAATATTCTTTGGCATCAGTTTTGGATAAGCAGCAGGCATTTTCAGGATAATTTTCTGCTCTCCTTCTGCTCAGCCTTTGAACACAATGGCAATGACCACAACACACAGACAACCACCACATGGATGTTAAAAGTTCTCCACAACAGCATTAGCCAGTTGTGTTTGTCACCTCTTCCATCTCAAAGATGAGATCCCTTACTCTTCCTCCCGTTCTCCACTCTGCTGGCTACTACACAATGCTTTGCCGGGGTCCCACTTCCCATTGAAACATCATAGCTTCTTAGAAAGTTTCTCTCTGGGGACACCAGGAAAGATTTCACCAACAACTGATAATCCAGCTATTACTAAGACACAAAAAGTTCTCACTCGTATTGACACAAGCATCCCTAGCAAAAACAAATAAAGGGACCTCTTCAGCACCATGACCTAAGTGTGACCTAGAAGCTGTGCAGGTTTTTTTTTTTTTTTTTAAACACTTGCTGGTCCCAGGTGTCCTTACCTCATATGGCTGGAGCTCAAGGGCCGTGTTGTTGAAATAGGAGGGAGTCCACTGGCTGGAAATGCTGACCTTGACATTGCTAAATGTCTTTCTGGAAGCATGGAGCAAGGAGTAACTGCCAGAAAAAGCACAAGCACAACAAGCACACAGCAGTCAAGTCTCCTTTGGAGGTCCAAAAGGAAAGGGTGGGACAGGAAAGGGTAGGACTTAAAATTCAGACACATGCTAAGCAGCTAGCAAGCAGTGGAGGACTGTCAGTTTCAGGGATAGTTGTAGTAGCAGGAATCCCAAAATTATGGGCAAACACACCATTTAGTTCACATGGGGAGGTGGGAAATGGGATCTTCATTGGAGTGGACCTCCTCTTTTCTTTTAAAAGGAGGAGATGACTGCGCAACAACAATTAGGTAGCTCAGGGAGGAGAAAGAAAAAAAGAATAGGAAAGAAAAAAGAACATGTAGCTCATCTGCATAATCACCGCTACCTAACCTGCCTCTGGAAGAGAACCTACCTCAGTAGCAGTATTTCTGCAAAGGTCTAATGATAACATTGAGGCACAGTTTGTAGGGAGAGGCAGCATCTTTCTCCACCCGCTGTCAGTTGGTATAAGAGACAAGCATGCAGCACCCAAACATGGGAGATCTGCTTCAGGTCTGCAGCAGAGGCCTCTGTTCTAGAGGTCTGCTGGCCCTCTGCGAATAGTCATTTCAGGAGATGAGAGGACCCTAAGAGGAACAGCAGAGCACTCCACAAGCCAGACTATGCATTACATGAGTTGTGAGCTTATGGTTTGCTTCCTTCCTCTTCTGCAAGCTCCTCCATGCCAACACTCACAATAATTCTTCCGCAGGGGAGTGCTGCCTGCCTGCTGCGGTCACGCTGTCTGTCCTCTGCTGCAAGCCTGGGTTATCACTGGCTTTTCCAAGGGCACAGCACCCTTAGCTCCATTTCCACATGATTCCCAGACCAGCTACTACTAACTTGCTTTAAGTTTGTTTTCAAGGCACAAAGTCTTCCCCTACCTTCACCCTCTGTATTTGGACAGGCTCTCTAACTCCCAGATTCAGCAAGACAAGCACCTCCGTGAGCAGATACATTTGACCTACCTGAAAAAGGTCAGCAGGAACACAGCAATATGATGGTGAGTGCAGTGTGACACAAGGGCTCTGTTTGTAGGCTGCCTCCGCCAGCTCCAAGGCAAAGCCATGTTCCTGGCAGCCCTTGCCCCCTCCTCTGCCCTTGGCCACAAAGGCTGAACAGCACTTAGGTCATTTTTCTTCTCACTTAAATAAAAGAATGTGGGAAGAGGAGAAAGAAGAAAAAATATTTTCAATTAAACAATTACAAAATATGGTAATGTTCTGCAAACAGCTGGAATTCAGCAAGAGCAATTCCACACTTGTCCTTCTCAGTTTAGCTCATCTCATCAGCTGTGCATTCCCCAATACCTTCTGTGCCCAGAAATGTGTTTTTACTTCCACTTTTTACTCCAAGTACTGCCTCATGCTTTTACTCCGACCAAATTCTTGCCCCTGCTTCCAGTAGATTTCTCTTCAGGGCCCATCACTAAATAAGCTCCATTTTGCACAGTTACCTGGCTGGCCACAGATAGGCAAGTCTCAACTGTGGCTGAGGGATCCTATCTGCAAAGAGGGGTGAGGAAATGACCCCATTGGGCAGCAAGGTGGGGGAACCCTGCCTCCCTTCCCTTTTTTCGGCAGAGATCTTTTCAGTCAGATTCCTGACCTCTGCTGAAAAGCTCGTGTCTCATAAACACTTCTTTGCCCGCGGTCCTTCTTCCAACAACATTCAGAGATTTCTGCAAGCCAGTTTCCACTGGAGGAACTGTTCTCTCAGAAGCATGCCTGAGCACTGTACAGATTCAAGTTACTGCTGAATACATTAAACACCACACAAACTTATGCCACATGTGGCCTGTGAAAAAAGTAGACAGGAAGATGCTCTGAGTAACCAGCACCCAGTTAGTCCATGCCTGAGATGCTGGCACACAGATTTACTGATTTCTGCCTGGAAATTGGTTAGTCAGTTCATCCTATGCCTCTGTTCCCATCCGACAAGGACAAACTGAGCAAGTCCATTCCATACCCACGAGACAGGCTGCAGCCATGCAGCCCGGGTGCATTTGGGCCACCCAGACCACCCTCTAGCAGCAATGCAGCAGCTTGGCTAGAACTGCCACCTAAGCTCCCAGACTGCTTCTCCCCATCGACGGGATTTGCAGAGCAAAGCCAAGCAGGGCCCGTTGTGCAATGCTGAGGGAAAAGTTCTTTCCTCGGGTAATCAGTTTACAGCCCGAAGCACGAGATTTACTACCCGCTGCATGTCAGCGCATGTAAATACAAGTCTTGTTTGCCCAAGATATTTTTAAAGCTAAGTCTTGATTCTGACCTTAAAATCACCCATGGGTTCGAAGTATTTACAATTATAATACCTGTCCTTCATAGCTTTTCAGTCTTGACTAGCTTTCTAGAGGAAAGCCTGCTAGCACGACAGCATTTTTCACTTATTTGCAAAGCAAAAATAACTACAGAACATTTTGTATTTGTTCTCTCTCTTTTCTTTTACCTAGTCTCTTGCAAATCTCCTCTACCCTGGAAAAATAGACAAGTAGGAGGTCATCCTTCAAAACTGATCTTCTAGCTATACTGAAGTCACCATGTTAAATTTGGAGTAGGAAGAGCAAAAAAAACTTGCAGGCAAGACAAACCACAGAGGCCAAGAGAGCAAAGCATAACTTTAAGAAAGGAAGAGGGCTGCTTTTAGGGTGTTTGACTACTTTGCCTATCCATTTGCAACTATTTACCTTCAGGTAATCAATATTTGGAAGAAGCTCTGCCTAGCTTTCAGTCTTCTCCTTTATCCCTTCCCTTAAGGTCAAAGCAAGGCAACTTAAGTCCAAAACAAACTTCCTTAACACTCCCCTACCATTCTCCAAAGTCATCAGGAAAGAGCAGAATTAACATTCCTGGAGCTTCCAAAGTGCAAAACAAACACGGATAAACATACGTTAAAAAGCAAAGAGAAAACAGTAACACAAATAAAAAACAGAAAAATAAAAGGGAGGGGGGAGGAGGACGACGACAGTGCACAAGCACCAACGTGCGCAGCAGCACCGGTGCTCGCAACCCCCTACACCAGGCACCTACCTCAGCAGCTCACGGCGCGACCGCCCAGGGACCTCGCTGGAGGCTGCGCGGGAACAACACGAGTTTCACCGTGCCGCGGCAGGAGGTACCAGCGCCGAGCCCAAGCCGTCACGAACGGCACATACTCCACACAGCGAAGGCAACGTGCCCGCACATCCCGCGCTGTTCTCACCTCTCCCTCCCGCCGCAGCACACGCGCAGCCCCGCGGCACCGTCCCCAACCCGCGCAGCCCCGAGCGCGGGACCCCGGGGAGACGGGACTGTGCGGCCCCAGCGGCGACCGTTACGCGGCCGTTCAACGGCCACCGCGCAGCACTCACCGGCACCAGCGCCGCCGCCCCGCGCCGCAGGAAGTCACGTGCGCATCGCTCTTCCGCCGCAGAGGCGGCGGCGGCGCGGCGGGACTTGTAGTCCCGGCTCAGTGCCTGGCGGGCGGCCCGCGCGGGCGGCGCTGCCCGCGGCGCGACTACAAGTCCCGGCGGGCGCCGCGCGGGGCGGCGCTACCTGGCGCGGCAGGTGAGCGGCTTCTGCAGAGAGGGGTTCGCCGCGAGTCCCGGGCTGGGGCCGCCCCGCGGCCGCGATGCCCTTCCCGCCGTCGGGCGCGGACGAGGCCTTCGACTACCTGTTCAAGATCATCCTGATCGGGGACTCCAACGTGGGCAAGACGTGCGTGGTGCACCGCTTCAAGACGGGCCAGTACAGCGAGAAGCAGCAGAACACCATCGGCGTGGACTTCACCGTGCGCTCGATGGACATCGACGGCAAGAAAGTGAAGGTCGCCCTGGGGAACGGCCCCGAGCTGCTTGCGGGGGGCCGCCATGGGCAGGAGGGTCCCCGTTCCCACCGGTGTGTCACCGCCTGGGCACTGTGCTCACCTGGAGGGCTGCCCTGGGGGAGGCGGCTGCTGCCCCGGCCTTGGAGCACCCGTGATGTCGCGGCTGCTCCGGCCCAGCCTGTCGGGACAACCCACGGCTGGCTCCTCTGCGGAGCTCCCTGGGGGCTGCTGGCCCTGGACGGGAGGAGGGGGCGTCTCTGCTCTCTTTCTGGGATGTGGGAGCTGAGCCCGGGGAAGTAAATACGGAGGAGCCGATGGCCTTGCATTCAACGGCTCCGCTCTGGTGAGCGCTTGGCCTGAGGGAGAGGATGAAGACTTGCAAAGTGCACGCTAGAAATTAGCTAGAACTTATCTCTGCGTGTGGATGAAGGCTCAGGTGACCTGTCCTGCAGCCCGTCTTGTAGCTGCTTCCTTCGCTCTGCCCAGCCCTGCACCGGGGCTCCTCTGCCCTTTCTTGCTTTCTCTGAAAAGACTGTGATACTTTATACCTCTTCCTTAGTACAATCATTGAAATGGGGTTGCTCGGCCTGTTTTCCAGAAGTGGCTCTGCTCCCGTGGCTTGCTGGTTTGCCTGTGCAGATTGCACAGCAGCGTATACAGCTCTGCAAAGGCCCCGGATCCGGCTACGGTGAAGTTGCAGTGGAGGGAGGTGGGGCAGCTCCGGTTGTGCTGTAGACAAGGACCAGGGGCTTCAGAAGCCAGTTCTTGGTGGCAGACGTGTAGGAAGTAGCGTCCACAAGTCTTTTCACAGCTTCGATGCTTTCTCTTGCAGATCCAAGTGTGGGACACTGCCGGCCAAGAACGCTTCCGGACGATAACCCAGTCTTACTACAGGAGCGCTCATGGGGCAATTCTTGCCTATGACCTTACCAGGAGGTCCACGTTTGAGTCGATTCCTCACTGGATTCATGAAATTGAAAAGTATGGTGCTGCAAACTTGGTCATGATGTTAATTGGTAGGAATCTAATTTTGAATATTCTGATATATGGCCTTTTCTAGCTATATAGATGTAAAATTTCCCTGATTTCCCACTTAAAGGATACTGTGCATTAAAGAACAATTTTAGTTATAAGAGATGAATGCATGTAACAATTTGACCTAAAATTAAAAAGAGGGAAAGTTGTAGATAGATCCCCTTGACAGCAGCAAGCCAAAAAGGTGGCTTAGAGGTTTGGTTTTTGTGGCAGACTTTAAAAATTTCCTTTTAAGCTGGATTAACGTAACAAATTGCTGCTTGTCTAACATCAGCAGGTTTGTCTATACTTGGTAGATTTGCTTCCTGCACATCTGACCCCGTATTCCTGATATGCAGGAGGAGTGTAGCAGCTTGATAATTCAAGGTGAAGAGGCATGCGCAGAGCAACACAACTCCTTCTTCTCATCTTCCTTCTCTCTCCTGCTGTTACGCATGTGCTTTGCTCTGTAACAGGAGCCTGACCAGATAAGACAGCAGGTAGGAGATGGCCTTTGCAGAGCACCAAGGTGTCTCCTTGCCTTCCTACTGCTCTATCCAACACGCACTCCTCAAATTTTGCCCTTTGAAGAAAGCAGTGCGTAGAAGGTGCTGAGACTGGAGCTGGTAGGAAGCAGAATGGTTCTTTTCTGACATGTCTCAGGTGGTTATTACACTTCCATTCCCTAAGGAAGAGATCATAAATGAAAGAACTGACCCAGTAAAGCGGCAGAGCCTGTATCTGCTTTCCACTGCTCGTGCTTGTTCCACTGGGGCACTGTGCCAAGAGCAACCCCAGACCCAAGGGGCTCTGTGGTGCAGGTAGCGGCCGAGTTCCCACTTGTGCCCCTTGTGAATCATCCGCCTCTGGAAGGGGTGTTTCTGGTGCAAGGCTGCTTCCTTCCCCCCTGCAGAAACAAATAGCAAACCCCAAACTGCAGTGTCCGATATGAAAAAGTCACTTTTTTAAAAAAATTGATCAGTGCTTTTTTCCAAAGCTGGTGCTGTTTAGGTTTTACTTACTTCCAGCTGGAACTATGTATACGTTTAATTATGCATAGTCATTTTAGCACATCTTTCTACTATGAAAGGTTAAGAAATACAACTTTCCCATCTGGGGCTGGAGGAGGAAGGCTGTTTGTTTGTTTTTAAGAAAGCAAATAGCCCTCAAGCAGGGATGGTGCCAGTGCAGGGAAGGGGAGGAGAGTGTTTTTCCCTGTGAACTGAAGGGAGTTGTCTGGGGAAGTGCTGTCTCACTTGTGCTTCAAATTAAAGACCTGAATTTAATGAAAGGCTGTCTCGAGGCTCAGCATGTAGACTTGCCAAACACTATGTACCAGATCTGCTAGTAGTTGTACAAACACATAATGTGAAAACCTGAGTGCTAACTGTTGTGCAGGTTCTTCTCCTTTCTGAATTAGCCTAACAGCATACCAGATCCTCTGTACTGAGCCTCCAATCTGAAATGTGACGAAGAAGCTTGACAACAACAAAACATATGTGGTTCTCATTAAACACTGAATGAGGCAGAGACTTTTAGGCAGGGCTCTCTGCTTACCCTATGCAACCACTACTGTTAATGCAACTTAAATGCTTCCTAACCTTTAATAAGGAGTAGGGACACATGGTTACTTCCGAAGAATCCTCTGGCAACTCTACCTATGGCAAATAATTAGGTGTCCATGATGGAGTACTTTTGTTTTTAAGGTCATTTGATATCATAAGATTAGCTGTAGTTGTGAGGCATGATGTGTGTTCTTGGCTTTCTGGTTCACATCTTGGTTTTCCAATAGCATTTCCAACACAAACCGATTTTGTGAAATAACATTTTATATATATATATGTATAAAAAACACAAATTTGAAAGACTAAACTAATTCATGACTTACCTGCCTTCTTTCAGGGAACAAATCAGATTCACCAGACAAGCGCCAGGTGCTATTTGAGGATGCCTGCACCCTGGCAGAGAAGCATGGGCTCTTGGCTGTGTTGGAGACATCAGCAAAAGAAGCCCAAAACATCGAGGAAGTTTTTCTGCTAATGGCTAAGGAGCTAATGGCCCGAAATACGCTGCAGCTGCAGGGAGAGAATCTTCCAAACAGCATCTATCTTGACTCCAGACCAGTGATTGCCAGTCCAAGTGCAGAGAAGACCCAGTGCCTCTGTTGAAGAGAGGTTTCGGGAACAAGAATTTGGAAATTGCCTTTTTTTTTTTTCCCTTGAGGCTGTGCAATATGGTTTTGTTCGAGTTATGAAAGTTTGCTATGTGCCTCAAACCATTTTCTCCATTATCCCTACCTTGCAGTTTGACCTGTAAGTATCTCTAGAGGTCATTGTGGCTGCTCTTAGCACCGGTTGCTTTGAACCTGGCAGCAGATTCTGTGACGTGGACTTCTGAGCCGAGTTGCCTTGGGAAGCTGCCAGCAATACCTTAACCAAAGAGGACTGTCAACATAGTGGCCTTACAGTTATATCCTTGAGTGGTTTTCTGGCTGTGCCAGAAGGTAAATTTGCACCAGAGCTTTGCATTGATTTGAGCTTTAAGATACACAGTTCATTTTAGTGCAAGCTCTTTAGTCTTTGCTTACCTCTGAACAGGAGGAACTTACTGCTGCCTAACCTCTTCTTTTGGGGGAGGTCCTGATGTCAGACATATAACCACACAGTGCAAGGAATTTAATTCTTGCCCTTGTAAGATGGTATGTGAATTCGTCACCTCTGTATGTAATCCTTTACCAGAGAATCTAGAGCTTTGCCCAGGCAGAATGATATGAGGCAACCAAAAACCCTTTTGTTGGGGTGAGGAGAGTTGTTTGTCCTTTTGTTTCTTAATCGTAAGAATTGTCTCCAACACTAATCTTTCCCGTCCTCTGCAGGCATACTCTGAGTAAAGAAGCTTCCACGTTCACAATAATGGCCTAAATTAATGGTGAGGTGAAAGGATTTTTTTTTCTTCTTGCTCCTAAACCAACCTTGCCGTCTGCTGGTAAGACTTTCAATTAAAATAGTGCCTTAAAAGCTGCTGCAGCTTTTGTGCTGGACCAATGGCAGCTTGGAGGATGCCTCTAGATTTCTGAGGGGGTGTAGAGGGGACTCTAAAACCTGTAAAATTTAGCTGTGGTTAGGGTGGTGTAGTAATGTAGCCTCATCTTAGAGGAATAGGGGCACAGTAAGGCAGAGCTTCCCCTAGAGAAGTATTCACACTGTTTCTTTGGAAACTTAACCCAGTGACCCAGTGGAGCATCTTGCTGCAAGTTAGGTTTTGTTTTACTCCTCAAAAGCAAGCTCTGCTATAGGTGAGCTGGCTACCCTTGCGTACAGGAATTGCAGAAGGCTTTTCTTTCTTTTTTTTTCTTTCTCTCTTCAGTCGATGGAAAGAGGAAAGGAGAAAAATATTACATAGAGGAAGCTTTTTGACTGCATTCCCTATGTACCAGAGTATATCAGTTATGTTGTTAAACTATGAACAAGCAATCATATTTTTTAATGATAAAATACAGTTTGGTTACATGCAAAGAAGCCCTGGAAAGACTAGTAAGCTGCCCCTCCATCAGCTGGCAATTTATCTGTCTCACACTCCTTAAAGGTGGGAAAATGTAGCAAAACTGTTTGGAAAATCTTGTCTGAGAAGCACAAAAAAATAAATTAAAAAAAAAAGAGTGATCACTGATTTATAGTCTTGTACATATTGTTTCTAATATGTTATGGATGCTTTCTCTGACCAGGTTCTTTGCTAATAGATGCCAAGTGCAGAGGTTAACTCAGCTACTTGTAAACCACAGGAGAAACCTTCAGTGCTAGTTTCTAAGCCAATTGCTCTGCCTACTATGGAGAAAGCTTTACCTTCTTCGGGTATTTCTGACCTGTGTGCTTTTTTAAAATCTTAATTTCATCTTCCTTTGTATTAGCCTAATAATTGAAAGCAATTTAAGCAACGTACACACATTTTTTTGAAGTAATCGAACAAGTAACAAGCCGTTCTCCTGAACACTATTTCCTATCTCTCTTGTCACAAGGGAAACAATCAAATGCAGATATTCCTCTCTCTTTAAAAAAAAAAAAAAAAGCCCACAACACTACCCCTGTTGTAACATAACGCTTTTATACATTTGTTAATCTCCACTTACACTACAGGCAAATCTTGTTCTATTTCAGAAATTAGTTGCAGAAGAAGTAACAGAGAATGTACACAATGCTTTCTATTCTTGTTTTGAAAATACTGATTATATCATTAGCCACAAAATAGTGAAGGGATCTTGCCAGAATATTAATTTTTCTATGGTCCAGTTGACTTCCTACCTTAATTAGGGATCCTGCTCTGTATTATTTTTTGCTTACCCGCAGCTTGGAGACTTCTGCAGGTCCATAGCCTGGTAACTGTCCAGCACAGCTGGTTTCTGGGAGCTCCTGACCTTCTCTTGCAGCACAGGGAGCTGCTGCCTGGGGAACCCTTTCTCCACCATGAGCTCTGCAGCACTGGAGCAGCCCTGCAATTGTGCTTTCTTCAGCACCAGGCCCTTTGACAGCTTTAAGAGGCTCTTTATCTTTCCTTGTTTTTCTAAGTTAGTTTTAAATACTTGCTTTGCCCTGTGCCTCTCCCTTACAGAGCAGGTGGATGCATGCTAAGCCAAAGCAAGCAAACTGAAAAGAGAGAAGTTGCCTTGGGACCTCATAAGGCTGTTTGCTTTTCCCAGCACCGCATGCAAGTCCTGTACCCTCCTCCTCAGTGTCAGTAAGAGGTTGTAGGAAGGGCCCCTTAACACAGCGCAGCTCACAAATGCTATTTCAAACACTACTAAAGTGCTGTAATTGCAGGAGCTGCACTGAGAGGGAAGACAAGCTGCACAGGGTTAGAACTGTTTATTAACTGCACCCAGTTAGAAGTATTGGAATCTCAACTGTCTTTTTCCTCATTGCTTGCACTACCAGCACACACAGCCGAGACTGAGGCTTGTAACAGGGCAATGAGAAATTGGAGCTATTCCAAAGTAGAACAGACTCTGCCACCTCCCAGGAAGTATGATTGGTTTGAAAGTCAACAGAGGCAGTGCCTTCTGCAACACTGCATTTTTAAAAGGAGTTTTAGTGCTATCTAAAAACAGACCTTAACTAAGCTACCTGTACAGGCTCTGTTGAGGCTACCATGTCAAGTCTTGTCAAGTGGCTGTTGATTCTGGCTTGACTGTAAGTGATAAGTGTACCTATGGATAAGGAAGAGCCCCAGCAGCAAGTAGAGGGAAGAATCAACATATTTGCACCTCTTCTGTGTTTGGCTGCAGCAGTGTCCATGAACATCACAGTTCATAATCACTGCTGCCAGTTTAATTCTGCTTACCTGAAATGAGGTATATGGCAACTCTATAGAGCTAAAGAAAAAGGACTCTTAATACAGATTAAAACTGCCTTTGAAGCTCCTTTATTCCAACACAATCCTATATTGTACCCCAAAACTAGAAGGAATCTGCAAGTATGAGGTTAATCTACTCAATAGGTTAAACTGTTGAAGAATTAATAACTCCCATCTCTGCAAGTTTTGTTCCAGAAATGAGACACCTTTCATCCTCAAAGTATAGCTTAAAAGCCTTAAAAATAGCTTATTTTGAACCCCCTATGAGAGGGAAGAGTTGCTATATAATTCATTAAATGAGCGAGGCACCAGTAAAATTGAGATACATGTTGCATTACAATCAGGAAATAGCTGCGGTGCCAGACACAGCCTACTACTATACCCAACTCATTTCAAAGTCTACATTTTTAGTAATTTCACTGTTAGTGCACCAGCAATTTTATAAACAAGCTTACAGGCAGCTAGAGTAAAATAGAAAGACTATAAAATGACACATGGCTGCACTTTTTGAAGACAGATGTAGCTCTAACTGGAAGAACAAAAGCCACAGCACACTTCCAAAAAGATTGATGGCGACTTCTCACTAACCATGATATACCTGACTATATCAGGCTGCTTGTAGGTGGACAGAACCACCTCCACTGCAAATCAGTTACTCGAGTGTCCCATCTCTTGCCCTCTCGTGCATACAGGGGCAGCTGAGCAGCAGCAGCCAGCACTATGTCCCCAGCCACGAAGCCAGCACTACTGAGCCATGATAGGGGAAATCTGAGCTGGGCTGCCTTCTGGCTGGCAGGCTTATTACCTTTCTCCCTCTGACAAAAGCACACCTTGGTTGAACAATACATGTATACCTCTGCCCACAGCTGTTCACTGGGATGCTAATAAGTTATGCTCATTACGTGTAAAAGACTAGTTCCATGTTGTAGCATCCAGTTCTTCTTGTTTCCCAACTATTTTCATGGTATTTGTGCAAATTAAGCACAAATCCTTCGGTCATGCTACTTGCTTCTGCAAAAACATAATCAAAACCCAAACAGCCTGAAGCAGGTCTTAGACTGCTCAGTTAATTTGTTTGCAGTCATTTTCCTCAGCAGATCTGAGTACATTTCAGGTAATTTACCTCCATCTTTGTGCATTCCTCTGGAACACTTATTTCTGAACAAGTGCAGGCTCAAAGGATGGTGCGAAGTAGCAGAAAGTGAAGTAACCTGTAGCAGCAACACTGGTACTTGCTGTCCAAACAAGGTACTTGCATTTCAACAAGAAACCGGCAGCCCATGACATCACCAGAATGCGTACTTGGGACAAAAGTAATTCCATACTTCCGAATGTGCTTCCAAGAAAGCAAGCTACCTCTACTCGGCTAATAATTTGTTATATTCCTTAGTCTCGGTCATCTGTTCAAAAGTCTTATATTACAGGGCCTTTGTTGGAAAAAGGTTATAACCAAGTTAAAATTTTCCATCAGTGTGACATAATTATGCACAAATTGGCAATGAGATTATAAAAGCTTTTATATTTTGAAAATACAAAAAAAAAAAGCTGAAAAGTAGGAGCTTACTACTTAAAAGAATAAGCAGACTTCTTGTTTCATTTTTTAATTTTTTTTTTAATTTGGGAAAAGTGCTTCTTACAAAAGGCAGCTGCAAAACAATACATCGTAGACCTCAGAACGATTGCTCATTCCATTTAAAAGTGAAAGGAGAGGCAGTCTAGGGGACAAGAGCATCAGGAGAACAGATCACGGGGCATCCACGAGTCAATAAAAAAAAACAATACTACCGTAATGCAAGGTTAAAATTCCTGTGCTGGAGCTTTGGCGGCCCAGTAGGTTCTTCTCAATGCAATTACAGCCACAAACTGCCTGGCTGAGCTGGCAAGCAGCAGCTCACACGAGCTGAACAGCTTTACCAGGCAACCTGCCCGGCTCAGGCGCTGGCAGGCTGGCGCCCCGGGAGCGCCCGAGCGGCACAGCGATTTCCTAGCAAAGCCCGTGGCTCCGGTGGCTACCGGCAGCTCGCGCAGTTCAGGGGCCTCTCGTGCTCCCCAGAGTGGCTACGCGCGCTGGCCCCGCTCGGCTAACCGAGGTTCTGCTCCTGGACAACCCTAACAATACACAGGAAAGAGCTGGTTTATTAGGGAGTGCCGTCTTTCAAGTTATACCTGACAGTTCAGATCATTGCCACTGAGCAGGCTGAGAGCACTAAACCAGTTTCCCGTCCAATTGGAGGCTAGGCTTCATGCACCAAGAGGGGATGAAAGGTGGTTTTGTTAATTTTAACTTATACAGAGTCTCCCCCTACCCTTGAGGTCCAACTCTACATTTATCTGTATATACACATAGAGAGTTCTCCTTTCACAAAGACATTTTCCTTTCATGCTAAACACAGTAAAAACCCGGAACATTCACACCTGGTTCTGGTTACACAGTAGTAATAGTAATGTGCAAGTAAACAAGAGACCAAAATCACAAATGAAGACGTGTACATGAGGGGGCTGGAACGGAGCTGATGCCAGAAAAAGTATTTGCATCTGGCCTGAAGTCAGAAATATCGATACGAAGTCCATAGCAGGAAAAAGGCCATCAGCCAATTTTCGTCCCCACTGCATGGCCACTGCTCATTTTTGTATCTGGGCTCTTCAAAATGAGTGTGGAAGTCCTGTAAACACTTTAACCCTTGAACTGGGTGAACTCTGCTGGGTACACCGATGAAGCAACAAACCTAAGCTAACTGTCTGACAGTTAAATTCATTTTTACAAAAACTAACATTTTAAAGATTTATTTCTTGTTATTTGTTTAAACAGAGGAAAACAACACTCCTAGGGCGGGATGGGATGGGAAGAGACAGACCCTGGGTAAAAGTTATTACAACAGCACCTGGAATTGATAGGCCTGCCTAGGAGAAACACAGGCACTGCCACAACACCACAGGTAATAATAGCTACTGCCTGAAGCCAAGACGACAGTCCACACTCCACTGACAGGTGCTATAGATCCAAGTCGTAATAATCTTCCAGCTCGTCATGAAACAAGTCCCACTCGTCCTCGGAATCCGTTAGCTCATCGTCACCTCCCGCTGCCAACAGCATGAGCAACATCTCACCCAGCTCAAAGGTCACCACCTCGTCCTCGTCGTTCTCAAAGGGGTCGCTGCTCTCTCGCTCCTCGATGAACTCCCAGAAACGATTCCTCCGCTGGGCCTGCAAGGGGGAAACATGGGAATCGTCCGGGGTGAACAAGTGGAACCAGGCAAGGGTCTCCCTGGAGCCCGGGAGGTGGAGCCCCCAGGGTGCCTTCTAGCAGGCAGGGCACAGTGCTGCTCGCTCGGGAAGGTGCTGACCTCTGCTGGAACTTACCTACCTTGACACGCTCCTGCTAAAGCCACCCATTGTCCCTGCTCAAATAGCTCCATGCACTAGGGAAGCTTTGCAATTTTTTCTTGCCACCTCAGCCTCCAGGATTCTCTTACTTTAAGACCACCAACCCCTGCAGATCCAACATCACAGGGGTCTCCTGAAAGTCAGAAAACTCTCCCGTTCTCCCCTCTCAAGGCAGCTGATTTAACAACCCCTCTTGCTCTCCATCTTTGTATAAAGGACAGAAAGAGAAAGAAAAAGCACTACTGACCCGATATCTACTGGATGTTCCCACTTTTGGTCTTTGTGGCTCCTCTCGGCGGCCATCAGGATATGCATGTTTGTAAAAACAGTTCCCTCCAAATGGACAGCTCCCACGGCCTTCATCAAAATACCTGCATGGCTTGTTGCTGGAAAGGAAAATATCGCAACCCTTACTCACAGCAGACTCAGGCAGATTTCAGAACTGCATTTACTTATAGTCCAAGAGCATCTTGGCTACCACTGGAAGCCAAAGACATTTTGCCAGTAGGCCGCTTGGACACAGAAACACTGCATTACACAATGTCCATCCCCAGAGGTGCGCGGCGGGGTGCATGCACAGGGATGCCAATGGGCCGCAGGGTGCAAGCTCAACTACCTCAGGCTACAGCAGCAGCACGTTGTGCGCACACAGCACCAACAGGCTGAGGTCCATGTGCACAGGAGGAGTCTAGTGCCTGTGTGGCTGCATGCATCTGTGGGGAGCATGCGAGGACGCGCTTCACACGTAGGGGTGGAAAGGAGGTAAGAGGGGGGTTTACATTAACACCCTTCTCCACGCTTGCCCTGGTCCCTGCTGTCTCAAGCCAGCCATAGGCTGCAGTGCTCGTACCTCATTGCCTCCTTGTATTTCTGAATGAGTTTCTGCTTCTCTTCCTTCTCCTCCACCCAGTACTCACTTGGAATGACAAAGTTAGATGTGATTCGACATTCTGGGCAGGACCTGGGGAATGAACAGACCATGCTGCAAAAGTCCACATTACAGGAATGCTGTTGTTCTATATAACAAGACATGGTATACACCCATCTTTAAAGATGTACTGTACAGCACACTTGCTGTATCGACTTTTCAATCTAGATTTTCTCCTATACCCTTAACTCTTTAGCAACTCAACTTGGCAGCTGGTCAGCTCATCTCAAAAAAGCTTGAAAAAAACACTTCACACAGACTCCTTTTTCTTTAAAATTAAATAAATTTATTTTGGTTTGATTTCTGTATTTATTGGATTGGGATTTTTTCCTTAAAGAACAGCCTTTAAATGGAGAAACGGTTTGTTAGCTAACTAATAAACTAGGGCAGCAATGAATTAAGCAGCATACATTCTGAACTGGTTAATCTGTTTCCAGGATCCTGGCTGGGTGTCCAAGATGTAACCAACAGTACCCATTGGACAACACACTACAAATTAAATCAAAGTCATTTGCTACCATTAAGTGAGCTTTACAAATATAATCCATATTAACCAAATCAGAGTGTAGATATTATCCCTGAAATTACTTCAGTTCCAAACTAGAATTAGTAAATGCAGTCTCTGTGCAGGGGGGAGCTTGTTGCAAGTTGTCTTAAGTTACTAAGTTCTTCCATAGTAACAAAGCACAACCGAAATGGGAAAGTGCCTCACTTTATAATCTTGCTCTCAAATTGCTTAGCGCTCCTCCACTTGCGGATGCACTTGAGACAGTAAGTGTGGCTGCAGTTGGAGAGGATCCCAAAGCGGCGCTCACTAGGATTAGCTTTTTCATACACCACCTCCATGCATATCCCGCACACCATGTCTTTACTACGCTGGACAGCAAATGAAAGCTCCATGTCCTTCTCGTGAGCTTCAATGCAAGACTGAAAAGGAGACACAAAGAAAACGACTGCAGAGGCAGCTGGTCACCTCATGAACGCTAAGCAAGTTTTTAGACTCAGTTTTAAAGTTTGCTTTGCCATTTTCAACATTGAGAAATGAGTAAGTTGCAGAGTCTTTATCTTAAAAAAATAAAAATAAAAAAGCCAACACCCTAGAGCTCAGAGTGGGAACAATCACCTTAAGAGTCGAAACTCCTCTCTTCAGCCAAACGCAAACATTGCTTTTAAATATGAGAAAGGCAAATCTCAGACTATCCAATTTTATTAGGCAAAGAACAGAGCTTTAGTATTTTCATACAGACTTCTCTTCTGGCACAGATAAGGATGCCCAGCTGTTTTTGAGTATAGCCCTGGTAGGAAATGGTCCAGTTCACAGCAGGAATTTCATTACCTGCCTGACCTGCACGTAACTTCAAATGAATTAGCAGCAAGCGATTGCAGAGAGCTGGGAAGCAATAACTTAGAGCTGTTTAACCCCAGACAGATGTTTGCCTACCTTTATGTGCTGGGATCTCTGCGCAGCATCGACTGGATGCAAGACTTGCAATCCACACATATCGCACACATCCCCATGGATATAAACGCAGTTTTCTCCATAACGACATTCTCCTACAGCAGCGTAGGGGCACAGCTGCTTCTTCATCTCCACGTTTGCTTGTTGCTTTTCGTACTCTTCCTCAATTACCATTCCCTGCAAGGGCACTTCAGTGCAGGAAGGGGCAGCTGGGAACAAAATTAAAGATGCTGAGCAGTATATTCATGTTTAGAACACACCGATTTAGTGTAAAGAAATCCTTGAATAACCCTGCTTATTGTATCCAAAAAGAGTAATAAAAAGCAAGGCTCCTTTCAACTCAAGTTTCACAAGACTTCAGCTCAATGAATAGTTATTTTTCTACATTCAAGAAAACAAGAAGAATTTCTAAGTGAGATTTATTCATCCTTCAGTCCTGCGAAGGTTGTAACTACCAAGGTGATGTTTCAGCGGTGATTTTCAAATCCAGTTAAGCCTAAGTCCAGCACTGGAAAAATCTCACCAGTTTTTGGTAATTTGAGTAAATCTTTAGCCAAATTCTGGATCAGCAACAATTAAACAAGGTCACAGATCTCACTGCTTTGTAAATCATTTTGACAACAGCCAAAATTAACATGCTATTTTTCCCCAGAAATCCCATAACTGAAGCAATAAAGGTGTATCCAGCTAATGTGGGCTGGAAACACCACACAAGCACTTTCTTATGAACAGCTTTATTAGCACATTGCTCAGGCTGAAGTGACTTTCACCTCTAGATTCTCGTGCATATTCTGTATTAACAATACAAGAGCTTTGACCATTCCTCTTGTCAAACTAATTAAATTTGAGATACTTATAAAAAGACAAAAACAAAAATAACACCCATATATCACTTACTAGAGAAGGATCCAGCTAAGGCAACATCTTTAGAAAAACCCTTCATACATATAGACTCAGCTTCTCTTCATTGTTGGCATACTGACAAATGACATCAGGCCCCAGTTCAGAGCAGTTAAAAGGGCAATCAAGGGAATGGAAAACCTTTCCTCCCAAACAGGTATCTCAACTGGCCTTACCCAAGGGTCAGCCTGAGTCAGGAAGGTAAACCTAGTTTTAAGAGGCTCTAACTTTGGAGTACTTCTATAGCATTTTAAGTTAACCATCAATTTTGCAAAAGCCCAAGGAAAAGAAATTCAGGAGTTTCTAGGACCCCTGCCTAAGTCTAAATTCAACTGAACTCTGTTACACTGCTCTATTTAGATAGCTTCTGCTTACCACTTCTCTTTGTAGCTCTTTCACATATGCTTGTTTGTATTGCACTTGTTACAAGCCATTATGTAATGATTGAGACCATTGCATAAGTAGGGTGATAAATTAAGTTGCAAGACAGGAAAAAAAATAAAGTAACTTTGAAACTTAATATAACTTTAAAAATGGAAGGGAGCAAACAATAGTAAATGAACTGGACTTCATTCACATAATCAATACCTGTTACAGGATTGAAGAGTCATCCATAGTGCTTTTCTTTTTTTTTTTTAAATAAGCCTTGTGAGCACTAGATTTAGAAAAGCATTATTTTAAGTATTATTGTTGCTATTTATTAAAAAGGCATGCTTGGATCAGTGAGAGTAAAGCAAGACAGGCTTTCCCAAAAAATGAGCCAGAGATAGAAAATCTATCCTCCCTGTTATTCCAGGTAGCAGTTAAATGAAGCAGCAGTAGTAGCAGCAGAAGTAGTCTGGAAATGGAGCATCCCTGCACTTCAACAAGTGAATGCCTGAGGAACTGTCACTATTTTCTTTGCTTGGCATTATAGTCATCTTCAGGACATCACGTGTAGTCCCAAATCAGAGAATTATCTACATTAGCAGAATGTCCTGTCTCATAAAAAGAGATGAGCACTGTAGTGTAAGCTGTGCAAGGTTAAATTGCCCATGCTGAAACTTCAGCATTAAAAAACAAACAAACAAAAAAATCCCTACACACCACACACACACAAAAAAGCTCTAAAATGCAAAGGAGTTTTTTTTTTAACATGCAAATTTAAGAGGAAAATGCCATGGGAATTAGCATCACATAGCATTTAGCTCTGCTCAGTAAGACAGATATAGATTGAGAATGTTAGCTGTTTTGTAGCAGACCTGAACTTCCATTAAAAATATGCCTGATCCACTAAAAAACAAACAAAAAAGCCACACAGCACAGCACCTTGCTTCAGTAATACAAAGCAGGTTAAAGCATAACATAGAGCTCTTATGCTTCAGGAACTCAAGAATAAGCAGAAGCCCTCCTGTAAGGTGCAAGATATGACAATATATTTAAAAGAAGTGATGTTGTTTAAACTAGCAAGTGCAGGGCCACCCATGCCACCAGGGTCCTGAAGCACATGATATAAGTGAGCAATCTGGTCTTGTTCACCCTATGGAAGGGATCTTGTTGATGTCTTTAACTGCCTAAGTGAAAAGTACAGAGATACAGAGGCAGACTCTTCTTGGATGGACATGTATTGTGCTTCTTGCACTGTTGCTAAGCCAAGGCAAGGAAAAAAAGCAATTAAGTATTAGAAAAACAGTTTCTGTGATATAGGTCAAGCAGCAGCAACAGTTGCCCAACAGTTGTGGAATCTCTATGCTTGCAGACATTCAAAACTCAGCAGAATAAGGCCCTGAGCAACCTGATCTGCCCAACTGCTTTAAGCAGAAAGTGAAGTAGAGGAAATGTAGATGTCCCTTCATTTTGAAAGGCTCTACTTAGATTAGGATATGAAATATGTATATGTATTTTCTGTCTGAAACACAGAAACTGTATCTTTTAAGACAATAAGGTGAGACATTGAAAGATGGAAGACAAATTTTTATTCCTTTGATTTTCATTCAAGCCACAGACATACCCAACAAATTCTTCATCTCTCCAACACTAGCTAAGTGTTAACATTGCTGGACCATTGCCTTCCTCTCCATTCTTCCTCAGATCAATGCAGAGCAGCATCCTCTAACACCGAGGAGGTAATGGTTGTTTTCAGATCTGAGAATTGGAGAACTGCTTTGGGGACAAGGCAGTATAACTGCCTGACAACTTCATATTCTTCTGGACAGTAAGTATCCATTTTGTGTGCATCAAAGCTATTATTTCAATATTATGACCGTAAGTATTCATTGTAGAGAGACAGATATTAAAAAACATGCTACAATACATACATGCAGCTCCCCTTTCCACCTAAAGGTCATAAATCTCACTGCTATGCCTGCAGAGGATGCAAGAGCCAGGTTGTGTGACTTTAACGGTCTAGTCCCACACAATGAACCTCAACTTCACTTTTGATGTAAACTGTCACAGTATAATAGTCTTATATGATTAGAAATCTTATCTTTCCAGTGCAATGACATGCAAATCACAAACATTATTTTCTTTTGCTATTGTATATGCAAACTACGCTTCAAAGAAGGAGATTCACCAAGTTTTTCAGACCTGTAAGAGGAGGAATCCAGGTACGCAGAGACTGCGTGAAGTTTTAGAACATCAGGAGAACAAAAGCAGTAGATGTGAAACAATTCTCCTTTCCATGCCAGAGAGTTCATGCAAAATGTAAGGATAGATCAATTGAAACTATTTATAAATATGAGTAACTGTACTCAAAAACATCCAAATTGTTGACCCACGAGAGGAATTTACCGTTATCCCATGATCAGCTTACCACGTCCACAGTATGGTTGCCCAGGGACAAACTCTACAGCATTCACCCAGTCTTCAGCACCTACTCCTGCAGCTGCCAGATCAGCGTTTTCAACCTCTGTCTCAGTAGTACTTCCTTCAGCTGTTTCTGGGAGTGACGCGAGGTCCGAGGATACTGAGGGATACGTTTTTGCAGCTGGATTCACAGTAGTCACTTCTTCCTGTTTCAGTGGCTTGGTATGTTCATATCTAACAAGTTAAAACAGATCAACTCTTGATGAGAAATGCCTTTATATAGCAGTGTTATGGACTGGAAGTAAATTAGGATGTAAAACACCATTTTGCAGCAGGAATTGTCTTGAAAGAGAAAGCCACTGATATCCTTATAAGGAAGTGCTTCTACTTGTGTAACTTGACAAGATTGCTTAAGGAATGCATTCAGTGATCCAGGAAACAGAGCAACATGCACATTGTTTACTCAATTTGCATAGAATGTACTTATATTTTACCGAACTATGTCCAAAGCTAATCCTACAGCTATTACCCTCAAGCAGTATTACGCATTGAGAAAAATTAATTGGTTCAGCTTTTAGAGGAGAAGACAAGAGGGAGATACTCCTGTACTCATCTACCTAGTGCGAGAGACAGGGCCAGAGTTTTCATGGAGATGTAGTGATAGGGATAGAACAAAGGAACACAAATTGCACCAAGGCCAATTCACATTAGATATCAGGGCGGGGGGGCGGGAAAGAAGCAAGAGGGGAGAAAAAAAAAAAAAAAAAAAAAAAAAAGAGTTGAGGGAGTAGAAAAACACTGGAACAGATGCCCATGGAAGCTGAAGAATTTCTGTATCTCCACCCTTGGAGAGGCTGAGAACTTGCCCCGACAATGTCCTGGGCAATGTAAGCTAAACTGGCCCTGCTATCAGCTGGATTTAGACTAGACAACCTCCAGATACCTCTTCTAACCTTAACTATTTTCTGATATTTTGTATAGATCTCAGTATCTTGCCCCAGGTTAAACTAGGAATTTCATCTAATGACACTTGCAACTTGCTGGAGAAAATGTTTAGAACTGTGCAAGTCCCTAGCCACCACCAAGATGCTGATTCTCTCAAAACTCTGTCTTCCACTAACTGATAGACCCCCAAGTTGGACCTTAGATAATCTTAGTCTTAGATAACCACTGACTGATTTCAAGGTGGAAGGGAAATAATTCGTTGGGATTATATGAAGCATTTAGGCATCTGTGATTCAGCTTCCTCATTTCACACTGAAAACAAAGAGATTATATATTGAAGAGATGCTCCCAAACAGATGTTGGGCTTTGAAATTAAGCTGGGAAGCACAAATTTTAAAAGAAGGCTTTCGAGAAAGCAGCACTGACAGATGTGCAGAGGGCAATCCACTTTATACACAGTAACTGTATGAGAAACATGGAAGCAAAGCTAACTGATGCACTGTCTACAATCATGATGCATACATTTATATATAAACAGCTGCCAGATTGCTAAAACAGTAGTAAAATGTTAATTAAGTGGACCAAGGATGACATAGAATATTCCTAAGCCTTTGTAAAAGCTGTGAACCTATTGGAGACTACTGTGAAAGCACTAACTCCTTGGGTTCATGCTTTTCCTTACATTTTATGGTGATGTTATGTTTTAAAAATACAGTTAATGCTGCCAATTTATTTAGGCAGCATTTTATGAGAAACAGTCATTTTCTTTTTGCCTCACTTTTGCCTATTTATTTAGGTAGCAAAGCAAACACTACAATATTCAGCAAGAGAAGGTAACCTGCAAAGAGAAGTCATTTTTATATAAAAAAATGCTGTTGCAATACAGAAAGAAAATATTTCAAGATTTGTCCACTGCTCTGACTTTCTACTCAGGGCAATTTCTAAGAGAAGTTACTCTCCTAAAATAGCCAATGGCATTTCCTTACCTGCAACGATCTCCGTATGCACAGCATCCTCGCTGATAATACCTGCACACCATGGCAAACTGACTAGTGGAGAGGTCATGGGAGTAGCGACAGTTGTTTCCTTCCTTGCAAACTCCATGCATGAAATATCTGCAAGAGAAAAGACTACCATGACTTAAGGAAAAGAATTGAAGCTGTACACACAGTATTGGTGTGATGAGTTATTTTAAACTCAAGGTATGGTGAAATAAAAACAACATTTTTACAACAGTACATCGTAGAGACATGTCCCAGTATAAACATACAGATAATGACAGGTTGACCATGAGGCAGCAGTGTGCCCTCATGGCCAAGAAGGCCAATGGCGTCCTGCGATGCATTAAGAGGAGCATCTCCAGCAGGTCGAGGGAGGTGATCCTGCCCCTCTACTCAGCCCTGGTGAGGCCACATCTGGAGTACTGTGTCCAGTTCTGGGCCCCACAGTACAAGAGGGATGTGGAGCTGCTGGAGAGTCCAGCGCAGGGCAACTAGGATGATCAGGGGCCTGGAACATCTGCCCTGTGAGGAGAGGCTGAGGGAGCTGGGCTTGTTCAGCCTGGAGAAGAGGAGGCTGAGAGGGGGTCTGATCTGTGTCTATAAGTGCCTCAAGGGAGGCAATGAGGAGGATGGGGCTGGCCTCTTTTCACTGGTGGTCACTGACAGAACCAGAGGAAATGGCCACAAATTGAAGCATAAAGAGTTTCACGGGAACTTAAGGAAGAATTTCTTTACTGTGAGGGTGACAGAGCACTGGAACAGGCTGCCCAGAGAGGTTGTGGAGTCTCCTTCTCTGGAGATCTTCAAGACCCGCTTGGATGCAGTCCTGTGCCACATGCTCTAGGTGGCCCTGCGTGTGCTGGGGGGTTGGACTAGATGACCTCTAGAGGTCCCTTCCAACCTTAGGCATTCTATGATTCTGTAAGAAAGTTCGAGAACAGAGGAAGCCTTACTCATAGTTATTCTAATGGATGGCACATTTATAAATTTATGCATGTAATAAGCCAGTCAAAAACTACAAATCTTATCCTGGGCTAAGCCAGTGAGGACATAATGTAGCTTCAGTCTTCCAACACCAACGGAAACATAACAGAAACACACTACCAAATTCAAAGCTGAAAACAGCCATGCCTCAAATAAATTCAGAATAAACCTAAGTCCCCAGGAAACTTATGAGCAATTATTTCAGTAGTAATTTCCTCTCAAAGAATGCAAATCACATTTGCAACAGATGCTGCCAAAATTCACACATCAGTTTTTGCTACAGGAGACAAATCACTGGAAGTACTAACTGCTAATGTGTCAATATTGTGCTGCCTATCCACCTTTAAAAAATTCAATGCCAATTCACAGCTTTTGAGGACAGTTTAACAAACACAAGCAGTTTTCAAGCTGCACTGGTTTTTGATCAACACATTCATGTTGGACTTTGGGTGCTTTAGGCAGCTATTTATAGCATCTCTTGCTTTCTGCTCCACCTGGGCAAAAGCATCCTACTTCATATATGCATTATTTCTTACCTGCATGTTAAGTAGATTATATCCATTTAAGTCCATCTTGCTACCGAAAGCGCTACTTAGTCCCCCTTCTGTCACACATCTCCTCCATTTTGTGTTTGTACTGCTGCTTACAGAGCCAGCAGGACCAGGCCCTTCAACACAACTGACTATGCTCACAGGGATGGCAGGATCACCTTTCTGCAGCACTAAGGGCTAAGATTAGGTTGGCTTTTGGCAAAACAGCACATTCAACTCAGCATTTCAAGACCTTAAAAGTACTGAAGGAGAGTTGTTCAACTGCATTAACTTCTGTTGGGCACTGACTAATATAACCAAAGCTCCTCCATACCAACATTTTACTTTTCATTTGCAATTAGGTAGGAAGTAGTACAGTATGTTAGCATGACTTGGCTAAAGTGTTGACATGGCTTGGTTCTACTGCAGTAACAATTATTTCATTAAACTTAGAATAAGAAATCCAACAGTGTATGGGAGGGAGCTATTAAAATCAGATGCCCTCAATGAACTTCCTTCCCTTCTCATGCAAAATTCCTCTTACAGTGGCTCTAAGATTCCACTGGTCTCAGGGCAACTTGCAAGTAGAACAGTATTGCCCACCTATTTGTCTCCAAATAGAGGGGTAATCACTATTTCCAAATTCTGTGAACCACAATACAAACTGAACATTGCACAACCATATTTCACAAGAAAAAGGTTAGCACTACCAAGCCAACAAGATAAAGATATTCTGGAAAATGGGGAAAAAAAACAAACCCATGGGTCTTTGAAAACCCATGGGAAAACAAAAACATATGGGCTTGTAAAAATGTTAACTGAGGAAGTCTCCTCAGTCACCTCCAAATAGGATACTATTCACTTCATGAGCTTACAGCAGATAAACAAACATGGAAGAAATTCTTATCCTAGCTGTCTCAACACCTTTAGTCAAAAAATAAATTGAATACCTCCCTAACAAGTGGACTAACTGATATGGTTTCCCCCCCCGCCCCTCCCTTCCATGGTAGGTAAAATTACTTACTGCAGTCTCCAGAATGAAGTGCAAACAAGAAACCAGGGGTTAAATACCTTGCAACGGTGATAATCTACTCTAAGAAGCACAGCACGACAGGGAAGCTGAATATCAGGTGCATTGCAATTCTAGCTGCTGATTCGCGTGATACTAATACTGCCTCAGGCAAACCGCAGAGCAATTTAATGTCTGGAACACTTTAACAAAATAGATTTAAGCTAGCATAGCTATTACTATGTGTTACTAGTGAATAGACTTCTGAAGTAACATGCCATTGAACGGGTTCTAAAATGACAAAAGACAAAGAGAAGAAAATCAAGTTCCTACTGCAGGTGAAAAGAAGGACAAAAGAAGAACGTGTAAGCAGGTAAGAATGCTAGGATAAAGACAGATGCTAATATTTACTCAGATATCAAAAAATAAGCACATTTTGCAGTGCTTGACACAGTCTGTGAGGCTTCTGCTGAAAACCTGTATTATCCTCAGTCTCAGCACGGTTTAAAAGTCTAACGGCTGAATAACCTGGGAAAAGATAGTGGCAAAGAGATCATTTGCCTCATTTACCAGTGGGACTTTAACAACTGTTCCCTTCCCCCTTTGCTCACTTCCAAGCTGCAGGGCTGCCCTGACGCCGGGGAAGGCGGTTTCACAGGCACCTGCTGATGCGCATCAGGGAAGGACTTCAGATGCAACCTGTCACTGCACTCACTGCCCACATGGTGGTTTTGAATCTAGATCAGATCGCTGCTCAGCCATGCAACTCCTTAAGCCAGCAGAGTGCTGGTGAAGCACGTGAGTGGAAACAAGCAGCTAAAGGCAAGGCACCAGGCTAAAGCGAGGACTTCTGCTAAGAAGCATTTGGTCAAAACAAGTGATCTTGAACACAAAATACTCAGATTCAAGCTCTCCAACGGCTGTCCAGACAGAGCTCCCAAGTCACCTTCCTTCTCTGCTAGCTTAAATTAGAAGCTCCTTTATAAATACGGATTCAGGATAACTCTTGAAGTTGTCTCTATTCATTATATCACCGTGGTGGGCTATGATTTGGAAGGTGCAGTGGGAAATCTGAAACAGACATAAGGTGGAATAAATAAATTCACATTTGTCTAAGGATTACAGCCACTTTTTTTTCTTAAAGAGGAAAGGTGATTAATTTTAAGGATACTTAGAGAAGTGTACATTGTATATATAAAATGGCAATTTTGGCTTAAATGCACTCCCCCCCACACACACACATTTAAAAAGCACATTAAAGCACAGAGTATGTGTGCTACATTATTTTGATTTAGAAAGCTAAGAAAAACTCTGGAAAGCACCTTTCTACACAGAGTGTTCAACTGAATTATGATGGCTTCACATGCCACCAATATCCACCGATTGCTACAGGACCCAGGGGAAAATGATTCTCAGCATCAAGATTAACGTGAATTACTTGCCACACTCAAAGACATGCAGAAGAAAATTTCAAATCTGCATTTTGTCAAACATATAACAAATGCATATCATTTCATCTGAAACAGTAAAACTGGATCAAGACAGGTATATAAGCAATTTTTCTCTAAAGCACCTGTGATGCTGCCATCTATTCTTGCCAGAACACAGCCTGCCTTTCCCATTGAGTTATACGGGCATAAACCTCTGAGGCTGCAAACAGAACCAGATTAAACAACTGATCTGGGGCCAGCAAAGGAGGAAAAAAAAAGAAATGCTGTGGGGCTTGGGATTTCTTTTTTTATTCCTTTTCAATCCTCGATCAGCTCCCCAGTTAACTGCATGACTGTGTGGTGCAGGAGTCCTGCAGGAAGCATTCACTGCCTATGCTGGCACTGCACCTCTGAAAAATGGTTCAAATAATAATCCCTATTTTCTGGGGGTGAGGATTTTGAAAAAGTGTAATAGAAAACAAATGTTGCGCCTGTAAAAGCCTCAAGATGTAGAGGAGATCTGGAGGGCACATATATGTAGGTATTTTTTAGATTATACAGAAGATATCTGTCCAAGACTGTAAAACCAGTCAGATATTCAGTACTTCTAGGTAGTACAGGTGTTACAGAGGCTACAACCAAATCACTGAAATACCTAATATTTTATAGTTCAGTTAGGTTTCTATTGCCTCACTTTCAGGGATGCTTTACAGCATAATAATCTACTAAAGTTTTTTTTTTTAATTTCCTCATTTCAAGTATTAAAGAGCATCACTGCCATTAATTGCCATACAGCTCAAACAAAAGCATTTGCAAACAGTTTTATTGGGAAGGCAACACAGTTTTGAACACAGATAATTACAGATTAAATCTGCAATTCTTTCCCCCGAAAAGATTCTTTTCTACATTTTAGGAGTCTTAGTTGCTGTAAACATGATATACGTATGCTACATTACACTAGCAAAGCTTTGAAACCTGGTAATATAATGGTTTGCATGTACAAAATGTCTTACGTACATTTAATTTTGGTCCAGGTCACACCATTTTGTTTATTAAACTATTACTTTGCCCTAATTAGAATGTCACATTTCGCAATATGCCTGAGGGTCCTACAAAAAGAGGGACATTTCCACAGCTGATGAACAAGGGAGCTCAGAATAAGGATCATCTATAGTCATTAGCTTTTTTCAGTGCCATGCAGAGAGGCTGAGAATTTCCAGGAAAGAAGATAGCTGGGAACAGAGTAGTTGGGCTGACCTGGCCTAGCAGATAGGGCCTTCAGCCAACAGAGCAGATGAAGAAATTCTACACCAGTCGACAACCCCAAAAAAGGAAAGGCACACAAACAGTAGAACTCTCTACCCTGTCCCTTCGGCCCATTACCTTTGTCAGCAAGAAACTAGTGCTATCTAAGAGACAGCAGCTAAGAAAGGGCAATAAAAGGATTTTAAGGGATTTGCGCTCCACACTTACTGGTATTACTACATCGAACCAAGTACATACTTTACTGATTCAGATTCTTCATATTAAGAACAGATAAACACTTGTTCCAGCTCCTCAGAAAGAGCAAGGAAGAAAATGATAATGCAGACAACTCAAGATACAATTGGAAAAACCCTACTAGGAAAGAATTCTTTCTTTTCAGTCATAAAAAAGAATGAAATGAGCTAAAAAAGCAAACTCAATTTGTTAAATCTGTTAACTGTGAAATCTGGAAAATAAATATTAATAGAAAGCCTTTGAGAAAAAAAAATGTTGGCTATACCACTGTTTTGTAAAGTCATACAACTATCTAAAAGAGGAATGACAGAGAAGCTTACTATAGGTTACTGTTCTTTTTCTTATTTCAAACATACCATCTAATGAAAGCATCAGAAGTATTTATGAACTTTTATTGGAGTTTTATTGTCCTACAGTTTACTCCAGATTAAAATATGACATATTACCAACCACAAAAAGCCTGAAAACTAAACCACAGTAGCAATGTTAGAAAATGATTTCTCATGCTCCGTTAAGGAACACAATGAATTCATAAGCTTGAGCATAAAAAGCTATTAAATCTTAGCTTCGGGACAAGAATAAGAACAAAAGTATGCACAATTGAAAGTCTAGGAGAAACTAAAGTCAATCTTATTCATTAATCCTCACTCTCAGATGGAATTCATCTATTCTAGTGTACACCATGCCAACATAATAAAACTGATTAGGCAATCAATTTATCATTCCAGGTGTTCAAAGGGGTAGCAAGCATTTTCCAATTCTAGGAGTTCCACTTCTAAGCATAAAACAGAAATATTCTTTTTCAAGCCATAAAGTGTGATGTATTTATACCGAAGAGAATACTTACCTCTGAGAAGCCTTTCAGATAGCACCTGCTGCCACCCATATGACAACCCATGCAAAGAAAGTCCCTAAACAGAACTGTGCAGAGTTACTCAAAACAGAAGCTGCTCTAGTTACTTGACTGAATAACTTTTGTTTTGAAAAGCTATTAGATCTCAGTTAAATCCTCAGGCACATTCACAAAGGTAAAACTTGGTTTAATACAATTAACATCCTCTTCATGGGCTAACAAGGAATGCATCCTATTGCGAACAAACTTAAAGAAGAAAAACAAAGCAATATTCTTATCACACACTCTGAATATAAGGGAGAAAAACAAACAAAGAAACAAAGAAACAAAAAAATCCTTCATTGCTTCACTGTGAGGATAATGGAGCACTGGAATAAATTGTCCAGAGAGGCTGGAGACTCCATTCTTGGAGATGCTTAAAAGCTGCTGAAAAAGGTCTTTGGAAGTGTGCTCCAGGTGAATCTGCTTATGGGGGATGGACTAGGTGATCCCTTCCAACCTCAGCCAGGTCTGTGACAGTCCCAACAGGCCAGGGAGAACATCAATTTTAAAAATATCTGAGGAAAACTATTCAATCTACAACTTGAAAAGGCCCACTAAGAAAAATCAATAGCATAAATAGAAATATTACTCAAAAAGAACAAAGATTCAGGAAGAGTACAATAGGTCCAAAAACAAGCTAACAATTTGGTTTTGGTTAAGCTCGCATTCAAGCACAGTAACCATTACAAAGAGCAGCTCTGAACTTCCTGCTAGTCTTAAACCTTTGCAAAGATTTATTTGTTAGGCAGACTCACTACACCCTACTGACATCTGTGAACACTAGTGCTTAAAAACTGTGACAGACAGTTTGTTTTTGTGTCTGTCACCTGAGCAAAAAACAAACAAACAAACAACAACAACAAAAAAACACCAATACATTTAACTCTTCAGAAATAGAGGCAACCCATATATTAAGAGCAGTAACCTCTGCCCTTGCAGCTCATTTAAAGCTGAACTAGGCATAATTTGCAGCCATTTCCTCCTCCCTGACCTACTTTCAGCAGCCCCGTATCAAACATTAACCCGGCTATTCAAAGGCTGAGCTCTGAGAGAAGCACTCACGGAGGGTTCAGAAAAACGTGTCGCTGTGAGAAACAGTGTAACAGCGCATCAGCCCAAATAAACGGTGCTCAGCAGTTAACAAAAATGCGTTAGGTACGTGACAGGTATCAGGGCAGATTTAACTGCACAAGACCAAGCCCGCGGGGGCAAGCAGCCGCTCTTTATATCACTCTTTGAGGCTGCCATTAGACAAGGGGGAAAATACGCAGAGAAGATACGGAAGCAGAGTCTAGAGCCTCTTCCTACTCTCCTCCCAAAGTGTTCTTTCATGATATCAAATCACTTTTAGCACACTTGCCCAGCAATACACACACCAAGTTAATGTAATCTCCAGATTACATTAAAAAAAAAAAAAAAAAAAACTCCCCCAAACTAGCGCCGGATTACCGCACACACCGATCCCCGCGCTTCCACGCTCACAAAAACGCGCTCCACGTTAAAGCCGACAGGAGAGCGGCTACACGAGCCCCGGGCCCCGCAGCCGCACGGGGCGCCCGCCAGGCCCGCGCTGCCGCCGGCGGCGCCAACGGCCGCGCTGCCAAATCCGTTGGG
>VWPW01001862.1:451298-485061 GCA_013389825.1 Crypturellus undulatus
CTCCCCGCGCGGGGCGGGACGCTCCGCGGTGGCTGCGCACGGCGCGGCGGTCCTGGCTCCGCCCACGCCCGCTCCCATTGGTCGCAGCGGGCCCCGCGTACCCCAGAGGCTCCGCCCCTCTCTCGGTCACGGGGGCCGAGATGGGGAGGAGGCGCCATTTTGTAACGCGTCGTGGCCGCCCGTGGGGGTTCGGTTGCGTTGCTGCGTTTGTGGCGCCTGCACGAACTCAAGTGTATATACGGCGCGGCGGTCCTGGCTCCGCCCACGCCCGCTCCCATTGGTCGCAGCGGGCCCCGCGTACCCCAGAGGCTCCGCCCCTCTCTCGGTCACGGGGGCCGAGATGGGGAGGAGGCGCCATTTTGTAACGCGTCGTGGCCGCCCGTGGGGGTTCGGTTGCGTTGCTGCGTTTGTGGCGCCTGCACGAACTCAAGTGTATATACACGGATTAACTGCATCTGGCCGCAAAAGGCGCGCGCTTGGAGTGTGCAAGATATTCTTCAATAAGGAAGGGGCAGCTCTGGAGAGTTGGGGTTTATTCAAGGGGGGATGAGGGCAGCTGAGGATTCGGAGGCACCTCTCAGAGCTGATGGAAAAAATAATTCACGTAAACATTCTCTAATCTACACGAGCATGTGCGTTTGTGTAGACTTCAGCGTGTTCCTGGCATGGGGTGGGGGATCGGTGTTTCCTGTGTTCATGAGGGTGATTTTTGACATGTTAATGGAGTTTCCACGGGGTGAGGCTTGTTCGGTGGTGTGCAGCTCGTCTCTGCTTGCCCCCGTGCAGTCCTGTGTGCGTGTAGCCAGGTGCGCGTTTGGCTTCCTTAGCCCTAGGCTGCAGCCTGGCCCACTGCCTCCGGAGCGAGCGGGAGTCTCCACGTCAGATCAGCCCGTTCTCATGGCTCCGTGACTGTCAGCACTATTTACACTGAGGCAAAAGACAGAGCTACCCCTTGAGAATTGCATATATAAACCCTTTGTTTTCTTTTGTTTCCATTGTAATAAACGCCAAAAAAACCCAGACAACCTGGAGGGTATGCACCAGTTTGTAGGGGTGCCACCCAGAAGCAGCTAGCGCAGCGTTGCTTAGTGTCACGGACTTACTGGGTAGCTGAGCTAGAAATCCCGCAAGCAGAGGGGCTGACTTTGAGGTGGGGGGGGAAAAGCCAAAGAAACACAACTAAGTCTTGATTTTGGACTAGCCATTACCTTCTTGGGCACGGCAGGCTGAACTCGGCTCGTACGTGGTGCAATGTGGGCTTGGGCTGGAGTGTCAGGTTACTCAGGGACAGCTGGGAGGCTGGTAAACGGCTTTGCTGCCAAATCATCTGGGCGGTAACATGCCCAAAAGCGTGATAGCCCAAGGAGGTTCCGGCAGTAGCAGGCTTTCTAAATAGATACGGCTGAAAGCAAAATGATGTTTTTGCAGTTTTTATATGTTTTTCAAAAACGTACCCACATTTACTTTTCCATCATTTAGCCTCCCATCCCTGCAATAAGAAGATACCAGTCAAAATCTTCAGCCTCCTTTGTCGTATTTGCAGATCCAGCCTGTCATTCCTGCAGTGAAATTCCCTGCAGACCGTGTAGCAGAAGTCAGAGGTTTTTATAACTTAGCAAGCTGCTGCTTTTTTTTTTTTTCTTTATGTGTTTATTGAAAAGATTGTAGAGATGTAGAAAATAGCAAGACATTCACATCTGTCTGCTCTGTTATACCAAAGTCGCAGAGAGCTTCTTTTGAAATGGGGAAAGGTAAGGTCTGAGTGGTGCTTTAGAAGACAGTGTTTTCCAGTTTCCTGATCACAGGATCGCAGTAAAAACAGTCCTCTATCATCAATTACTTCAGCATAGAAGTAATAACTAGAAATCATTTCAGTTAGTTTTGTGTTGAGCATGGAAGTTGCATATCTGTCCTTTATCCTATAAATCTGTTCCTTAAAACAGAGCCACACCTTTAACTCTGAACTGTGATTATTTTCTTCCAGGATTAATATTCTGCAATATCCGGACTTGCATATTAGTCTATTAGCTATCTAAGTAGCATGGCTTTTATGTTTGTTTTTATGAGGGGACAAAGATTAATTTCACAGTCCTCATTCAAAGCCGGCCTAATCCTGTTAGAGTGGGTGTGATTGCACTAGGTGACTGCAGTGGTTTCTCCCTGTGGATTGCACTGGTGTTCCCAGTATTTCTCTGTATCCAGCTATGTGCATTGTCAGGAACAGCAGCACCGCAGCACCGCAGCTGTCCCTAGACCCGCAACGTTCCCTACCCTCGATGAAGAGCTGGGCTGAGCTCTCGGGAAGAAGGAGCTTCGCAACTGTGTTGGGCCACGCTGTGGGGGCAGCATGCCTGGGATTCCTGTGCATTTGTCGAGTGAATTCACTGATTAAACAACAACAATAAAGGAATTTGCCAAATGGGAAAAACCTTTAAAAGAGCATGGGGCAACCCCTCAAAAACAACAGCAGCAGCTTCCCTCGGCCCGTTGCGAAACGGCCAGCAGCCGCAGGAGGAGAGCGGCCCCGCGGCACGGCTGCTCCAGTGCTTAATCACACACAGGCCCTCCCGGCACGGAGCCAGCGCGGCCGGCATGGAGCCAGCGCAGCCGCCAGCCCCTCGCGGCCCGGCCCGCCTCCTCCCCGGGGCTGCCCCGGCAAAAGCGCGCTGCGGCGGCGGAGGCCTCCGCGTGCAACGCGGTGCCAGGAGGTAAGAGCTGCCGCCAGGCCAGCCCGGCACTGGGGGAAGCCGAGAGCGCCTTGCTGTCACCGGGGGACACTAGCGGGACCCTTCGGAGTAGGGCAGGAAGCTGGTCTCTGCCAGAGCCGCGTGAACCCCTTGCAGACTCTCCTTGCAATCCAGAAGGTTGGCCGGGTTTGCCGCAGTGCCCAACAGGTTTCAGAAGCCTGCAGCCGGCTGTGGCTGGACGTTGGCAGATCTTCTAGCGACTGTCAGCTAATTCATACGGGGTTTCAGGTGGTGACCAGCCGGCTTTCTGCCACAGGACAGAACCACTTGGGCACTTTTTGCCGTTTCACGTGGAGTTTGGGGAGCTGTTGAAATTCAGAGCAGAGCTGAAGCAGCCCGGCTGATCCTCGGCGTGACCTTGTTGGCTTAATGGATTTATCCTAAAGCTGACTTTGCCCCAGAGAGTGAGGGGGGTGTATGTGCACTCACGGCAATAGCGGTAGCTTGCATGGACTTTCCACACTGCTGACTGCTGAGTTCAGCATTGCAGAAGCTGAGATTTTAAGTATGAAATACAGATTTTGCATCTTTGAATCTTGATCTCATTCCATAGGTATAAGGGATTTTTGTCTTAAGGATTGAGAAATGGGGGGAAAAATCTCATTGTTTAGGTCATATCTGCCTTGGTGGCTTTAAAGAGGTTGAGCAGAGCTGGTCCCTCCTCCTCTGTGGCAAAGCCCAAGCTGTCCTACATGGTTGAAATCTTTACATTCTGTCAAGAAAATCATCGTGAGTATGAGATATTTCTATATTGCTGAGATCTGAGCCACATTCTGCTAGATGAAATGTGAATACAGTGAATACAGTACAGTATTCAAATTAATTTACAATCTAAACGAGCCTGCAGTAGGGTCACAGGACGGAAGAAAGACATCCTTTCCAGATGACTGAGAGGTGAGGAATAGAAAGACTTGAAGAACATGCCCAGAGGCCCAGAGAAAATCTTGTGAAACAGGCAGATATTGAAGGCAGCTGCCCTGAGGCTCAGACCAGACCAGTCTCTTAACCTGCACAACTTTCCCTCCTTCCTCAGTTTGGAGATGAATGTAACTGAAGTGAATAGGAGTTGCTAAGAGACCAGGGGAGTCCTGGAGCTTTTGCTGGGGCTGAGCTGTGACTTTGCCTCCAGCACTGTGTGCTAAAAAAGAGGATGTTGCAACGTGAATGTGCATAGAGCACCCTTGGCTCTAGGGAGAGTGGCTTCTTCCTTCCTGTGGTTACACTTTGGCTTTCTGATTGTCAACTTTCTTTATTTTACTGAAATGCTTGTGTCTTCCAGGACACCTGCCAGATCATCTTTTGAAGCATTCCTCTGCCTGTGTCAGCCTGCAGCTTTCTCCTTGAGGGTTTTCTCTTTGGAGGTGCCAGTGGCTGAGCTTGCAATTTTTCATGAACAGGGAGTTTTGGAAAGGAAAAGGTTAATCACTCATGTTACTCCTTATTCTTTCCTCTACTCCTTATTTTAGCTCAATGCTGGCAAGGCCAGACAGACACTTCCCACCCCATTTCCACAGTTTAGTGTTCTGCTTTGCCTCCCTGGCTTTCAACAGCATGAGTTTCCAGGCAAGCTTTTGGGCAAGTCCAGGATTGTTCTAACTCCTGAGGTCAGGGCAAGCGATGATACCTATGGTCACATAATTGCTAAATAACAGCTTTCCTTTTTTTTTTTTTTTTTTTTTTTTTTTTTTAATGTGACTTTTGGAACCTACTGCAAAAGATGATTAGGAAAATGACCTATAGACTGGGAAGACATGCGTCTGCTGTGGCAAGTAGGACCATCCAGGTGAGAAGATTTCTTCATGGTGAGTAGTGTATTCCGAAAAAGTTCCTGTGTGGAAAATGTTTCCCTCACCTGGATGTTGGAGGGACACTGCTGGCAGTGTTTTGGGAGCAGAGCAGATGGGCTTTTTCAACTTTCAGGAGGGTACTTCAAGTCTTAAATGCACAGGAGGGGCTGTTTGATAATGACACACATAGATAAGTGAAATTTTTGTGTATGTTGCTTTTACAATATCTTGAATTCTCAGTCCTTATACTTTTTTTAAAACATGGATCATTCTTCATCATGCATCATAGATTGCAAGACTCAGTTCTTTCACTCCCAGTAATATGAATTTAAACTTATGTTACGGGAGCAAATGGCAGAACACAGCTGTAAAATGATTGCAGAGAAATACACCCAATGATGATGATGATGGTGATAATTAGTATTAATAGTAGTAGTAAATATTTACCAAACACTTAATTAGTATAAAAACATAGTTTAAGTCTTTCTGAGGTTATCTGTGGACTCAAATTCCACTCAAAGAAGAGCTGAAAAGAGGGATAAATTTACTGTGATGGTGAAAATTTACCTTTTAGCAAATAACTAGTGGTTACTGTGAATGATTAACTTTGTTCTATTTATCCTTAGGTGCTTATTTCAGGATTCAACCCACCGTACAGGAAGCATTGATGGAGGGGAGACCGGTTGTAGCCTTGGAAAGCACCATCATTACCCATGGCATGGCCTATCCTCAGAATCTGAGGTTGCTGTGTTCCTAGTTCAACAAAGAATGAGTCATGAAACTGATGGATCAGTATATGTAATTCTAGCCTACTCCAAACCCTCTTAAGAGTTGAATGGAGATGTTGGGTTGCTAGATATGTAGAATATAAATTTTGATGCGAAACTGTTGTATGTCGTCTTCCAAGGAGAACAGGACCATACAACAAGCACCCACTGATTTATTTCCTTATCCATCACCTTCCATTCCTGCCTCTCTTCAAAATGTGGCAGAAATTGTAGAGTCATCGTCTACTCTAAAATAGAGATAACTTATGGCTGCCTGATATTTATAGACGTTAGAAACACTCTTCAGTTTCTTGCATAGTACAGAAAAGAAGAGAACACCGTAGTAAAATCTCATTAGTTCCTTCCAAAATGTCTACTGTGAAAACTGCTGGTCCTTCTTGTTGCCTTGTGTTCCCTGCCCCGGAAAACAAAAACAAACACATTTCTACCCTTTATTTTTTTGATGTCTCATAGATCTGTATCCCAGTGAGAGAAGGTGCAAGAAACCACATCTTTCCAGGCAGTGGATCACTGTTCCCCCTGTCCTTGCTTCAAGAAAGCACAGGAAGGTTTCTGTATTGATTTTTTCCATCCTGTTTTTCACGTGGCCATTATTTGACCCTAGAACAAAGCTCTACAAATTCCGATTTGGGGAGAGGTAGCTAGAGATTGCCTGGGGTACCTACAGATAACTCTGAAAGGGAGAAGCTGCTCTTGAAAGGTAGAGTAGCATGCAGTGAGCAAATATAAAACTTGCAGAACTTTAAAAGACCTGGTCTGTAGCTGTAACATATCCTCAGGTTGCAACTTTTCAGGGGTCTTTTTATCCTATACCTGAATGACTCTAGTATGAGAGATCTGTCCTGATTATCTGATTAGGCTTGAGGCATCCAGGGTTCCCAGGAAGGTCTATAATTTCAGAATAATGACTAATAGATACAAAAAAGCCCTATTTTGAGAAAATCTCCAATATTCAACAGTTTTTTGTACAATCAGATTTCTCTCTAAGCTGGGAAGTTTTCCAGGTGCTGCCTCAAAAATGAAGAATAGAGCTTAGCTTGTGGTCCTGAGAACAGGAGCACTGGGTGCTGCAACACTAAGTGTAGAGATTTCTACCATAAGGAAGACACAGAGGAGACCTTGGCCTTGGTGGAGATTGTGAGAACTGTATAGAGCTGGAACCTGTTCATTGATGGCAATCAAATATGGCAGATCTTGTGTCTGAGTGTTTGTCCGGTTAGTTTTGTCGTCATTCTCTTGTCTGTCTCGTTCCAGCACAGCCAGAGAGGTAGAAGAAATTGTCACAACAAATGGGGCAGTGCCGGCCACTGTGGGTATTGTAAGGGGCAGAATCCACATCGGCCTCACAGATGAGGAACTTCAGTTCTTGGCAGGCAGTAAAAATGTAGTTAAAGTGTCTCGGAGAGATCTTCCTTACGTCCTCAGCCAGGTATGGTACACACACTTTCTATTTCAGTATCTTTTGCACAGCAATCGTGTGCTTTCTAGCTGCAAGCCAGATGAAGACAGAAATGCCATGCAAAGTGCTGTCTTACCTGTCAGCTCGAACATGTGCCTATCTAGAGTCAACATCAGCAGAGCTAAGGAATAGCAGACATAAAATACAACTCCTAAAAAGTTCTGTGCTGGCTGACCACAGAACAAATAAAGGCTTGGCTAAGAACATTCCTGTTGGCATGATAAGGCATCATCATGTTACACGTGAACTTAAGTGACATGCAGGCTGTCGTAAATAACACACAGCGTGCTTAAAGTGGCACTGACTGCATGCAAGCTGCTCTTTGGAAGGTCTTGAGGGAGGAAGACCTTTGCTGCCAGGACAAGAGTGCTAACATTGCAGGGGCAATGAATCTTGAGATCATTCCCTGAGAAATTTCCCATTTGCACAGGAAATGGAGGGCTGTGGAAAGTGTGTCTTTGTTCATGATAAACAAATGGTTTCATTTCACTTTCAAACTTTTATTACAGTTCAATTCTTTAGTCTGGACCTTGAGTTAGTAAGGAAATGCTTTCCTCAAAGCCCCCAGATCTGTTTTTGACAAGATAAGGGGCAAACCAACTATAGCACAACTTGTGTGTTAGTGTCACCTTTAAAATGACTTTTTTTTCAGTTCCACGGCATGTTTTGGTTAACACTCTGTGGAGGTTAGTTTTACTTACATTCCATTAAGCTATACCTGACAGATTTAAACATGTCAAGGAACTCACATTAGTGGACTATATGTACTGATGGGCTGTAAGACACAGCAGATAGATGTGTTATATAGGTGCCTAAACCAAAGAGTGGCTCTGCTAAGAAAAACACAGACACTGGGGAATGGGANGTAAACCAAAGAGTGTCTCTGCTGAGAAAAACACAGACACTGGGGAATGGGAACAGGGAAATTCATTTAGGCTTGCCATGAATTGGAGGCAAGTTGCATCCAAGGCTGCTCCTCTCTGCTCCTCTCAGTTCTAGCATTCGACTCACTCTTACCACAGCCCAGTGCTCAGAGAAGCTAAAACACATCACCATAAAATCTGAACCTGGCTTTTTAAAATTAAATTAAATTTTCTCTGCATAATAGAATGCTTATATCAAAATTCCACTGCTAAGCTGGTGGCAGCAGGTGGCAGTCAGGATGCCCAACAATAGCTGCCTGCATGCAGTGTGCTCTGGGTCACCACGGCTGCTGACTGTGACTGGTTGTCCCCAACAGGGCTTGTCTGGTGGCACTACAGTGTCTGGAACAATGATTGCAGCGCATAAAGTAGGAATCCCCCTGTTTGTGACAGGAGGCATCGGAGGGGTCCATCGTGGAGGACAGGACAGTAAGAAAAACAGTTCATCTGCTTTGCTTTGTGTTGCTACTCTTCTGTTTTGTTTTTTAATTCTTTTTTTTTTTTCCCATTCCCAGTTTGTCCTGCAGTAACTCTCTGCTCAGTAAAGAGTTATCATTCTTTTTGATCATATTGTGGTTGTTACATATATGTTACATATTTTGGCTAATACAGTTCTCAGAAATTCTCCGTTGTCTGAGGAAAATCGTAAAAGAGGCCATTTAGAAACAGTTCTGTAGAAGCACAAGGTGCACCCAGCTGATCTGTTTGCTTTACTCATGTTTCTTTCCTGAGTGTTCTTTCCAGAAGCTTCAAACTATTCTTCTTGCAATTTGTTAGTGCTTAGCCATACACATCACTAGCATAGCACAGGGGTACAACAGTGATGCCTAATGCCTCTTTCAGGTGTGACATGAATTCCAGACCAGAATTTTATGAAGTCAGGAAACTTTTTTTTGACACATTTTGCCAAATCGAAATCTAGTTATTTTTATTCTAGTTTCTTAAACTTTGTTCTTTCTTTGTAACACCTTCTTCCCTCATTTCTGCTGAATTGTTGCATGCTGTTGTGCGTGTAGTCAAACAGCTGAGAGACAGTGCAAGCCTCCACCCTGATCCATGTGATTTCTCTGTTTTCATTTTGTCTTAACAATCTCCGCAGCTAAAGGCATGATCTAAACTTGTCATGTCTGTTAGTGGCCCAAGACATGAATAGACCTTGGCCTTCCTACAGATGTGGCCTTTTAAGTGTGCAGCACTCACCAATACAAGGCTGCTTGTCCTCAACAGCTCTTGATGTGAGCGCTGACTTGACAGAGCTAGGACGGACTCCGGTTGCTGTTGTATCTGCAGGAGTCAAGTCGATCCTGGATATTGGCAGGACCCTGGAATATCTGGTAGGTAACATGGGCTGCTGGACATCAAAGCAGATGATAGTGTCATTCTTTGGGAGCTGAATCCAGCAGCACCAAGAATGCCCAGTGGTGCTGCGCCAGGTACTTAGACTAAGCTCTTTAGAAATGACTATTGAGAGGATAAAAATCACACTCACAGTTCACTAGACCTGAGTTCAACTGAGTTGAAGTGCTCAGTGCTCCTTAACACAAATCTCAGTGCCCAAGATATTGCTCCATCAGTTTGGGAGCCCAGGGCGGTGCTCTGCCTTGCCCACTCGCTGATGGCTGGGAGGACACTCCACTGAGCAGGCAAGAGCAGCACTGAAATAAAAGCAGAACTCCAACAGGTATCAAGAAGATTCTCAGTAGAGTCCGTTGTTAGCGGTTAGTGCATTATGAACCACCAGGGCCAGCTCCTCAGGCGACAGCCAAGAGCCAATGCTTTCCCTCAGTAAACAGAACTCATTTTTATTCCTTTCAGTTCTATCTTCAGATCAAAGAACAGGCTTATTTCCTTGAACTCACTGCTGTACTAACAGCAGCTCCACGCCTTTTTCTCAGCTCTCAGCACAGCCTCAGGGTGTGTATGTCTCCAACATATCACTAAGGCAAATTCTGCTTGACTAGTTACTATGTCTGGCTCTTTGCTTTGAAAAATGTTGCTGATATCTGAAACACAGTGCTAAAGACGTCCAATTCATAGCTGTGTAGAAGGGAAATGTCATGTGTTTTTGGTGGGTCCACCAGTTACCTGGTTGTCCCATCTCCACTGTTGCAGGAGACACAGGGAGTCTGCGTAGCCGCCTTTGGAGAGTCAAGGGAGTTTCCAGCCTTCTTCTCACGCCAAAGTGGCTTCCAGGCTCCGTGTCACGTCCGTAATGAGGAGGAGGCAGCCGAACTCATTGGTGCGTTTCAGCAGTGAAAGGTCCACATGGGCCCTGGGAACAGAAGGTCACTAAAGTCACCTCAGATGAGGCACTTTCTTTTTTTTTAACTTGAAGAAGAGTCTGCCCAGCAGAAAGGAAACAAGCCATCCCACCTATCCCTCCTCCTACTTCATTGCCTTGAAAATGAGGGAGCAGGGAAATTGAATCCTCAGAGGAAGTTTTTACAGATAGCTGCAGCCACTTTGACATGCTTATACTTATGTTTTGTTCACTCTAGTGAACTGAAGGGGACAAGTACAATAATGTGTTTCCAAAATCTCCTTTTATACTACAGATAGACTCAAAAAAAATAGGCAGATAGCTGGAAATGAACCTGCCCTTGGACCAGCTAAGAACAGGAGCTCGAACACCACAGCCTGCTCACCCTGTGTGTGCTGCTGTCTACCCTTTTATGTCAGTATTTGATTCAGCCCAGGAGAATCACTAACAGTACCTGTGTCCTGTTGCAGCCAGTGCCCTGGGGCTAGGCCTGAGCAGCGGGGTGCTCATAGCAGTGCCCTGTCCCCTGGAGCAAGCGGCCTCGGGCCACGTTGTCGAAGAGGCCATTCAGCAAGCACTGTGCGAGGCAAGGTAAGGAGCATCCTCTGCTCACCCTGTGCTCGGAGGGAAGCAAACAACTTCAGGGGACAACCACACAACTTCAGGGGACAACCTCAAGGGCTGCAGTAGAGCTCAGGTTTTAATCTTGGGTGTGTTTGAGCCCATAATGTGTTTTTCAGTGTAATTTTATCTAACCTGAAGCATACTTAAACATTGTTTTATGATATGCAGATGTGGAGGTAGATTATCTGCTAGCAGCAGTGCTCCTTTGATGCTGCTAAGCTCTTCTCATCAACAGGCATTTTCTCTGTACTTGCAGGTTAAAGGGGATCGCAGGCAAAGACGTTACTCCTTTTCTGTTACAGAAGATCAGTGACCTGACTGATGGAGAATCACTGGCCTCCAGTATCCTTTCAGTGAGTGGGGAGGTAGCAGCACATGCTGCAGTGTGCTTCTTCATACCCCTCAGTAATGCTCACTGCAGAGCTTAGCAAATGAATCCTTTTTTTTCTCTTTTCTCTCTCTTTAGTAGTACTCTTAATGCCTCCCTCCATTTTTACATTAAAAATTGGAGGTTGGTACTGACAGCAGGTGTCCAAACCCGAAGAGATTCCCCCATTTCTGACCTGTGAGCTCACCTAGTCCACAAAGGAGCCTCAGGATGTTGTTGCTAGTGTTGGGTTTGGCACGTGGGAAGGTCCCTGGCTGTCCCAGTATGCAGCATGATACATCATGTGAGTCCTATGTGAGTCTTCAGGCTTGTGCAGAGTAAGACAAACTCCAAGAGGAAGTGCTGCTGTGTGAGTGTCATTACCCTTGCACGGGGCATGAGAAAGGTAGATGTACTGGCCGTGGTGCTGCTGTAGGTTCTGGGAGAGGTCAGTTCACCTCCGGGCTTTGCTACCAGCCCTCTGAGAGACCTCAGAGCTGGCAGATTGATAAAGAGATTTTGGATACTTAAAGCTGCATCTAGTAGAACTTTTAAAAGCCTCTGGTTCTCTGCTCCCATTGAAATCGATAAAAATAGGTACACAGAAGTTTGGCAAAAATAACAATAGGCATCTGTTTCTGAAAAAATCTGCCCAAACCCCCCACCAGCCCTGAAAGTTTTAGGTTCTTAACTTCTGTCTCGGCACTTCAGTTTTTCTCTTTTCTGTGTGACCTTTCCTTCCATTCCCTATTTGTAAACATAGAGATTATTGTTTTCCTCTCCTTCGTGGAGGTGCAGGGGAGGGAAGATGAGTACGTTGAAAGCTTTAGGCTGTGCACATATTGTTGTAACTCAGTGTATGTGTTGACAATGGATTATGGCACAGTGGGATCAGGCCCGCCAAGTTTTCCAGTCGGCATTTCCTGCTTTCTCCCATTAAGGTAAATGTAGTTGCTACAGAGGCTTCTGCCAGGCTGATCCTCTTGCTTCTTGCTGGCATTTTTTTTTCCTCAAAGAAACTCCATGCAGACATCGCCCTGATCCAGAACAATGCCAGAGTGGGCAGCTGCATTGCAGTGGCCTTGAGCAAACTACAGAAAGCCACGAGGAAGAGGAGGCTGCCTCGGAGAGAGGACATGATTCCACCTCAGCCAGTGAGTCCTCTCCTGCCCCTTAGATAACTTGTCTCTGCTGACAGCATTGAGGGTAAATTTACATCTGTTCCCAAAAGTATGAAGTGACTTGTCTCTCAGCCAGAGACCAACCTTTCTGCTTAAGTAGGCAGGCATTCCCTTTTTGTTCTCTTTGTTTTCCTCAGATATATGCCATCTTTGTCTCCATTCTCCTTGAAAACCTTTAATCCTTAAAACCCCAATTTGCTTTTTGCCTCTTACTGTGCCCTTCTATACAATCTCATTTACATTGCTCTCAGTGCTAGGGAAGAGATGTGACTACAAGAGCAGACCTTGGCGAGGGGTAGTTATTTTGAGCTGGTGAGGTGTACATGTTTAATAAATGTCTCCTCTCATTGGTCTGCTTCTCATGACTGCCAAACTGCAAGAGCTGCATATCCCAAATAGAATCCCTTATAACCATAATACACCATTCACTATCACAAATTCTGGATGTACCACATACTTTACAGAAGATCAATTTTAGGTAGCCTTTAGAGAGCTGAGAAGCTTCTGAAACCCATTTGCAATAGCACTTGTCAACATAAAAGAGGTCAGTGACTCCAAAGGCAATAGCCCAGCATTTGGCAGAACAAGAGAAAAACAGACGTATGTCCCCAAGGAATCTGGCAGTCTCCTTCTGTGGAGTTGTAAACTGCTTTTTCTACATTTATATGACAAGAAGACAATGGTCCATAAATTGTCACTGGGTGAGGCTGAGTATCATCTGCCCTTGACCTCTGAATATGGCAGTTTCTTCTGGGAACTTGCATGAAATTACCTAATTCTTCTAGCCAGTTGTTTCCATCTTCTTTGTATTTTTAAACGGCAGTATCAGCATCTCTTCTGAGGTCTGTTATGGCAAAAGCTGCCCAAAGAGAGAAGGCCTCAGGGGCACTGACATAGCTGCATCCACGCAACTTCTTTTATAACTCTAAGTACTCAGTGAAACGGCCCTTTGCAGCAGCCCCACGCACACACAGCCGTGTCCAGCCTGCCGTGCTCTGTATAATTCAAAATGCAGCATCTAGAGATTTCCATCCTGTCTAACTGGGATTGTGCAGGCCTGCATCTAACAAAGTCAAATAAGAGCAGGCTGTTACACTAAGTCATGACTTTCAAGAGGGTGTTTGAAGTGATTAGGAAAAGCAAAGAAGACTCGGAACTTCTCCATCAAGTTTTCCCACCCACTTTTTACCCTTTTCTTCCCTCTTAAAGGTGGTGATCGGAGGCATCAACGTTGACTTTATAGCCAAGGCGCAGAACTCTGTCATCCTGGTACTGTATGACCAGCAGCTTTCTTAGCACCACTGCCATTTTCAACTGGTTTCATAGGAGAGCCCAGCCAGAGAAGAGGGTGCAGGAAGGGGAACGCATCCACAAACCTGGGAGTCGTAGTGCTACCTACGTGGTATATTGTCTGGGTGGGCAGTGGGGTGGCACACACTGACCTACTCTGATCCCATGCTCAAAGTCATTATTCCTGCCATTCAAGACTGAGCGAGAACAGGGTATGTCTGTAGCTCTACATGCTTATTCTGTGATGTCACAGGCCAAAAAAGCAGTTTTAGCATAGGAACTGCCCAGGTCTTCCTCAAAGTACATGTGCAAAGAGCTAGAAGCAATAGGTAAAGACCCAGATTGTGCTGTCATGTTGTGTAAAACGTCAAACCCTCTAGGGAGGAAATCCCTAGGTAAGAGGCAGCTCTGTCTGGGGCTGTCCTAGCAATGCAAAGCAACGTGAACAGGGACCAGAACACGGTCCTCCAGATAGAAAGTCTTCAGAGAAGCAACCTTGACATAGCTGCAGCTGAACAGGAAAGCAGCTTCCTGAATCATAAAGGATTTGAGACTCTCTTTCTCTCACATACGCACACAAAACGCTTTAAAATAGATAATTCTAAATGTCACCAGACCCTCTGCCTCTCAGTTCTCTGCCCCAAAAATGACTAAGAAGCTGAGGTGGGACAGACCTGGGACTTCTCCACTGTAAATGACAGCCTTTTGTATAGCCAACAGTTGGTCAACAATTTTTGTTGAGCTGTGGGTAATACCACAACTGGTGGGCGGTTGTTCAAAAATCATCTGGTGTCTCACATTACTCAAACCCCTGCCCTCAGATGGGGCAGTATATGAAGACATCTCAGTCAGACAGGGCAAGACCTGTTGGGGAAGCTGTTGTAAAGGCAGGAAGCTATTTAGTTTCCTGGAGACAGAGGTGAGACGGTTTTATATTGGTCTAGGGTGATGCATGCAGCATCATCAGCTGTGCAGGCCTGGAAAACAGAAAATCCAACTACTTGAGCTGTGATCTGCATAGTAACATCTCTGGCCCACATCGAGCTGTCTGAGCCAAAAGTTAATTTGCATCCCAGGGTGAGCAGCTGCTCCTTGGCTTGCCAGCAGTAAGCACAGACCCCTGGACCACCCCAGCATGGTGAGGGACCAAGGGCAGCAGCGGACCCAGGGGGAGCAGCTGACAAGGGAAAAGGAGAAAAATGAGTGTTTTTTTTTCTCGGTGTTGCATTCAGAAAAGAGGCATTGGCTGCCTTTCTGTTTCACAGTGGCCCTAGAGCACATCGTGGCATCCACCCAGATGCCCAGCTCCAGAAAGACATGGGAAGTGACAGCAAAACATTCCTCTTGACAGCTGCTGTGTTTAGACATGGAGGAAAAGGCAATCTCAGCAATATTGTTCTACTTAGGTTTTTAAAGACAGATTTTTCCAAAGAGCTCAGCACCCAGCAGTTCCCACCTTTGCGACTGTCCTGTTTGCTGCAGAGCACGGGGCTTTTCACCGTTGCCACCTCATGCTGCCAGGGAGCAGGCGAGTGGCTGCAGTTAGTGGTGGCTGTAACTCCCGCGTGGCTTCCAAGGCCATCCAGATACAGGTGCTTTGTGAGCGGCTGTGTGACCTGCAGAGAGGGGCATGACTTCCTGCTCAGTGAGGATGCTGGAAGAAGCATTGTGCTTATCAGCAACACTCTTAGGATAGACAGAAGTAGCTGAGAGAGGGGGTGCGAGCAGTACTCTGAGTTACCAGCACAGCTGGCAAGGTTTGCTGAGAGCCACACGTTCCTTTTGCCTCACAGACAGGCCACTAGTTTCCCTCTGCCTTCTCTCAGGTACTATTTTAAAAACATGTTTAGCATCCTTTCTTTCGTACCTTGTGGAGCTGTGCAACAGCAGAGGGCACTCACGGCTGGTCCTTGAGCTGCAGAGGCTGGTCCATCCAGGAACGGGCAGGCTCGTCTCAGAAAGTCTGAACCTCTGTCTTTTGGGGTGGGGAGAGGGAAGAGGGCTGAAAGAGCAGATCAACAAACCACTCAAAGGAGGAATCTCATAAGCATTTTCAGCATTCCTACTGTCATCGATTTTGAGACATATAGTGTGAAACTTCATAAAATAGAGTTTGTGCTCATTACTGACAGAAGCTAGTAACCTTTTTTTAATATTGAAATAGAGGGTGATGTTAAAATCGTCACTTTGATTTGCCTAAAGAAGCATCCTTGCTTTTCTACTTTGGAGCAGATTTCATTTTTCCTGGCTGCATCTGATACGGACAATGAGTTTCAGAGTTTAAGTCGGCATGCTCAGTGCTTTGGAAATCTGCTACAGTCCAAGGGAGACGGTAGCCACAGATGGAAGTAGACTCATTCCTGACAGTGCCTGTGGCAATCCGCAGGGAGCGTGAGCAAATGTGATGGAGGGGCTTTGGCGGTGGGGAGGTTAATTAATGAGGAGTGACAAGTAGTGGAAGGATGGACAGAGGCCATAGGCTGCTTATGCACATACGGGTCTGCACAGGTTGCCTGAGCGGGTAAGGGCTTGGAGAACCGCCAGCAAGGGGAGCGAAGGTATCGAGAATTAGCACCAAATCTTAAACATTACAGACCTGGGAGAGTGGAGGGAAACATAAAACCTTGGGAACCGGTAGAGGGTAATCAAGGAGCCTCTTGTCATGGGGGAGCAGCCTTTTATGGCCACATTACCAGCTGAGGAAAGGACTGTGTGTAAAGGAGGGCTGTACAGGGTCGGTCCAGGATTTGAAGACTTGGCACAGGAGAAGGGTCCTCAGGGAGCTTCAATCTGGGTCCTAAGCACACCCCGAAACAGTGAGAGGATGGGAGAATAACATGAATAACATTTTGTACTGTGAGATGGCAATACATTTTCTTGTCTAGCGTGGGTAAAAGTGTTTGCAAGGGGGAAGAATAGGCATGGGCAGGGGTACCTGGTGCACCAGGACAGCCATGGGACAGAACAAGTCAGGGCCAGGAGCTCCTGTGCATGAGCAAGCACATGTTTCAGCACTTGCCAACCAAACATTTAGCATACTCTTGAAAGCTGTGGATTACCCAGAACAGTGAAGGACATTATGAACACAGTTGGCAAATTGTCTTTATAAACGGAAAATATGTTTCAGGTTTTTTTTTGAAATAAGAGCCTTAAAATAGTTTGATAGCCAGGGATGGAACCCAAAGACGTTTGAAAACATGTCCCATGACCTGTCAGGTAGGATTTGTTTGAGGGAGCACATTTACTGAGGTAATTCTTTTGGCAGGGGGCCTTGGGGATGCCCTAGATAGTGGGTTTTTATCATCAGAGCTGAAGCCTGTAGTTGGGCTAGGCAAGTTTGCTCTCCTCCCAGGCCTCGAGCTAGATGGCATCTGCGCCTTCTGATTGCTGGCCCACTGCTGTGTTTCAGCAGTGGCAGCTTCACTTCAGTTGCTGGAGACATAGCACCTATAGCAAGCAGCTCTCTCGGCTTCGCCAGCTAATGACTTATTCCTGCAGGGCGGTGGACAAACAAATGCTGGAAGAGTGCGGAGATCTTTCGGCGGCGTGGGAAGAAACCTGGCAGGTGTGCGAGTGCTTGGGCTTGCCTGCAGATGGATGGGAGCTGTGGTCTGTCCTTTGGTATTCCTTGAACAGCAGGAGATCTGGGACACACGTTAGGCAATATCCCAGGGGGGGGAGTGCCTGGAAAAGGACCATTCCAGGCAATAAGAGGGGAGAGAGTTGAGCAGGGAATGGGAAAATAAAGATGCTGCAACGTCAAGTTAGCCAATGTACAGATCAATGATCCTCACATCAGAGTTAAATAAGCTTCAGTGATCCCTATTACCAGGAGCAGGGGGGGCATACTACAAAAGGATTTTAGGACTACCTTGGATTTTCGATCTTTCCTTAAAGCTCCTAGCACAAATCTACTATCACTTCAGTTCACAAGTGGTGAATCTTGAGAAGAAAATTTCCATCCATCCATTGAGGTAAAATTCCAGACTTGAAGGGAGAGGAGGAAAGGTTTCGTTCAGATTTGGTGGTTCAGATTTTTGGTTCGTTCAGATTTGTGGACAGCACAATGAGCCCAACAGTGTGGTGAAGGCCAGCAGCAAGAAACGCCATATGCACAAGTGATGTGGGAAAGCCCACAGACCTGTGATGGGGAAAGAAGATGATGCCAGGGAAGTGCGGAAGGTGTCTCCAACTTCTCTTTCCTCCACTCCCAGATACTCCAAAAAAAGAAAAAAAAAGAAAAAAAAATCCAGTGTGCAGAAAGCCACAGATTACTTCATTCCACCCCTCCCATAGCTGAGGTCTATCCTGAGCAAGACTGGCAAGACAGACAGAGGACAGACAAGGACTGATACATGCTAAGTTGTCCGGTAGAGCGTTTACCTGCAGACAGTCAACCTGCACAGACTGTGGTTGTGTTCATGCGACTCTGATGGATTTATTAACAACCTCTGTTTTCATTTGTTTTCAGACTGCTTAAGCCGTCTTGGGGTGACTCCTCTCTTCTTATCAGCTATGGGAAAAGATGAACATTCAGAGTCCATCCTACAGTACTGTCACCACATGGTATGTTTTATGGCAGCGGCTCCTCAGAAGCATGTGTGTGATAATGTTATGTAGAGGGAAGGGTTTTCTCAACCCTGACAGCCTTAAGAGCCACTTTACATCAGACCAAGAGGAGGAATAATTCAGTGCTCCTTTAATTACTGACAATTGGAAAGCAGGGAGCCACCTCCCAAAACACAGGCTGTATATTCGTGTGGCGAGGGGTCTGAACCATGTGGTCTGAATGAGTTACTGAATCACTGAAGGATTGAGGTTGGAAGGGACCTCTGGAGACCACCTACTCCAACCCAGGGTGTTGTTCCATTCAGCAGTGGGCCCATGTTTTCCCTAATATTGTTTTGGTTACTGATGTATTTGAAAAAAGCTCCTTTTTTTTTGCTGTCTTCAACATCCCTTGTTTAAAACTGTAGATTGGTCTTGGCCTTCCTTGCCCCATCCCAGAATACTTGAACTATTGTATTTTTTGTATTCCTCCCAGCTTATCTGTTCCTGAATTCAGCATCAGGAAGTGATCTTTGAGGGAGAAGGAGAGATAAATCAGGAGCAACCATGAAAACACATAGGAAGCCCTAAGCACAGCCTGAAATACAGAAATTATGATGCTGAGGAGAAACACTGCCAAAACCGAAGTCAAGCATAACAGGGAGAAAGCATGGAATAAGGAGCAAAAGCCTGTTGGTGCCCGTAAGACCCTGGCAAATGAATACAAACGGGTAAATAACCCATGGAGCTTGGGTTTCTTGGTACCTGAACAGGTCCATAAAAGCAGTAAGAACAAGACCTCTCTTTTGATATAGAAAGACTTCATGGCTGCAAGTGTACAATCCCTCCTCCATGCAAACACGCTCCAGCCTCTGTCGTAAAAGTGAAAAACCTCCTAAGGGAACACAGAGTAGGACTAGCTGGGCAGTTGCCAGGCAGAAGTTGCCCGTAAGAAACCACATTGCCCGAATCATCAGTGTTGAAGGAGATATTTTCCTTAAAACTTTCAGTTCCTCCATGAACTGCTGATGGGATGGGTTTCTCCAGACACACGTGTAGTCGAAGAAATGCTCTGCAGTCTTGAAAGCAGATCATTCAAAAAGATCCATGGAGGAAGGAACCTTATAGTTACGTCTACAGCACTGTTGTAAAAATAGCCCCAAGACCACTTTGAAAGCCAGGCTTGCACCCTGTGTAGTCAGTGAGGTTACTAGTATAATCACTAGCTGAAACATGCCACCACATCAAGCCCAGCATGTTGGGAAGCCATCAGATGTGTCATATAAACTATGGGAAAGGACAGCTGCGTTAGGCAAAGCTTCAGCCACCTTCCAGACTACTCCGCTATTGCAGTGGAAACATAGCCTCTGGAACTGCATGGAGGAGACTTGTCCCTCTTAGGTACCAAATGATTTCCTTAACTTTTGCTGTGGCATCTCTTGCATTGCGAGTATTAAAAAAAAACCCATCTGCCAGTATTGTCTAGCCTGAGACTCCTCTGAAATGCTGCTTATCTAAAGAAAGGAGGGAGGTTGAGAGAACAACAAGCTGGGCCATTGCTATCTACTGGGTGCGTGAAGAGAAAGAATATTCAAGTTGAGCCAAATGTAGCATGGAAGAAAAATGGTCCATTTATAACTTGTTTCTTGTTTTAGGACATGAGAGCTGTCCTTCAACTGGAGGGGAAGAACACAGCCACTTACTGTGCTGTGATCACCAGTGCTGGAGAGCTCAGTGTTGGCTTGGGAGACATGGACATCCATGGAGAGATAACAGAGCAATATGTATGTGTGCCCTCTGATCTGCACATCTCTGCGCATGGGAAGGACAGCGGGTGCACGAGAAACAGCAGCCAGGGAAACTGTACGAGGAGGGAGCAGGAGTACAAGAGGAACACGGGAAAACCTGAAGTTCACCCCAGACTCTGGCCATTGAGATAGCGGCGTGGCCACCACAGCTGGCTGTTGCCAACTAGGCAGATGGGGCTTCTCTCTCTTTCTTTCCCATAAGGCATCACCACTGCTGTGATCCCATACCTGTAGGCCAGAGTCCTCTTTGGTAGCTAGTCCCAAGTTGCCTATCATTTTCGGCACCTTAAAAGCCAGAAATAAAGCCAGTTCACCTGCATGGAAGGTATTCCTCCCTCTAGGAAAACACAAATGTGGTCAGAATATGGATTAAAGCAAATTTTCCTGTTTCATCTTTTCCTCTCCCTCCCTGTTGTTTCTACATGCTGTGCTGTATAAACAGACAGTGCTTCTCAGCATGCCCAAACCTTCCAAACGACAGGAGTAATGGAAGCAGTGATTAAGGATTGACTCAAGGAAACCCCTATAACTACACCCTCCTGCCTCACTCTGCTCTTTTGTTGACAGAACAAAAGCCTCTTCTTCATGACTGACAGCGACATGGAAGTTAAGTGCAGTTTACTTACCGTAGGATCCCCATGAGACTGAGAATTCCTAGGAAAACAAGTGGTCATTGCTCCCACTTCCATCCCCACCCTGCCTCTCCCAAGCATTGACATAGAAAACCACTACATGACAATTTAATTCTCATGAGCTTTACAATGCAACTGTGGAAGGGGGCCAGTGGAAACTCTGAGCCCATCTTCTGATGAAAAGTGCGTTTTGCAAGGCCTTTTTTCCTGCCAGGATTAGCAGGACCGAAGAAGGGGAGCTGTAGGAGCATCTGTGGCACCAACCAGGGCTTCAGTCAATGCCCACGGCAGCCTCAGGGGCCAGCAGCCACTCACCCCTCTGCTTGCTTCGTGGACAGCAACAGCCACAGCGTATTGTGTGTAAGAGCTGCAACTGCTGGATTAAACATTAGAGGTGGGCAGGACGTGATCAGACCAAGCAAGATGCAATGTGAAAAAGAAAGACCCAGACTGTATGCCTCATTCAAGGTGTCACTTAAGTCCTTCCTCAAGGAAGGGGGCTACAGACCAAAGGCCCCGCTCTCTCCAGTGTTGTTAGCACCAAGATCAGGAGGAAAATGTCCTTTCAGATTTGGCCCTCTCTTTCACTGCTTCTGAACTGACCGACTTTTTTGCTTGCAATTGCCGCTCTTCACTTTGCCTGCCTGTTCATTGCAGAAGGTGCTGCAAATCTCTCCTCTGGTCCTGAATACTCCCCACATACTGTGTAGGAAGCCCAGACACATGAATTTCTATGGATTATTAATTTCTTGTCCACAAAATTCTGTGGATTCCACTCAATGGACCAGTCACCCATTCTTTTTTTGTATCAATAAGCCTAACTATGGAGGTATCCCTTCATCATTCCAGACCTTTGCCCTCCACTTCTCTGGAATTTGGCAGGATCAGGGAGTGAAAAATCATGATGAACAACAAGCTACCAAGATGGCTGAGGATGCAGCAGGTGTACAGAAAATATCTAAATGACATACACATCAAGCAAAGGTATAGCCAAACCAGACACAATACAGGGAATCCTATAGGGAGCAGGAAACAACAGGGAGATGAGATGAGGCAAAAGGAAGGATCCATTTCCCCTAAGGAATCATTCTTCTAGGTTCACACACATGTCTAACGGCTGCAGTATGAGTGAAAATCGCTCCTCCTGAGTCTGAAGATCAGCCATTCTTGTCCCCTGCAATGACTCAAACTGTCTCTGTGTGCTCTTGATTTTCCCTAGGTGTCCAAATTCAAAGAGAGCCTGCTCCAGGCCCCGCTGGTGTGCATCGATGGGAACGTGCCTCTTGCCACTCTTCAGTATGTCTGTGAGCTGGCCAGGGAGCACCAACTGGCAGGTAAGGAGGGCTCGGCCTGCTCTGGCCCTGTGATTCCTGCAAACTGGGCTCCAAAGCAAATGGCACCCACTGAGCCCGCTCCTGTGGAGATACCCAGGTCTTGTCTGACGTGCTGTGCTCCTTTCCACACGCTGCTCCTTTATTTAAAACAAATGAAACAATTCCACTGTCTTTATATATATATATATATATATATATATATTCTGCAGGTAAATCACATTGCCAGTAGGGTGAAAGCTACAGCCCTTAAGCCCTGCCAGAAAGTGAGGAAAAGCTTTTCTGCCCTCTGTTCAAGGCAAGCAGAGATGTGTGCGCTTCTGCCAGTGGGAACAGCAGCATGGTTTGCTTCCCAGAATAAGTGCTAGTGCATCTTTTGAGAGAACTTGTCTGCCGTTTCCCATAAAATACACAGTTCCTCCCCAGGGTGCTGAGGACTCTTCACAATGCCTCCTGAGCCTGCAGAGCCATACTTTTGTTTTCAGAAGCAAATTCTTCTGAAGAAGAGGAAGACAAAGTTCTTAAACCTGGCAGAGGCTCCATAACCAAATAGAAGGAGTAGCAAACCAAAAGCCTAGTCCTATTGTTCCTAAGCCATTTCTGCATCATTTCTGAGCAAAAGAATGGAAAATTAGGAGACTTTGTACCCAGTGCAGGAGAAATGGTACATAAGCTCCTAATAGCTTATAAGTATCACCCTAGTTTTGCAGCTCGCAGTAATCTTTTCACACTGCACCCTGTTCTGTAGTAGAGATTAACTGTTAATGAATTAATTAACCAGTTGCAATGTTGTTTTAAAGTGTGCTATGAGCCAACAGATGAGAACAAGGCCTCGAAGCCATTCCTCTCAGACAGCTGGAAGGCGCTCACATTCATCTCCCCCAACCTGCAGGAACTCAGAGCAATAAACCGGACCCTTGGGAACCCTCTGCCAGCAGGTATTCAATACCCAGGCGCTCTTTCAGACAACCTGGGCCCCGGAGAGGTCCTTTGCTCTCCAGGTCCTCTTCCCAAATGACAACATTTGCTGACCATTAGTCAGCATGGTACTAAATCGGAAGTTGCCAAAACAACAGCACTGCTTGTCTGGGGCAGTGATTGAATTACAGCTCCAAAATCATTAGCTTTGGCTCTAAAAACTACTGAAGGGCTTGGAAGCTTTATAAAGCCCACACAGCAGCCTCCTGCAGGGCAGCAATGAAGTAACCCACAAACTGCAACTTGTTTGAAATCACTAGAACTGGTCAACACAACACTTGTGAGAGAAAATATGGATTTTGTGAGATGCATATTTTCTGAATTTACTGCACCAGCCCATTTCAGTTACTTCTGAGGGGTTGTGATGTTGAAATAAGCATGGCTTTCATTTCAAGCACATTGGGTTATAATACAGTGGAATTTGATAAGCATCCTCTGTCTTTTTCATCTGACTACCACCCCTGCATGGTTTGTCAGGACCAGGCCATGCTGATGATTTATCAAAGAAGCCTGAGATGTTTCTCTGTTCAAAAACAGAGATCTCATTTTCACCACTTCATCAATCAAAAAAAAAAGGGAACAATTCTTTTTTTATATATCTGCTTTAGTCAAGCATGAGGTTATGATGGCCATTGTTCTAACAATAACCAGCTTTTGGGAAAATAAAATATCCCCATCACATAGCAAAAATTCAGTAGCATTAAGACAACAATGCCATGCTTCAAAAAAATTGTTTGGTCTCTATAGACAAATGTGTAGTCCCCTGAGAAGTGGATTCCTCAGCAAAGGGCAGAAACTTGGTGTGGAAGTTAAGGGTGGGAAATCTTAATCCTTCTCATGATTTAATTAAACATACACATATATATGTGTGTATGTGTATATATATTTACATATATGTATACATATAAAGTAGATTTTCATTAGTGCTCATAAGTCAGCTGCCAACCCAGGGTACAAAAACATTAACCCAGAATCTTTAAAGTTGTGTCACAGTTTTTCCTTCTCCCAATCTTGCTATCTATTTAAAGAGGTGCCATCCACGTTGGAAGATGTGGTCAAGACTGCCATGACGTTGGCCAGGCCTTTGCTGACGCAGCTGCGCTGTGTGGTGGTGACACTTGGCACTCACGGAGTCCTCTTGTGTGGCAGGAGCCTGGGCGGGAGCGTCCTGCTTTGTCCCAGAGTTCATGATCAGGTAAGGGCACAGGAAAGAGGCTCTGTTGTCTCAGTTGCTTCTGTCAGGGGTGAAATAGCCCCATCACTGCTTCTGGCAGTGTAGTAACAATCCTGGAAAACACAGCACCAGTGTTAGCCTCTGTGACAAATACACATTTGGAAGGGAGGAGTGCACAGATCTGCGGATTTGTAAAAACCTTCAAACTGTCTATCCTGGCACTTCTGGCTCATGACAGCTTATAGTCAACTAGTTTAAAATGGGCTTGCCATGAATATTCACAGGTGCAAATTTTATTTTAAGGAACTTAAATGTCTGCACTAGTGTAAAGGGAAAACAGTTTTCCAAAGGATGCAAACAGTTCCTGTTCAAAGTGTACAAAAAGATTACTGACTTTTTTCTTTTTTAGCATCAGTGCAGGTCTGGATGACATCAGTCATATTCAAGCATCCCTTCTCAGCCTGGACATTTCCCACTAACTTTCTTTCTACTCTTCCTTACACAGAGTGCTGCTACCAGCCTGTGTGCTGCCCACTACCCCACCATCCACATCAAAAGGGAGGAGATAGTTAATGTATCAGGAGCTGGTGACAGGTACGTTGCTAACTAAAACTCCTCCATCTTCTCTCACTAAATGTGGAACCTTCATAATCTGAATTCTTTTAAATGCTACTACAAAGACCAACTATTACTCCAAAGACAAACTACATTTTGCTGCTTGAGAATCACACACTAAAAACACAAGAACATGACTGATTACTCTGAGTCCTTACAAAGCTTGCTAAAAATTTCTGCAGAAGCATCTTGAAGCCTGTCTTGCCATTATTAGTTTTGCATTTCTTCAAGATCCAAGCCTTTCATGGCAGTCTAGTTCTTCTGAATTAACTGCAGACCAAAGCGCTAAAAGCAAAGTAAATCATCTTGCGTAAAAACTGTCTTGCTAACTACTTTACTTCAATACTTCTCCAGTGGAAGTGAGGCTGGCATTTAGTATTTAAAATTGCCCTATAAAAACAGGTCATCAGGTTTAGCATTGGCATCTGGCAATAGCTCTTGTGTTTCAAGAGAGTCTTCTGTGTAATTCTCCGAACCAATCACACAGTGTTGTACACAGGAGAGGGAAATGACAGCTGATAATTCTGTGAAAGTGATATCTGCATGTAGCAGTCCCTGTTGCTTTTTTTTTTTTTTTTTCTTCATATGCTGCAATAATGGATTCTAACCTTTGGCTGCCTTGGACAAGACCAAAAGGGTGTATGTGACAGAACTTTCCTTGTATTTTTCTACTCCTACCTACCAATAACTCAACATAACAACTCTGTTCTTTTTCTCTCCTATGGGTGCAGAGAATGAAAAGTCACTTTAATAGAAATTTACAGAGGTCTTCAGTGTTTCAGCTAGGATCATTCAATAACTTCTTGTCCAACTAATTAATCTACCTAGCGCCAGCGTGTCCAGTTACTTCTTGTATCCCTAGTCACCATCAGGATGAGCTGACTGCAATTGGCATAACTCTCCAAGGAAGACTGGAGCGTTGTTCAGTGCCATCCCTGTAACCATGACGGCAGAGAAAACGGGGCTGGAAGGAACCTCGAGGGGTCAGCCTGTCCTCAGGAAAGCTTGCGGTGCTGACTGCCCAAACAGATGTGTCCAACCTTCTGCCAGCCCCTCCAGTGATGCGTCTTCCGCCTCTACACCATCTGTTCCATGCAGAACTACCCCTTACCGTGGGATATTTTTTCCTAGAGGCTAACATAATCTAAGCATCTTTTTTTTTAGGGATTCCTTTCCCTTTCAAAAAGCTTAATTTAAGGGCACAGCAAAGGCTAAATGTGCCACTGACCAACTGGGAGAAACAGAAGGCATACTTGAAGTTTGTGTTTCCTTCCAGCAAAAAAGTTAGGGACCCATTACTGCCTCTTGTGCTGAAGTAAAACGGATCTCTCCTCTGGAAACCCCATTTCTCAGAGTCCGAATCCCATCTGGGAGTTTTCACAGCCCTCTTGTTTGCTCAGCGACAATAACTCGTGGCTGCTACTCCAACCTGCAGAAATCTCCAGGGGCAAAAACAGATACCCTGGCTGTAAACGCCCCGACACAACAGCCACATACGTGGCACCAGCCGGGCATATAAACTTACAAAGTTGCCTGAACTCGCCTCACACAGGAGGTCTATGACTGTTTGCAAGGGACCACGCAGTAAAGTATAAACCCGAGGTTGTGACACATTCGTGGCTTGGTCCCTTGGTGAATCCTTGCACTTCAGAAATGCTGGGAGCGGGAGCCACGCAGGCAGAAATAGCACTGTGGCCCTCTTGCTCCTTCTCTGGGGAGCTGGGGGACACGGTGGAGCCTTCCTGTGGAACAGCGTCTTATCCCAGGGAGAGAGAGGGGGTCTGCAGCTCCCCGGGGCCTCGTGGCTTGTGTCAGTCTTGAGCCTCTCCTATGGCCCCGGCCCCGAGGAGCCGCTCCTGCTCTGGGGGCGCCATCNGTCTGCAGCGCTGGCTCCCCGGGGCCTCGTGGCTTGTCAGTCTTGAGCCTCTCCTATGGCCCTGGCCCCGAGGAGCCGCTCCTGCTCCGGGGGCGCCATCCGTCCGTCTGCTCCTTGCACCTGGCTGCCATGGCAACACAACAGTGCCGCCGGCTCCCGCCATCGCTAGGGAATGTCGCCCCAAATATTTACCCTGTGCTGCTGGAGCTGCTGAGAGATGGAGCGGCTTGTGGAAACCGCAACCTTCTGTGCAATTGTGAAGGAGGAAAATAGATGCTGAGGTAATCAGGCTGGGTACGAAAGCCGTTATTTTTCCCTCCCCTGTAATCAGGAGCCCCTGGGCTCCCTCAGCACCAGCACGTTCCCCACAAGGAGCGGGCCACAATGGGCCTTTCCCGTGGCTTCCATCAGCGCTGCTCCATGCAGAGCAAGAGGAGCCCTGTGGCAGGAGCAGGCGCTGGCGCTGCCAGGTTACAGTGCCCCTTGCTGAGACCCTTTCCGAGGGGGTTGCCTGGCCCTGGCTCCCCACGCCAGCGGGATGTTGGTGTGACCTCCTCCATGGTGCTCACGGCGGGCAGAGGATGAGGATGAGGGGGTAGCCCTGGAGGACACAGCACTGCTGAGAGCAAGGGATCCCCTCGACACCCTGGCACACGGTGGGGCTGGGTGCCCTGAGCAGCACCGGTGTTCAGGCCGCTTTGTTTAGCTGTCCCTTGCCATCTCTCAGGACATAGACCTCACAATTAATCCTCCCCAGTGTCACATCTTCCTGTCCTTGCTTTCTCCTCTCAGTGCCATTATCATCTTCTTTCCTCTTTGCCCTCTCCTTTGTCATTATCTAGCTTCATGTTATCACTCTTGCGAAGGTGTGTATGTAGCTGTGAATAAACACTAGCTCCCAGCAGGCCAGAAACACTGCGTGCACAAGGGTCCCTCAAGAGAGCCTTCCCCTGCAAGCCTCACAAAGTGCTTTCCTCCCGATAGACTCCTCAGCGCTTCATGAGGACCTGCGAGTGGGAGCTGTTCTTCCAAACAGACCGTTTTTACTGCAAAATCTGAAAAGGAAAATGACAACTAATGTTCAAAAAAGTCTATATCAAAAAATCTCATTCCAGCTTTGGATTTCTTTCTCCAGAAAGTTTCTTGTACATATATATGTCGTTTCTTGCACATATATATGAAAACTTCACCTGCCTTCCCATCCACCCCTTCCTGATTAGGGAAAAGGAAAAATATAGTCATTAGCAGACAAGGAACAGATAAATGATTAAAATAATTAGTGCAGGAAAACAGATTTCTCCCCTTTTTAGACACCCTTCTTTTCTTCTGCCTTACCTGGGAAACTAGGCAGAAATAAATTGTAGTGGAATTACACCTTAGCTTCTCACATGAGAAGCCACTAACTTCTAAAATGCAAATAATTAGCACTATTTGATGCCCCAAATTAAAAAATAAATATAAAGAAAACAGAACATTCTCATTAGATTTTCCTTTCCTTTCTGGGACTCACTGAGGTGTTTCCTGCTTCTGGTAATTACTGGTTTGTGTTCAAATGAATTCTCTTACTTACTTACAAATGATCATGTGCCTGAGGTCAAAGCTGTTCCCAAGTGATCAGTGTCTTTCCATTCTCTCCACAGTTTAATGGCAGGAATCATTGCAGGAATGCTTGCTAACCATGACACAGATACCTGCGTCCGGATGGGTCTTCTTGCTGCAAACTTGTCTCTCCGTTCCTATGAGCCCATTTCCCCAGAAATCAGCACTCACAGTGTCAGCCTGGATCAAGTCAAGAGCAGGAGCTGGCCAGAGGTGAAGATATGGGAGATGGACTAAATTTTCTGCACCATGGCTTTCTCACGCACTACCTTATCCTTCCTAACACAGCCAGGCAGCAGAATGTTTCAAGTTTCAAGCTCAGAAACTGACTGCTGCCCAGACGTCTTGGACTTGCAGTGCACACTATACTTCTTGGGAGGTAAACTGTCAAGGGACTGCCTTTGGTGACAACTTTTTTTGCACTGTAACACTCACTTTGTCTACTGTTGCTTCCTCTCTCTTTTCTGTGATGTGTTGAATCAAGCTGAAACTGCAGCTTGAATCTTCTGTATGCCACCTGTTGATAATTCATCTAATCTCATGCTCTAATGGGAGCACGTAGCTGTGCTGATCTTGAGTAAAATTGCTCAGGCCCCAAGCTCGGGGAACCCTTGTAAAGAAAAGCTGGACTCAGCTCTTTTAGACCTTCTGCTTTCTTGGTCTCTTGATCAGCATCTTATGCCAGTGTTGTACCTTATCACAGCAGCTCCTCTGTTGCTACCTTCCAGATCTTTGGGACCATTTCTCTTTAGGCCGGCCCAGCAGCAACAGACTCTCTTGCTGCTCAGCCTTGATTTCTGTCCAACATTGCCCATGAACATCTCCCACGAGTCTTGCCTGTGGCAAGATTCAGCTGGCAGGCACATAATGCTGCAGACTATGTGACTGATCTTTCCCAGGCCATTTTCTGTTGGATTTTCTTGATCTGAAGTGCATCATCCACGAAGAAAGAGGGCAAGAATAATCAGAGGGTTACGTGGGTCCCAGCTAGTGGCCTTTGGATTCCTAAATCCTCAGCCTGGAATGTCAATTCTGAAGCAAAAGACATCAAGCATCCTGGCTAAGAGGAATGGAGCCAGCTCCTTTCTCCACTCCTCCATTTCCAACCCACTTGGCAACCCAATGGCTGCTGACGTAGGAAGTTTCCACACGTGGATGACTGAAGAGCCGTACTGACAGACTCACGCAGCCCAGCCACCCTCATGGAGCACTGCAGGCAGGGGCCGCATCGCCTGGTTGCATCTTCCCTTCCCTCTGGTGTTCAGGAGCAAGGAGAATCCCAGCACCATCACTGGGGATCAGGGCAATCATAGTGTTGCCAGGGAGGTGAGAAAGCACAGGCCTCATTTACGGGCAGACCTGCAAGTTGCATAAATCAGATGATGCTCCCAGGCTCACAATGAGTCCATGGCAAAGCAAGGAACAGAGCCAAGCTGCCGCTGCCTAGCTCTGTCCCAGCTTAGAGCTGTGTGGTGATACCTCTGCCTTGAACCTTTCCAGCATCTTTATCAGCAAGAACATCTGCACGTCAGTTTTATACAAATTAAGTCACATCCACAGGCTTTTAGCAGCTAACTAATGCATCTAGCTTGGCCATGGAAATCAGCTACCTAATCCTCTCTCGCATAGCCTGCTCCCAGAGAGAGCTCCTCTGGTTTTCTTCCAACCTCAGAGAGATTAAACTTTAGGGAGGGACCCCAGCAGCTTTGCCTCTGCTGTTTAACATTACACAGGATCACTCACTGCTGAAGGGGACAATAACACGTGGTGGCAGTGGGCGAGTACAGGGGATCTCTGTGGGTCTCAGGGTTGCTGCTTGTTCCCACCTCCAGAGCCAAGGTCAAAGGCTGCTGAGCCCTCCCAGATCTCATACAAGGCGGCCAGTGGCCATGCGAACAAATCCCTGCTCCACATCACAGCAGCCACCATGTAATTGCAAACACCAAAATGATGGCTGTGGGAAAGGGTCAGGCTTCCAGCACAGGCTTGAGGTACCCGGTCAACTAGCTGGTACCAATTGTGGCTTCTGAGTTCAGAGTTACAACGGCCGCGCATGAAAATACTTTTTTTTTTTTTTTTCTAGAACTCCTTTGCTGTTTGTACAAAGAATTATAGTAGCGGATGTGTAGAAATGATTGGTGACTTTTCTCAGCTCTGGCCTCCTAATGGCCCAAGTTTGTTCTGCTCACATGCAGGAAGGTAGGACAGCAGCTCTGCAGAAGAGTCTGTGGTGGAGGAAGATCTTCTTCAGCTTAACAGCTGTCATGAGCACAAATAAAGGAGGAAGCTTCTCTTAGATTGTATCTAAAGCCAATGTTGCAAATAGGATTAAAAAAAAAAAGGAAAGACAGTTTTCCCCAAGGACTCTGGAAAGCAGTGGTATTTGGCTTCCATAATTGGCAATTTCATAGAATCAAGGGCATATTCCTGGAGATAACAAAATTTGTGTTTTAGCCCCGAGTGACCACGTTGCTGGCACAGCAGGTCTGCAGGAGGCCGCTGCTGCCGCGCTGGTGCTGCAGGAGCAGCCTTGGAGTGCCAGGGCAGTGGCACGCGCTGCCCTTTGCCAGATTTTTCCCTTTGCCACGTGGAGGTACGTGGGGGCAGCAGAGAGCTCCTGCTGTTGCTGGATGTAGCCCTGGGGATGGCCTGCTGACAGGGCCGCCAAGCAGCAGGAGAAGGGCCTGAGCAGAGCCGGGAGGGGTGAGTGCTGCTCACTGCCGCCCGCCTCGGGCTGGCAGTGCCACTTCCAGCCCAGGGCAGGTCACAGAGGAGCTGCCGGCCGCAGGTTGTGACCGTGTGCGGGGTGCCTGGTTGGCATCTTGTATTCACATCCCACAAACCATCCCTGTCCAACATGGGCCAGGGTTAGGGGGCAAGAGTGTTTCCCATGGTAGCATGAGGAGAAGTCACACGTGCTCCCAACCTGAGAGCTGCATAGGCTGCAACTGCAGTCGCTGTTAGTGTTTGGTGAACAGTTTAGTGAATGCTGGAACTAATCAAAACTAATTTCCAGTAAATTTAGCTCTGGTTGGCTTTTTTAATCAGAGGTACGGTAAGCCTGGAGTATGCCCTCACCCTGCTGCATGCAGAGCATGGACACCAGTGAGGCTCTTGACTGAGGAGCAACCCTCCAGTGTCTAGTGCGGCACAAAAGCCACCTGAAGCAAGGTCGGGACATGTGCAACGTGACCCTCCAGTGCGGCTCTCTGGTGATTTATCAGAAATGAGCTTCCACTGGAGCCCGTGGAGGAATGCACTGGGCTTCTTCCCTCCACCCAGACAACTTCCACAAAACCTGTAGCAGCTCTCCGAGCCTGCGACCTTCCTGTCACATTTGACTAAAACCGTCAAAGAACTGAAAAGGCGTGAGGGGTGAGATGGAACTGACGGAGCAGTTTATCCTCCTGGCGTTACCTCCTTAAGAACACAAGTATGACAGCTGCCTTTCCTGAGATCGAAAGGACCCGCTTGCATCTTACAGACCCCTCTCCTCTTGTGTGTCAGCCCTTCGCGGGCAGCCCCACTCGTTTGCTCCTGGCTTACCTGCTCCTGCCTGCACGAGCTGCTCAGCGAAACGCCCTCCGCACACCCGGACACCTCGATCCGCCTGTGAGGAGCCGCCGGTGGGAGGGTGCCGGGCACGTTGGGAGAGCACGGGAGGGGATGGGACCTACGGGAGGTGGGACACGGCAGGGGCGGGAGGAAGGGGGCTGTGTGCCCTGGGGCAGGAGCCTGCGCTATAAAACGCCCTCAGCACCCGGCGCTGGGGCAGCGAGGAGCCCCAGTCCTCCGGGCCAGCAGAACCCCCAGCGAAGCCACCAAGGGAGGATGCAGGTGCAGGCACTGACCGCCGCGGCCCTCGCGCTGGTGCTGCTCTCGGCCCCCGCTCTGGCGCAGGGAGGGTGGGGCCACGTCCCGGGGAGGCCGCTGGGAGCCCAGAGCGTCAGGGCAGACCCCACATCTGCGGGAGAAGGGGACGGCGTGTCCGGACAGGGCTCAGCGAGGGGCCGCCCCGCTGATGAGGGGGCCGCCCCAGCTGGGCTCCTGCTGGGCAGCGCGAGGCAGGACCGGCCTGCGAAGCACCAGCCGGCCCGGAGCAGGGGCCCAGGGCTGAGCCACCACCTGAGAGGCTACGGGAAGTTCAACTCGGACACGGTGAGTGGGACCCCTCAGCCTGCCCTCCGGGCACGTGGCATCCGTTGCGTCGGGGCCCTTCCTGGTACCCTGACCTACTCCCGTCCCGGGACCAGCACACAGAGGGTTGGCAGGGGAGGGTTTGGAGGGACAGGGCCACCGGGTGGCACCAGGCTGCCCGCTCTGGCCTCAAGAGCTCCCGACAGGACCACAGAGAGGGCCACTCTGCTCCGCTCGGGAGCTCCGCTGCTTTCCGTGGGGAGGCGGCGGGAGGATCTGGTGCTGAGGGGCTGTCGTCGAGGAACCCCAGCTGGGCTCCTTGGCTGGTTTGCTCAGCACCGGGCTAGGAACCGGCCCGAGTCTGAGCAGCACCACAGCTAGAGAAAAGGAAAAAAACCAGGACAACCCCAAAATGTGACTCCGAGCTAGAATACAGGGGAAAAAAAGCATATTCTCACATGTAACTAATCTGAGTTAGTATTTTTCAGCGCTGTGGTTCCCAGCAAGTTTTGCCACCCAGACGCTTGCAGTTGACTGACTATAGCACCAGGCTAATGGGGGGGCCTTGGAGCCCAGCGATGGACTCCCCTGCAGGCCGAGGTGCCCACACTGCAGCAGGAAGCACAGGCTGCCTCACTCGGGCCCCGTCCCTGACGTTTCCCCTCAGGGTTCCCTCCCTGGTAGTCCGTGTAGCCCCCTGGATACGTTAAAAGCAGCCAGGACAGGGGTCTGCAGCAGGAGCAGGAGCGTCACGAGGTATCTCAGGAGGCTCCCGGCAGAGCCCATAGCTGTGCGTGGCGAGTAGGTCAGGGCTCAGGTGCAGGCTGGGCGCGTGCGACAGCGTGGAGGAAACGTCCCGCTCTGGGGTCTTTGGGGGCACCCCTCACGCCTTGGCCGGGCAGAGCTGGGGGCAGCAACAGCTCTTCACGGCACCCAGGAAATGTGCTGTGCTGCCTTACCTCCCCAATAAGGAACTGTTGTTATTTACCAGAGCGTAGTGACTTTGAGATGGGTCATAAACCAAACTTGCAGAAGCCACCATGCCCCGCAGGAGGGCGTCTGTGTGGTCCCCTGTTGCCTGCTCCCACCTGGGAGCAACTGCAGCGACAAAGCCCGGAGGAAAACAGTGCTGGCTTGCAAGGTCTGAGCCTGTGTGTTCAGTCTCTCCTGGTTCAGTCCCTCCTGTTTGAAGGCATCCGCCGGGGAGAGGGCTGGCACCTTCTTCCCCCTGTAGATGCTGGAGCTGCCTTCGAGGAAAAGGCCAGGGAATTCCACTTTGGTGGGAAACCATCGGCCCGAGCTCTTGCTGCAGGTGACCACCAGAGAAATGTACTGCAAACCTCACGCAGGCTTCACATTGTTCCAGCGTTTAACATGAAAGCCCAACCTCCAGCAGCGAATGCTCATGCTGCGGTATCCTACAACCTTCTGGACCTTGGTTCCTTCACGGACACCTCTTCGCCCTGCCCTTCAGGAGCCCTGGGGGATCTTCTGAGCTCCTCTTGTTTCCTGACTTGTGGCTGCTGCCAGTTTGAAAGCGCTGGAGACAAGAGCCCCGGGGCCTGAGTAGCTGACCCTGCCCTGAGGCACCTGGCCCCACAGCTGCGTTCCCGCAGGGGCTGTGCCAGGGGGCCGCCCG